>JALMQS010000851.1:0-317462 GCA_024734495.1 Forficula auricularia | reverse complement strand
GTACTTCGTTCGGTGCATTATTGCTGGCCAATATTTTCATTTTTTTGACCTTACACACACTCCCCTCAATTTTGGGCGGTTAGTTTTTTCATTTTTAGACTTCTGGGGGTCCACTGATTATGTATACAAAATTTGATTGAGTTTGCTCAAACGGCCTAGATTTTTAATTTTAACCCCCCTCCCCCTCCACCCCCTTAATTTTGGGTCAATATGCACCAAAATCTAATCAGCTCTTAATATCAATGGACAAAAACTATATGTGAAATTTGGTTTCGATATTCAAACTAGTTTTTGACCTAGCTCGTCCACAAAAATTTGGTAACGCACAGACTAACTAACAACCAGACAACCAGACAGACTAACAGACATTTTGACAAAACGATTATTATCTCGAAAAATATAATTTTTTCGATGTTCACTTATTAGAGATTTTTGTAGAGCGAAATGCCATGGTTTCGTTCAATTTTTTTAATCAAAATAGTTTCAGCCGTTTTTGAGATATTTCGAAAAAAAGAAGGAAAAAAAACACTTTTTTCATGCACGATTACAATACTTGACCATACCATGTATTGTAAAGTAAAAAGGTAACCAATTACAAGAAACTGTTTTGTAACTGAACTGCTTACCGCCATCCCTGTACGTATGTCTCGTTGACTATCTACAAAGCGCTTATCTGAGGGTGTAAAAATTTCGTAAAGGATAATATATATTAGGGAGATGATCGGTTCTCGAGTTTATTCTGTGCATATACATAATCAAAACTTAAGCTCTCCTGACTCAGTTACGTGTATACATCGAAGCTTCGCTGATACGACTGTTGAAAATTCCACAATCGACACCTTGGCCATAACTGATGACATTTCGATAAAAATTTTAAAAAAGGACTAATCGATTAATTTTTTATTTCTATTAAAATCTGACCAAATAAGCATTGTTCTCGAGTTCATACAAAAAAAATACACTAGATTTTTCTAAAAATAATAAATATCACTTATAATAATGTTAAACATATAAGACGCTCGATGGCCTAGATATTAGTAAATTGATTAAAATAATTTCAAATTTGTTTTTAGCTTTTTTTTTATTATTATTTAATTCTTTTCTTTTCATCAGCCATCGGATTTTATTAATACACAATTTTACATTTAACATTTATTTGATCAGTTGCAAAAATTTTACAAAAATTATTTTATAACATAATATATAACAGAAAGAATTTAATTTTTTACGACAAATTCTCGGATTTTAGTAGAAATATTCTTTAATTGCGAAATCAGAGGGATTCATCCCCCAGTAGTCGAACCTGAATAATGTATAACTATAAATAGGGAAATACAAATATAAAAAATATAGCTACGAAATTGTTTTTAACTTATTCGTGTATAGAAAATTCTGAAACGTGGAGAAAAATAATTTTAAGCATGATTTTTTCTGCTTGTCCAAATCGGATACCCGTAAAAACGCAACTACAGAAGATAGCGAGGGGTGAACCGCGAGCTATTATTGTGTACACCTACTTCCACTTCCACTTTCATTTCCAAGATAGAAGACAATAGATGAATGGGCATTATCTGACGAATTCCAAAATATTTCCACATAATCCAAAGACGATGTACACCTAATTCCAATCGCGGTTCACCCTTCGGAAGATAGTAAAAAGGGTCGTTTTGGAGCTGAAATGTTATTGTTTTTTTTTTATCTTTAACCAAGAATTGTTTAGTTTTGGGGATATTATATGCTCCTTTATGTCAAATTTTCAGTTTTCCCAAATCGTTAGCGAACAACTTCACCAAAATTTGCGCAGAGTGTACCAAATCAAAATCTTTTTTTTTTTTTTTTTTTTTTTTAGGTTCAAAATAAAATAAAATGAGAGAGTCTTCTGTTTTTTAAATAAAATAATTTTTAATTATTTCTAGAGACTATAGTTTCGAAGGCATTGCCTTCATCATCAGTCTATCACAAATATTTCAAATTAGTTACAAATTAAGATTTATACATAGAAAATTTTGAAAATATATAATGTCTTTTTCTTCATGTTTCCTCTTGGGAGATTAGAATATAGACTGATGATGAAGGCAATGCCTTCGAAACTATAGTCTCTAGAAATAATTAAAAATTATTTTATTTAAAAACAGAAGACTCTCTCATTTTATTTTATTTTTAACCTAAAATAAAAACAATTCTGTTACCATCGACAGTGAAATCTTTTATTCAACTAATACAAATCAAAATCTTTTACTTTTCAATTAATGGGGCATTTATTTCCTTAATTTTTTTTTTTCAAGGGAAACTATTTTTATTAAAATAGTCTTAAAGATTTTTGATATATTTCGAAAAATACTAAACAAAAACACCACTATACAATTGCACATAGGTATAAACAATTTGTTGTGTAAGAGCGATATATAAATATTCGAGAAGAACAAGCGTGTTTTAAAGCCTCGTGTGTCAGTTTTTTTTTTTTTTTATCTTATTGGTAAAACCTCAGCAGCTTAAGTGTGCAATTTTTGCTTAAGAATTTTAAGCCTAAGAGAAAAAGGAAATTAGTGGCTGATATCGAATCACAATCCCCGACACTAGGCACGTTTGCAATAAATATTCCCACATGGTCTATTCGATCCATGCTCGAGAGATTCGCGTGGCCGGGGGCGGAGGCTCCGCCCCCACGCCTTCGGCGACTCGTTACTTTGCGGGTTATTGGAGGCGGCGGCGGCGGCCGCCCCCGGCATCTAATTACCCCGCCATCCACGATAGTTTCTTCTTTGCAAAAACCCTCAAGGCGAATTCAAAGTATATTTTCTATATTGAGTTGGGAGCTGAAGAGAGAGGGAAAGAGACCTCGGGTTTTATATAATACCAACATGAATATTAAATATTCATTTTAAAAATCATCATTTACTAAAAAAATAAATCTTTTTTTCCTTTTTTTTTTACTAAATTAGCTACGACGAAATTGTTTAATGTATTCAAATATTTTATATTTTAATTGGATTATTTTTGTATCTCTCGCTTTTCGAACAAGTCCGAGCAGAAAAATACGTTTTGCTCTTCTATATTCATTACACAACAAATATCATCGAATATCTCTAGAGAATCTAATGGAAACCTTTTTATGTTCATGAAAAAAAATTCAAAGTAAAGATTTTTATAACTCTTTACGTTTCAAGGTCCCATAAGTAAAAAAAAAATTGAAGTGATAACTTCTTTTGGCGCGCCTTGCACACTTTTTATTTTACTTAGCAGTAAATGGGATTGAGTCGTCACGCATCACGCGTCACGGTTGGGGTCTGTGTCTAGCCATAGATGGCGTGGCACTATTAACTCTAAGCTTAAAATAATATCTTATATTTGAATTTTGGCGCTCATGTACATTTTTATTTTCCTACGGCTAAATCGAAAAATAGAAATAGTCCAAAATCCTGAATAAAACAAACTAAACATTAAATACTTATAATAATAGAATATTTAAAAATAACATAACATAAATATTATAAGTAAAGAATGAGTATCTATTTGAGGAAGATTGAATTTTTTCTCAAAATCAACTTGTGATATATAATCAATTAATTTTACAAACATGAATTTAGGTCATTTATTTAATATCTGTCTGTCTGACTAGTTGCCCGGAAAGCTTACTTGATTGGGTTCGACTCCCGAGGGGACAAGACCCTTCTACATGCAATATAAACATATCTATTAAAATCTTTGTTAAATGGCCTAAATTCATGTTCGTAAAATAAATATTATATATTTAACAATCCCCAAAAAATAATTAAAAGTTTACTTAAAAATGTATTTTTATAAATTTTAATAATTTTAGAATATTAGAATTATAAATGCGATATATAAGTTTTCACTTCTGTCGTGTGGTCTTAAGAATACACCAATTTTTTTTTAGAAAACGACTGTGTGTGCTATATGTGTACCAGTGGCGTGCGGTCCATGGATGCTGTGGATGGTGCCCATCCCTACAATTACAAAACGTCAATAGTATTTTCATACCGTGTTACAAAAAATATAATGTTAAATTTGAAAAAAAAACCCACAAAATTCTGCGTTTATCGATGAATTTTACAAAAAAGTGTCTGTGTGCGTGTGTTTTCTATATTTGTCGAAAGACAATTAAAAAAGTCTTTCATTTGAAAACCGATAGTATAAGTAATATGATCGTAGTCGGCTGATACGGGTGAGAATCTTACAAAACCTGTATGGCAGGATTTCGCTTATGTATGATCGATAGGGTTTCTTTTTTTCAGCAGAATACCGTGGACCTTGAAACATACGCTGTATTTCAAAAGTCTAGGTATACTATGTTGTAAATAATCGGTGTCCCATTGTAATTATATTTAATTCAACCAATTCAAAACTCTCCTCTCTTTAGTTCGTTTCGAAATTTCCCAAGCGTAAGCGAAAAATAAAATAAAATTTTAAAAATTGAAAGGTTATATTTTGGACAGCATCCGCTGGTTGAAATCTCATATACCGCCACTGATGTGTACTAACTCAAATACTTTTCCATTTAGACTTCTAAGCAAATAATTATAGCTTTTTGAATCGCGAGATAATGACTAAAATGTGAAAAAATTATTAACGCGTTTACTAATTATTTTTTAGAGTAGCTACTTTATTAATTATTACATTAGTATTTTTTTTCGAAATTACTCAAAAAACGCTTTCAGAATCAGATAAAGAACATACTTTTTTTGTGATAGAAATTCTGACAATTTTTCCAAAAAATCTTCCCATGACAAAAGTCATAAAAATGATTTTTCTGAGTAATCAATTAATTATCTCGAAAATATGAGTAAATAATACCTTTCCAAGGGTAATCCAAAGTATAATATATGTAATAATGTAATATAATGAGTTTGGTAGCTGAATAGAGGGAGAAAAAGAATAGATCTTTGATAAATAATATAACACCAATAGAAATATTAAATATTCATTTAAAACATCATTTGGAAAAAAAAACTTTTTGATTAAATTATTAAGACAGAAATTTTTCGATATTTTCAGATATTTTACATTATAATTTGATCTCTCGCTATTCATAGAATTCAGGAACAGCAAATATTTTTTTATATATATGTATAAACTCTTACAGCCCATTAAAGTACTTTTTAGAACATTAATTGATTGCCCTAGTGAAAAGTTTATTAAGATCATTGGCTTGATTTATAAGTAGTTGTAATTTGTATTAAATATATAGCTATATATAGTTTTTTTTAATGCAATTTCTTCTCTATGTATTTATATTTAGTATATTTCAATATAATTGTATGACCTAGTAGTTAAACCTAAATAAATAAAAAATAAAAATAAATAAACCATTAGAACCATTTTTTTATATACCTACATAAACAGACATTACATTTTAATAAGAGTTATTGATATATATAATTTTCAGTCTATGAACAAAGATTATTTAAAATTTGTTTCTTTCAAATATGAATTTCAGAATATATAATTATATAAATTTTAATTAAAATTCTTTCTAAAAATGGAACTTTTCAATGATATATAAAAGAGAGAGGAAATTGATAAAAAAATTCAATAAATATGAATACTATAGTAGATTTTGAATCTATTCGTGCCATAAGTTGCTATAATAATAAACAAAGAACTATCACTTGAAAGATATTTGTTTTGGAAAATTACAATAAATATTGAAAAGGTTGCTTTAGTTTTTTTGTCAATTAATAAAAATGAGTTGGTGAAATTAAAACGAGAATTTTTGAGTAGAAATTTTAATCAATAACAATTACACTCACCTTTCGATAAATTGAATGTTGGTTTATTGAACAATGCGAACTTTTAACTACAAAATCGAATAGGAAGTCTTTACCTTTTGAAATTTTCTTGCGAAAGAATAGCTCAAATCTTTCTATTCAACAACGAATACAAAATAACCAAACTCTATGACATTAAAAAGAACTCTGTTTCCAGTATTTGGTTAATTGGCACACTGCGTAATATCTTAGAGACTTTCATATGTGAACTTTAGGCCAATGAAATATTCTACAACCACTAAGTTAACTTTTGAAACATTACTTTTATTGAATTTACCTTTTTGAGCCTCCCACAGTGAGGTTTCCTAAATTTGCGGTAATGAGTTAATGACATTATTGGTAAATTTGTTTTTAACATTGAAGCGAAGTTACTCGCAAACAATTATCACGAAAAGTGATACTTTTGGTCAGGTGATAGATCTATATAAAATATATTTTAATTTTTTATTTATTTATTTGAATTTGATATTTCTAAATGTAAAAATGGATAAGTAAAATGATTCCGTTCTATTGTTCTTAAACTGTGTTGTTATTTGTTATTTTGATATTTCAATTATGTACACATTATATTTATTAGGTTATTAAGTTATTTATCATGTTAAATATATTTTTTTAAATATGTGTTAAATAGATTGATAAAATTTATTTTATTTATTTATTATATTGATATTTGACATGTACTTTTTGTCTTAATTAGGCTAATATGTAGTCAAATACATATAGATAGTATATTTATTTGTTCAAATATCAAAAAGGTTAATAAAAAAATCATAAATAAGCCTGAATTTCACATGTTGGGATTTTGGGTTGTCGGGATTTTGGCTGTAGGGATTTTGGGTTGTCGGGATTTTGGGTTGTCGAGATTTTGGGTTGTTGGGATTTTGGCTGTCGGGATTTTGGGTTTCGGGATTTTAGGTGCCAGCCACCATAAAGTACTTATGGTTGTGATCGTATGATGCCAAGAGGGCCCGAACACTAGAGGGAATGCCTCAAGATAATTATATTGACAAGCTTCCCGAAGGAGCCAGGTGGACCTAATATGTATATAAGATATAAAAATATAATGTATACTATCTGCAGGTTGTAGCTTGTTCTAATCATAAGTACCAAAATATTTTAACATTTTTAATGTTAAAATATTCGGAACATATGAATACTGAATAGATTTCAATCCATGAAATTTCTTCCGCTTCTCTATTCTTATTTTCCCCATGAGGGGTCAAATGTGGTCTATAAAGGTTACACGTTATTCTTAGTGTAATTCCTCTAATAAATTTCATTAAAAAATGTGAAAAAATAATTCATCAAAGAAAAATTAATATTGTTCAATTCAGATTCTTTTAGATTATTAAAATAAATTTAGATAAGAGTGAGGGATTTAAGTATAGGAGAATCTAGGACTTATTTAAATGAGTTAGTAATGATCTCTTTCTTAGATCCTTGTTTCGTGTCTTTTATGTTTAATTCGGAATTTACGTTAGATAGAATGATCAGCCATCACTTGGGGGAATAATCTACTTTCTTGAATAGAGAATTAATTTTATAGAATACCTTTGAGCTAGAATAGAAATTCTTATAGACAGGAACATACTGGTATTTCTTCATTCAAAACTCTTTTCTCTTGTTTTAAAACTCAAACCTTTAAATATTAATTTTCACTGAGTAGTTTATTTCAAATAAAAAAATGATTGGATTAGATTGTTTTGAAAATTTCAATAAAAATAATAATTGTCTTAAAAATTATTTTAAAGGTATAGGAAATCCATAGAAAGGCCAGCTTTTATTCTTGTACCATAAAGGCAATGGCATTATTCCATTATTCCAATTGATTGGAAACAATTCACTCGAATGAGTATTCTCAAGCCGCCTCCGTAACAATTATTCGTCACTGAATTGAATATTATAACAGCCTGATATTATGAACATATAAATAATATTTTGACTAAATTCGAAGTTTATCAAGAATTAAATTATTTTATATTTCCCTCATATTCCATTTCCTGATTGAAAAGTCCAATTATTTTGTTGCTTTTTTAATGTAAAGTTTAAAATTGACACAAAAGTACGTTCAGTGAAATTTTTTTATGAATCATTATCTTTCAATTTTTTTGAGCTTTCACCATCTTGTACTACATAAACATTACCTACCTCTCCAGCCTCTCACTTAATCAACTTTCCATTCTCTTCGGTAATGCAAGGGTCTTTAGAGATCCAAAGTGGCTGCTTCTTTACTGGTGCACCCCTTCTTGCATTCGATTGACATTAACAAAATGCAATGCCGGTTTAAAAACTTTTCAAATGCTTTATAAAAAAAATTATTTTAAATAGTCGATTAGATATATGGTAAAATTCAAGATTAGATACGCTAATTGCGAAATTTTATTTATTAGCCGCTTTTATTCTTTTTTTCTCCAATTTTAACGGATACAGGGAGAATTTTCCAAAATGAACGAAATAAAAAAAAATGTTTTTCTTCAACGTAAGAAACCAAATAAATATTTTTGTGTTGAGAAGCAAAAAAAATACATTTTCAAACATTTTTCCTTTGTATATTTGATAATTTCCTATGAACATTTCAAATAAAAAAATAAGCTCAAATAAACCGCTGACTTCACGCCATTGATTCGACTAGAAAAAATAAATTATTATTATTATTTTTTTTAACATACATTTAAGAAATTTTTATCACTTTTTGAAATTTTCAGTGGGCGAACTTTCGAGTAACTGAAAGGCTTGACCGCCAGGGCAACCCGCCTAACTACGAAAAAAGGTCGGATGTCGCTTGTAACAGCTAAAGAAGAGGGATAACTTATTAGGAATAAAAAATTAAGTTGATAAAAATAAGAAGTGAGAGAGGTTGAAGATAGAAAACTGGAACTTGGCACGGAGTTGTAGCTTAACAAAACATATTTTTGGGCCAAACTTAGCTACAACGATTCTACATTGGTTTGATTTTTTCAATTTTCAGGATTTGTTCATGTAGATTTCTGAGAGTGCACAAAATCATACCAGTTCTAAAATACAAATATTTTAGTACCAGAAATAAAATTTTTAAAGGTTCTGTTTTAGAGTTAATGCAGGTATTGAAATGTGTAGATACAGAGAGAAAGACAAAAAAATATGTTTTAAAATGATTTTTTGTCCCATTTCAGAAACTTCAAAAAATGAAAATATAGAATAAATTTCAAAATGTTTGAATAAATTCAATACTGAGAGATCAGTGCTTACCGAGTGAAATATACTGTATTCTTTATTTTTCTAAATGTTAGATATAATTAATTCATTGCTCCAAATTTCCATATATTTTAATTATTAACTATTCTCTATTATAGTAGGTAGGTCCCTTTAAAAGTCAGATAATGCATTAGCGTTCTAAATTATTCGAAGATTATATTTTCGATTCAATAAATAAATGCATTTCATGATCAAAAATTCAGATGAGAATCAATTAGAGATGTGAACAAGGATTCGCCCGCAACGGATTACCAGAGGCTATCTATATAATTCAAATATGCGAATTAATTTTCAAATTTACAAAATATAATAAATAGGAAAAAAATTGCTTTATTATCAGAGAATATTAAGTAGAAAAAAATCATTTGTTCAAGTTTATTTAATTAAAAAAATAAATCGGCTTAAATCTCACGAAATCTACAGATGTGGACGTTTTTAATAAAGGAGATTATATATAAATTAATTCGAGTCAATTATGCATTTAGAAGAGCGGATAGCCGCAGGGATACCAAACTAGACTCGGCTCGGGGTTCGCGTTCCGCTCCAGACAGCAATTTTTCACCCTAGTAATACATTCCAGGCGTCTCACCAGATAGAAAGAAAGGCAACAAGAAGCCACCCCAGTAAACAATTTTCCCTGAGATAGACATTTCCAAAACCTAAACTCAAGAACCAGTTAAAGAGTACATAATGAAGGAGAGTATATTTTAATATTATTTAATAATAATAATAATAATAATAATCTTATCTTATATATTAAACGAGCAATTCTTGTATATATATAATATTATATACTATATATAAGAGCCTAGATTAATTTGTAACAACGCTGAGAGAATTTTCTTTAAAAAAATTACCCTTTTGCCTAGAATCGAACCGACGAACTCTTGAACTAAGGGCATCAGCTCTAGCCATTACACCAATGCAACATCAATATTTATATCTTGATTTCTGTTAATAAAACTATATATTTTTGATTTAGACTTTGTGTCGAGATAATATTGTATTCATTTGAACTCGAATGAAAATGAAAAAACACCAATAGATTTTAAATTAAGAAACATTAAATATATATTAATTAACGAGGTAAATTTGAAATATAATTGTCAGCTCGGATTTTAAACTGATGGCTCCAATCGATTTTCATTAACCAGGCAAATTTGAAATATAATTGTAATTTGGACTCGAATTTTGAAATGAAAGACTCCAATTCATTTTTAAATTAAGAAACATTAAATATATTGATAATTATTCCTCCCCCCCCTCACCACTAAAAAATTAAAGAGACGAAACTTTTAAGAGACGATTTTCGGTAGTTTACGGGTATACATTTGGAGTGTGGTTTTTTAAGAGGAATAAAATTTTTGGACCGAGACGCTGCCCGCCAGGGCACTCAGCTCGGAGGGCCGAGTTTCGAGGGCGTGCCGAAGGCAAGCACGAAAAGCTCGTATATATATGTTCCAGTAAAACACCGTTTCGCTGAATACCTTTATGGCAGCTAGAGTTTACTGATGTTGGTTGAGTTTGGATCAAAGGTCTAGAATCTTCATTTTTGACCTTCCGCCTCATTTCGTGTGTTTATTTCTAAAAATTTTAAACGAAAATGTCAAAAATTAGAAAAAATTTGTAGAGAATCTAATTTTTGACATTTTCGTTTAAAAAATTTTGAAAATAAACACACGAAATGAGGCGGAAGGTCAAAAATGAAGATTCTAGACCTTTGAACCAAACTCAACCAACATTAGTAAAATCTAGTTGCCATAAAGGTATTCAGCGAAACGGATTTTTACTAAAAAACGGTGTTTTTCTGCAACATATAAATAGAATGGGTTTCTCGAAAACGGCTCTAACGATTTGGGGGTTTTTGGTTTGACAATTCGACCTGTCATGGTCTCATCTTCGGCTAAGTTGTTTTTGATGGGTTTTTTGTTAATTGAAATAATTATTCACAGGTGGTTGTCTCGATAAAAATGTAAAATTACATTTATATTCAATTTCATTTTAATTATTAATTTTTCAAAAATAGTTTATAACTAATATTATTATATAATAAATTAATTAATTAAAGGTATTTTTCTCCAAGCTAGAAGATCAAGTACAGTCGATGGTGGGGAAGTAATCTCCGAAATTAGAGCCTCAAATACAATGTATACATTATTTGATAAAATTTCAAGAAACTTTTGAAGGGGTCGACAATCAAAGAAGTTTAACGACCACTTCTTTAAAGTAGCCTAAATTAAATTAAATTTCAAGCATTAATTAGTTCCAGAAATTGCCTCGACATTGTGATATCTTGAAATGAAACCAGATTTTTTGAGTTTTTAAATCTTGTATTTTTTCTATACTATAGGAACGTATTAATTAAATTTCATAGAGATTTTAATTCTAGGCATGTATTTACATGTTATTTTAAAATTAATAAGGAACAATCTATTTCAAAATGATTTTTTATATTGAATTTCCTGATAATAAATAAATAAATGAATAGTAATAATAAAGGAATTCCGCTACCTAGAAAGTAAAATAACATGGGATGGGAGGAGCGAAAACGAAATTAAATCAAGAATTGCCCAAGCAAAAATGGGGTTTAATTCAAAACAAAAACTATTATGCTCCTCCTCAATCAGCTTAGAAAACAGGAAGTTGCTATTGAAGACATATGTATGGAGCATAGCCATGTACGGGTGTGAAACCTGGACAATTAGAGAAGCGGAGAGAAAGAGATTAGAGGCTTTCGAAATGTGGTTCTACAGAAGAATGATGAATATCAAATGGATGGATAAAATTACAAATGAAGAAGTTCTTGGAAGAATCGGAGAAAGAAGAACCTTGTGGAAGAGTCTGAAGAAGAGAAGAGGTCAGATGATGGGGCACACACTGAGACATGGGGACTGCTTAGGATATCTTGGAGGGGGAGGTGGGGAAAGAAAAGGGGAAGGGAAGACCCAGATTAGAATATTTCAACCAAATAATTGGGGATATGGGATGCCAGACATTTAGAGAGGTCAAACAGCTGGCGGGGGACAGAGTCGAGTGGAGACGGATTGTTGCATCAAACCAGTCTTAGGACTGTATACTCAATGATGATGATGATGATGAATAATAATGAATTTAATATTTTGGCCATCCCAGCAGGCATGTATTTTGTTGTCTTCTCTCGATGAACTCTAAAAAACTCAAGCACTTTACGGTAGAGCCTAAATTTTACGCAGCGCTGAAGAAGAGATGACGATTGTATTGCCTGTATTCAGGCGTTTGGTTCGAATAAGGCTAGAATTTTCAACTAAATCTGACTAATTGGGGGGTTTGGGCACCCCTTAGCTACTCTGCTATTGTTTTCATTTCGTATAAAATGACCTGAAATCATATTTAACTATTTTGAAATGACTTGAGTTTACAATATTTTTGACATCTTAAGTGGTCATTTACCCCTAAAAACGTCTGGATTTAGCGAGTAACAATTTCCCTTTCGGAGTATGTGCTAATCTCACTACAGAATGGGATATATTATATTATTTGCATTTTGAAATAATCGTCCAAAATGTTCACTAGCTCTCGGTCTATTATGGCATTATGAGTTAATTGTTAAAGAAATCTTTCTACAACTTGGGAAAAACAATTTATAAGAGTAAACTCGGTCAAAATGTGAACATTTTTTTAAAATATAATGGATTTCTATCTTTAAAGAATCCCCCCCCATTTCTTTTCAAAATATAAGATAGAATTAATTTGAACGGTTCGTGACTTTTGATCCCTTCAACTCGTCCAATTATCACGAGATTCGATATAATAATTACCAAGAATTTATAGGAAGTGTTGCATTCAAATATAAATCGAGTTGAAGAAGGCATCTAGTTAGAATAAAATCAATTACTATAGAATCGCAATGTCAGCAAAAAGGCGGAGACCCGCAACGTTTCCTCTTTCAAACCCGCCACATTTCATCTAATTGTGGCGAATCAATTCAATTTCTTCGTAAAGAAATTAAATATACAATCTAAAAATTCCAATTACCTAGGTATTGTATTTTATTCATGAAATATTCAAAACTTTGCTAAGGATTTTGAATAAAGTAAACTAGAGAGTTTTTTGGCTTTCAATATATTCTTATTTGATATATAAAAATTAATGTGTATATGTGTATTCGTCTTTTATGAGTATCGTTGAAACTTAGTACAGTTGTTGTTGACACTTGCGTGAAGGTTTCTGATATGCGGGGTGGGGGGGCTCAAAAAATGAAAATTCTTGCCCTTGGACCAAACTCAATCAAATTTTGTATATGTTGCAGTAAAAAAGGGTTCTTACTAGTTAAAACGCGTTTCACTGAATACCTTTGTGGAATCTTTCTCTCGGCAAAACAAAAACTTTTCAATTAAACCTTTGTGGAAACTAGAATTTACTGAAAAGTTTTTGTTTTGCCAGAGAGTAGCAGAGTTGTTGAATCACAAAAGAGAAACAAAGAGGTTGTCTTCTGCTTAATGCAAATAAACATACACACGTAAATGATATATCTGTATATATATATTATTTATTTGTTTGAGACTATAGTTTCGAAGGCTTGACACTCATCATCAGTCTTTTTAATTATAAATATTATTTTTTCATTAAAATATATATATAGGTGTGTATGTTTATTTGTATTAAGCAGAAGACAACCTCTTTGTTTCTCTTTTTAGATTTTACTGATGTTGGTTGAGTTTGGTACAAAGATCTAGAATCTTCATTTTTTGAACTTCCACCTCATTTTGGGTGTTTATTTTCAAAAATGTTTAAACGAAATTGTCAAAAATTACATCCTCTATAACTTTGCTTCTAATGATCATTAATTTTTGACATTTTCGTTTAAAAAATGAGGCGGAAAGTCAAAAATGAAGATTCTAGAAATTTGGACCAAAACTCAATAAACATCAGTAAATTCTAGTTGCTACAAAGGATTATTCAGTGAAACGCGTTTTAACTAGTATGAACCCGTTGGGGTTTTTACTGCAACATATACATAATCTGTGGGCCCCTAAAAAGACTAAAAATACACAAACTAACCGCTCAAAAGGGAAAGGGTGGGGGTCAAAAAATAAAATCTAGTTAAAAGGCACTTGAATAAACATTTTCAAATTTAATTTAATGAAAACAAAATTTATTTTATTTATTTTGTACATGTCAATGTTTCTGTTTTGTATATGTATAACTCCTTCAAGAAATTATAAAAAAACGCAACGCATGTCACGGCCCGTAATATTATACAAATTAACTATTTTATCCTTATTAAAATTTTTTCATTAAGGTTTATTTTATTGCCAAGTTATTATAAGTAAGTAAATATGTATGGATTTGTTCATATTAATTTTATCGCCATTTTTAATTATTTTCTCATTAAAGAGATGTAGCAATTTATTATTAATCTCCATTCTTTATAAACATGTTTATTTCAATAGAAGGTATTTATTTTAAGTAATTAAAATAAATCATAATTCGAAACTTGAGAAACTTGTTTGGAAACGTATAAAAAAAATATGGGATACACACAATGGTATAATCGATTTTCGAAATGAATTATCTATTTGTCACAGTTAAATCTTTAGAAAATGCATCGTTCGATTTGTGAATAAATTGAGTAAATGTGAAAAGATGAAATTTGTATTCTTTATTACACCGGAAGTTGTCAGACAGACATTAAACTACACTAAAGTAAATTAATTATAAAGCAGGTGTATTAATCTTTTCCTCCTGTCTTTGTCTATTAAGGTCTATGTTTATATTTTCCTCTAATGTGTGAAGAATTAAGAAGATTGATGGAAGAATAAATTAAGATTCTTTTTTTTTTTTTTACTGAAAGATTGATATCTTTATTTTCATTTTCTCTTACAATTATTTTAATAATTAGTGACTTTTCTATAAATTATTCTTAAATTCCTGAAACAAATTCTTTATGGATTTTTATTTTCATTTTTACTTCTTTCACATTTATATTCTATAGAATATAATGGGGGAATCAGGTGCTTAGCCGGACCAAAGCGCGTTGGCCCTGTTCCTTGGAAATCGATCGAGTGCTATGAAAAGCGATGTTTGGAGCGGAAGGCCGGGGTTCGATCCTGGCTGGCAATACATAAAAATTTCACCGGCTAATAAACTCGGCTCCTCTACTAACCCTACTAACACTTTACTTATGTGCTGTCTAAATGGGCTTTGTTCACGGCGACAATAAACAAGCAAAAAAAAGAATATAATGGGAGAAGTGTTGCGATGTGCAGTCTGGTTCCTGACTCTTTGAGAGCTTGTATCTCAGAGATGAAAAAAGTTAATTTAATTTTGTAACTTCTAGGTGGAATGAATCGTTGCCCTTAATAGTTGGAAACCGGATTTAGGACATAAAACCGGAAATTGTGGTCCCCAGAGGCCAAAAAGGGTCAAAATCCATTGGTCAGTGCGTATGTAGCCCCTTTTGCGTTTCGCAACCATATGCAACTGTCTCGCTGTCTCAGAGAGAGCGATGAAAAGAAACGAAAAATCTTTTCATGTAAATGTCCACTTTCGGTCTTCCGATTTCAAGAAAAAGCTTTATGTACCCTTATTTATCTATATCAAGCTTAAGTTTCGAATTTCGATCTCTGAGACTTATGGTTGCGAAACACAGAGAGGAGTAAGATTCTTAAGTACGTAAACATCAACTTCCGGGTTTTCTATTTTATCCAAAATCTTGTTATACTTCTTGTAGCCTCCAGATAGCTTAAGTTTCAAATTTCAAGGCTCTGCGACTTTCCGAAGACGAGATATGAACGATTGAAATATTTATTTTAAGACACTTCTAATTTACAACCCCTTCTTTTAATTCAATGTGATCAAAAATTTGACACAACTATTAACTCATGAAACTTGATAAATACACTAATTTAAAAAAAAATCGTTTAGAGCTGTTTTTTGAGAAAATCAAAAAAACGAAATAAAGGAAGGGGGTGCAAAATTAGTAGTGTCGCGATGACGTTCAAATAAATGAAAATCTGAAAGTCGTGTGGTGAACACACCAGTTGATTTCTATTACAATTATTTTAATAATTATTGACTTTTCTATAAATTATTCTTAAATTCTGAAAAAAAGTCTTTATGGTAAAATAATATTATACCTGAGAGTCGGGTTGTCCGAACTGGCTAAGGCACTGGGCTCGCTTCAGCATCGTTGATGACGATGTTCAAGCGGGAGACCAGGTTCGAGCCTGGCTAGCATATAAAATTTCTTCCGGCTAAAACTCGACTCCCTCACTAACCCTACTAACACTTTACTGATGTGCTGTCTAAATGAGGCTTTGTACCCGGTGACAAAAAATAAATAATTAAAAAAAATATATTATACCTAGGTGGATAAAATAACTAGCATGCTTGGTTTCCACGACAAGGAAAAAAATGAAAATAAATGCAAAAATGAAAATGAAAATAATATTTGATAAATTTCTATAGCCCAGGCAAATTAGACTTCTGCTGGCCAATAAATATGCACAAGCTGGAAATAATTTGAATCGACCTTAGGCATCCCAAATAAGAGTTATATTAGTTTGTGACGGTTTCTGGATTGTGCTAAACTTTTGAGGGCCTAAAAGCCACGAAAATTTTGGACTTTTTCAGATTTTAGTTTATAACTCGAAAACCATGCGTCTTACAGAAAATTTTATTCATATCAAAATGAAAGAGCATAACATTTCGCATCAAATAATTTACTTAAAAGTCAAAATTGGTTCAGTTGTTTAGCCACAATAGATCGTCAAAGATAAGAAATTTTTACCAACTTGGCGGAAAAGTGAAATACCATATGCTCATTAGTTAATTTTGTGCTTTTTTATTTTGGTAAGAGTGAAATTTTCTGTAGGACACATGGTTTTTGAGTTATAAGCAAAAATCTGAATAAAGTCAAAAATTGTCGTGGTTTTAGGCCCTCAAAAATTTACCACAAGCAAAAAACGCGTCACAAACACATATATAGCTCTTATTTAGGATGCCTAACGTCGAATAAAATTATTTCAGGGTGTGCATATTAATTGACCAGCAATCAATATTTTAAATATAAATTAAGACAAAAAAAAGGATTTTATTTCCATATATAATTCCATATATAATTCACATATATATATATATATATATATATATATATATATATATACACGAGCTGCTCAGGCGTGCCTTCGGCACGCCCTCTACAGCTCGGCCCTTCGGAGCAGATGGCCCTAGCGGGCAGCGTCCCGGCATGTGATTATTAGGTCTCCAAAATTCATTTAAAAAAAAGCTCCATTCTCAAAAAGTATGTTTTTTTTTAATTATAAAACCTGGCAAAAAATTAACTTTTTCATTAAATTTAGCACGTAGAATTTTGACATTTTATTGTAGTTTAATAGATAGAAGACGCTATCTCTTGGCATAATTTGGCTAGCTTATGAGTAACTCCACAAATAAGTGAGTAGTATCAGAATATATAATTTCAAATAAATTTATGTAATTTGAATAAAAATGATACAAAAGTTTACTCACAGTTTTTAAAAGAATAACTGTAGTAAATTTGTGTCCAGATCGAACAGTGTTTAGAATTGTAATATTTTGCCCCCTCTTTCGCCCCCACGCACTCATTTTGGCTATTGATTTTTACAGCATACATTTTATATAGTCTTAAAAACTAACATTACAAAATTTGATCTATATCTGAGAGAGTATTAATTTTTTGCCCCCACTCACATTTTGGGAGGTTGAAATTATTTTTTAGATATTTGCAAATAAATAACTCTCAGTTTTCTAAAGAGTAAATGTACAAAAAAGCTAAAAAAATTCTATATTTTGCCCCACCCCATCCACTTTCGCATCCATACAGTCAATTTTGATAGTTGATTTTTACAGGAATAGTTTCTTAAAGTAATAAAGAATAACTCTACAAAATTTGATCAAGATAGGAGAGAGTTTTAATTTTTGCCCCCACTCACATTTTGGATAGTTGGGAGTCGAATTTCTAAAAATCCTGAAATTAGTTTTTAGATATTTTAATTTAGTATTTTTATAAGTAAAAAGCAAGTAGATATTTTATCGTCCTTAAGAGATATCGCATAATCAGTGAAAACACACTTTGCCCCATTTGACCCCCTTAGGGGTCGAATTTCGAAAAATCCTTTCTTAGTGAGCCCCTATGTCATAGATGTAATATCCTCTCAAAATTTCATGTTTTTATGTCGAGTGGTTCTGGCTGTTTTGATGATGAGTGAGTGAGTGAGTGAGTGAGAGTGAGTGTATCGGGCAAAGAATTTTATATATATAGATATGTGTGTGAATTAAACCCCCCCCCCCAAAAAAAAATGAAAAAAATCCTGGCTGCGATTCTGATCAAGACCTATAGGTTTTAGCTTTGATTTAATTAAAATCAAAACCTATAAACAAGAAACGGTATTTCAGTTTATTAGCCTATTGTTCCAGATTTATGGAACACTCTGATAATGAATCACTATTGATTTAATTAAAAGAATTAAGTTAAGATAAATTTCATCCTAAATGAATGTAATGTACATGTATATACGAGTATAATTATTGAAAACGAATTTGGGTTGCTTGAAAAAACTGGTCGTCAGGGTTTTTGGCTGCGGGCTGGCTAGACTTGGCCAGCCAAAGGCGGTTTTCGGTAGGCTCCGAGCCATCGAGATTACGGATGCATGCCATCGACCAAGATAAATCGACCCAAATAAATTCCATTGAGAGAATTGAACTAATACCCTGCTCTTGTTGGCTTCCAGCTACTACGTAAAGGGAATTTCTATATAAAAAAAAAATCATTTTCATATTCCAAATGAGGGAAATTAAAATATTACAATTTTCATTTTTTTTTTTTTATTAGTACCAACTGCATGTAAAAAAATATTTTAATAAATAACATAGAAGGAAAAAAAATGTGAAAAAATAAATGATTCGATTCCTTTTTGAGTGGTTAAATTCAAAACGATTTCTATGATATGAAGAGAAAGTTGGATTATGAAATTCACTAAAGCGATTATGGTCAGAGGTCGATGGTTCGAGTTCTGGAGAAAAAATAAGCAATCATTATAATTATATTAGTAGTTTTTGTATTTTTTCTAATTTTAAAATAAAATAAAAATATCTCAGAGAGAGTAAAAAGTGGAGGAAATTTATATGGATAAGACAAAAATATAATTCCCTCTTCTAATCCGAAAAAAGTTAATTTTTTTTTATTATTTTGATTATTTATGTCCATCGATTAAATTATTACAGTTGTTATCGGGAAATAAGGACTATATTTTTTATTCAGATAATATTTATTTTATTGCCAACGTTTCGTCAATTTTGTTGACTTCTTCAGTGCTCAAATAGCTATCTTCCCTTCATATTTGTCATTTTTATAATTATTCTTTCTTAGTAAACATAGCAAGGCAAGTCATTAACATCAATCAGATTGATTTTTTTTAAACTTAAAAATATTACAAAGAAAGATATTTTTAAGTTTTATAAATAAAAATAAGCTGACGTGTTCTGATGTGACCATCCACTTGACTTTACCATACAACCTGGCCTCTTACTTATATTTAATATTTAATAAAATTATATATAAGCATGTAGGGGGGGTTAGTTTTTGCATTTTTAGATTACTGTGTGCCCACTGATTATGTATACAAAATTTGGCTGAGTTTGGTACAAGAGCCTATATTTTCATTTTTTGACCCTACTAAATTTTGCATTTTTAGACTTCTGGGGTCTCACTGATTATGTATATAAAATTTGGTTGATTTTGCTCAAATAGCCTAGATTTTTAATTTTTAACCCCCTCCTCCACTCCCCTTAATTTTGGATCGATATGCACCAAAATCTAATCAGCTCTTAATCTCAATGGACTAAAACTACGTGTGAAATTTGGTTTTAATATTCACACTAGTTTTTGAGCTAGCTCATACACAAACATTTGGTAACGCAGACTAACGACAACCAGACTAACAGACATTTAAACAAAACAATTATTATCTCGAAAAATATAATTTTTTCGATGTTCACTTATTGGAGCTTTTTTGTAGAGCGAAATGGCATGGTTTTGCTCAATTTTTTTTAATCAAAATAGTTTCAGCAGGTTTTGAGATATTTCGAAAAAAAGAAGGAAAAAAACCACTTTTTTCATGCACGTATGATAAAGTAAAAAAAAAATTCAATCTGATTGATGTTAATGACTTACTTGTCTTGTTATCTTTACTAAGAAAGAATAATGATAAAAATGACAAATATGCAAGGAAGATAACTATTTGAGACCTGAAGACGTCAACAAAGTTGACGAAACGTTAGTTAGTTAGACAAAAAAAATCAGTCGAATTGAGAACCTCCTCCTTTTTTGAAGTCGGTTAATTAATACAACGCATTTCCAAATCATACAAGAGTTATTATCAGCTGATTTGAATAAATCAAATTAACTTTTGTATTTAATTATTTTTTATAATTGTTTTTATTTCAAACATTTACGGCTTTCATACTATTTATTTTTACTTTACCATACTATGGTCAAGTATTGTAATCGTGCATGAAAAAAGTGTTTTTTTTCCTTCTTTTTCAAAATATCTCAAAAACGGCTGAAACTATTTCGATTAAAAAAATTGAGCGAAGCATTTCGGTCTACAAAAAAGCTTTAATAAGTGAACATCGAAAAAATTATATTTTTTGAGATAATAATTGTTTTGTCAAAATGTCTGTTAGTTGAGTCTGTGCGTTACCAAATTTGTGGACGAGCTAGCTCAAAAACTAGTGTGAATATCGAAACCAAATTTCACACGTAGTTTTGGTCCATTGAGATTAATAGCTGATTAGATTTTGGTGCATATCGACCCAAAATTAAGGGGGGTCGAAGGGGGTTAAAAATTAAAAATCTAGGTCGTTGTAGCAAACTCAACCAAATTTTGTATACATAATCAGTGGACTCCCAGAAGTCTAGAAATGCAAAAACTAACCGCCCGAAATGGGTTGGGAGGGGGGGGGGGGGAGGGTCAAAAAATGAAAATCTTTGCCATTTACCAAACTCAACTAGAATTTTGTATACATAATCAGTGGGTCCCAGGAGTCTAAAAATGCAAAAACAAACCCCCCGCCCCTTACATGATTATAAATAATTTTATTAAATATTAAATATAACTGAGGGGCCAGGTTGTATGGTAAAGTCAAGTGGATGGCCACATCAGAACACATCAGCTTATTTAATTCTATTATTTTTCATTTGTATTTTATCTTATTTTATTAAATATTAGATACTACACTACTTTTGAGTCAACTGGAGCGCAAGAACCTCATTGAATGATGGTGTGAAAATAATAAGTATAGTATAAGTAAATTTCTTTTCTGTTAAGTTGTCTGCATCTGTGGAGATTCGCCTTGGTGCAGACCTTGGTTGGACGTTGTCACGCACGTGCGTTGCATGCTTGTCGCCTTGTTTGCACGGTTGGGATAAAAAATGCCATATCTCAGCGACCACTGGTCCACAAGCACTTTCACGATGACATTTCCTCCTCTTCTTTAGGTTCGCTCCATCATTAGCTGCGTGGGAGAAATACCATATACACGGACAGGACAAAGAAACGCTCACTTTATTTATAGTTACGAATTTCCCCTCCCTGGTACTCTATAGCAGATTCAAAATAATTATCCATAAGTTTTTATTTGGAAAAATTATATTAAAAAAAAAAAACTAAAAAACACGCTTCTAAAAAGTACAAAATAATGTAATTTTTAATCAAAAAATATGGGGCGCAGAAACATGTAGTTTTAATTAATTTCGACAAAGTGCCCCACGCTTTTTGATTAAGTATTACATTATTTTGTACTTTTTTAAGCATGTTTTTTAGTTTTTAAATATAATTTATTTTTGTACTTTTAGTCTTAATTATTTTTATAGAGAAAAGTTTCCGGAATTTAACAGAATTAAATGAATTTTCTTCTTTATTTTTTTTTTTATATAATTTAATTTTTTTTTTTTTTAATTTTTATTGAACCAATTATTTTACATGAATTAATGTATACATTGTATTTGAGCTTCGACTTCGGAGATTACTTCCCCAGCTTGCCAACATCTTTTTAGTCCTTGTTTTCAATAAGAGGAAAAAACTAATTAAATAAAAAAAAACAACCTCTTTTCCGATAATCCAATCAATCATCCTATATAATTTAATTTTAATTTTATTGAAGAATATCTGAAGATTTTTTAAAATTAATGTTTTCAAAGATTGATTTCAATAATTTTTCCACTATTTTTTTCAATAGTTCGAATATGTCGATAAATTTAAAATTCCATAATGAACATATCATTTTCTATTTTCTATTCTTTATAATAAATTAAGAGTTGAAAAAAATTCAAACCTAGTAACATGATCGAACGTATAGGTAGGTATAGGTATTTTCTTTTAAATTCATATAAGATAAAAAATATATATTATTGATTTATTTGCCTAGCTTTGGAAGCTGTTTAACTCTAATAGTAATTAATTAATCTATGACTCTCAACAACTCCTTTACCTTCATGTTTAATTTGCTATTTTATCGTATTATAATTTATCTAATAATAAATTATTTAATACATTTCTTTCATCTTTTTATAATTCCTTTGACTAAGAATTAATTAATGTGTTCTTTTTTAAATCAATGTTTTATCTTTCATATTAGGGTAACATGATAGTTAGTAATGAAGGTGTTGAAGCTTTTATTTTTGTGATTAATTTTATGTTATTTGAGAATAAGGATCTTCAAAGAGCAAATATTTTCATAAGGATCAGAAACTCTTCAACGTTCTAATACCATCTTTGATTGTTTCTTTGCGAAACTAACTTGATTGATCGAACACGCATTTTCCCTCAATCCATTTTGTGTACTTGAAATCTAATAATAAATAATAATGATTAGCAATCAGAAAAGAACAGTACAAACAAAGAGGAATGAAAGTGGTGGGGGTGAGGGGAGGTGCTGCAGCTTGGAGTCTTCGTCTTGGTCTTGGTCTTGGTCTTGGTCCTGGTCGTGCCTAGGGACTTGGCCACGAGTCACGCCCGCCGCCAACCAACTTCCCGATATCCACTTCGAACTAATGCCTATTGCATCCGAAAGACATCTAACACTATTCTATATATCAAGAGAGCAACACTTTATTATTGGATAAAAATACTTGGTAGGTTTCACTTGAAACCTACCAAGTATTTTTTATCCAATAATTTAAAAAATGTTTCACCAAATACCAACACCAAATTCCTTAAATACAACACTTTATTATTTTGACCCTTATAAATCAAATCGAGAGAAGCTTCTCGGTATGAGAGGAGAATCTAAAGGGAAATCTCATACATTATTTTTAGAGTATTTTTTCTAATTATTATTATTATTTTATTTTTTATTTATTTATTTTATTTCAACGGCTAATGACTAATATACAGTGATATAGTACAATATTTATCAAACATAATACATGATAACAATTGTTTATTAATATTAATAATAAAAAGCAAAATAATACATTATAATAACTTATAAAATAAGACAATAACAATAATTAAAACAAAATAATACATTAAAATTATGGGTATAAAATAA
Source organism: Forficula auricularia (assembly GCA_024734495.1). Lineage (NCBI taxonomy): Eukaryota > Metazoa > Arthropoda > Insecta > Dermaptera > Forficulidae > Forficula > Forficula auricularia. Next base: position 293,865 of record JALMQS010000851.1, on the reverse strand, counting down.
CAAATTTTTATAAAAATGATAAATATGCAGGTAAGATAACTATTTGAGCCCTGAAAAAGTAAAGAAAGTTGTCGAAACGTTGGCAATAAAATATAAATTATCTGCATAAAAAATACAGTCCCCACTTCCCTATAACAACTTTAATAATTTAATCGATAGACATAACCAATCAAAATAAATACAATACATTGTTCACTCATAGATTAGTGTTAGCTTTTTGAGCCAAATTGCAGCTCTGTTAATACTTAATGAGAAATCCAGAGGGTTTTCCAATCGTTGTGACAAATTATTGCAGTGATGGCGAACCTTATGAGTTTGGTGTGTCAAAATTCGGAAAAAACTTGACTTAACTCGAGTGTCATGTCACATCTAGAAATATTCATAATTTTGTGATAGTAGTAAAAAACAAACATATTTTTGATATATTTATTTATTCAAAAACAAAACCAAATTACTATTCTTTACATTAGTGACTCGAGCGCAACTTCTGTTGACTCTTCTTGAGCGAAGACCGTCCGTAAAACGATGCGTGTTACCCAAAATGTCTTAACGTGTCACTTTTGACACGCGTATCATAGGTTCGCCATCACTGAATTATTGTAACATTGACTTAGTCTGAATACAGGATTTGCTTCATAGTACCGACTGCAAGGTATCTCTGGATAAAATGGTAATCTGTTTCTTAATATATAATTTGAACTGTGTATAGGAAATAGATTTTGAAGTTCTTAACATCACCTGGTTTGACTTAATCTTATATAAAAATAAAACGTCAGAAGTAATCAAAGAAGAGGAAACAGAAGGCAGACAGACAGTTTCAGCAGTAGAAGCATAATCATGGTCAATCCTCGACAAAGGATTGCCGGAAAGGAATGCCAAATGTCTTAGAACTTTGTGCTGAATTCTCGCTAGTCTGTCCATGTTAATCTTTCCGATAGGCATCAAAATTGTTGATGCATACATTAATGTAGATTTGATTAAAGTTATATATAAGTATTTAATTGAGTCTGGACTTTTAAATGACTTAGAGTTACGAAATACAAATCCCCAAATTATTTGGTATAAAGTCTCCAAATTACTGATGACGTTTATAGTTTTGGAATAAATTAATCTTTTCACATATTCAAATTTAATATATTAGATATATGGAGGGTGCATATGATAATGCAACGAAACCACTTATCACTCTACGGACTAGACTCATTAAAAGAATTAAGGTACAATCTGTCTTGAGTATTGATAAATCTTTTATTGTGAACTCTGTTGTTTGTTATTATGATGTGTGTAAGATGATGTATAATGAACATAGTGGCAGAACTAGACATAGATCAATTGTCCTGCCAAAGATTAATAAGTCAATTACCCAAAAAAATGTCTATTTTGTGACAATTAAATATTTTAATAAACTCCCAAATGATCTAAAAAATCTGTCGTGTGACAAGAAAGTATTGAAGAAAAAATTGGTTAAATGGATCGGATTCGTTGTGATTTCACCCTGTGATATGTATGTAAATGTGTAATGTGAACTAATGGTTAGGAATGTACACCATATTTCATCTATTGTAATTGTTTGTAAAATTAAATAATTATTAATTTTAATCCGGTCCTATGTACAGTTGACTTGTCTACTCTAAAGGACACGACATATTGTATGTTATGTATTTTCTAGATAAATAAATAAATAAAAATAAAATATACGACTAACCGCAGGGTAACAACACTGAGCCTAACAACAAGGGCTCGCTCCAGGGGACTCAATACTAGAAAAACAATTATTTACTAAATGAATAAATAATTTTTTGTTAAATAATAAATGGCCAATAACTAAGGATTTAAAAGTGTTAATTTATATCATACCTACTATTGAGAGAATTTGATTGTTTACTAAACACTAAGTTAGCCCTTTAAAATTAAATTTTGTAGAGTTTGTCTGTGGGACTCTGAAAATGATTAATGCAAAAATAAATAACCCAAAATCAGGGAGGTCCAAAAAATGAAAATTCTAGTCCCTTAGACCTTTTTCAACCAAATTTTGTACAGTTTGTCTGTGGAACCAAAGGAAACGAGCAGAAAAAATACGTACTTTTATAGCCGTATTATGACGTGGTCTTAAATATAAAAAATCAATGAGAAAAATAATATTTTATGCAATTCTGAAGATAGAGAGTCCAAAATCTAATTAGTTTTTCACAAGTTTTTCTCATCACTGTCCTAAGAGCTAGTTTGGTCTGCCTGTAAGATAATTTTAAGAAATTTTTAAAGAGCATATGTGCCATTTCATTGGAATCGCACAGATTTTTCATTTTATTTATTCCCTTCAGGGTTAAAAAATATATCACTACTAGATCAAAGACAAATAAACTGCAACGGATCGTTGCTAAACTTTATCCAAATTCATTTGAAATATTAATATGTTCTAGAGTAAAGTACTTTAAAATATAATTTTACTAAAAACTTTATTTAACCTTTTTTGTGGGTCCCAAGGTACTTAATTAGGATATTAAATTTCATCAAAATTGGTTAAGTCATTTTCAAGATATTTAGAAAAAACTAAAAAAGTACTGAAATAAAGTACTAATGTTTGTGGACCGATATGTATCAAAAACTAATCAGCGCTTCATTTTGTTAAAATACTGGTAGGTTTTCAATTTCAATTCATTCGGTGCAACGGTGTGGAAAAATTCGTGGACGAAAAAAACGATAACACACACACATCCATCCATCCATCCGCACGCACTTCCAAAAAAATGGCACTTTTTGGTCTCTCGGCGAGATCCCAGGTAAATTTTGGCAAAACCGTCACGTGCTAAAATTCAATCTCATTGAATACTTCAATTTGTGACCTTAATTGAGTCCATGGGTTCCGTAGTCTTTACCTGAGGACCCTTTGAAGTCGCGCTTGCGGCGAGAGCGATTCCAATACTTTCTCCCATGCTTCGCATTGGATAAAGTAAAAAGAAATTTGATGGATTGACTTGGTTATTAGAATAGTGAATCTGTGAAGGTTTTTCTTTCGAACCCCCGATATATTTGAGAAAATGAACAGTTTTTTCAAAGTGCTTTAAAGGTGTGGTCTATACTCTATATCTACTATTCAAGTCACTTCTATTGTGTTCTAATGAGTGGGCGGCAAAATTTATGGTACTCTTTTGTTTAGTAGTTTTTATATCTAATGTGAATGATTTAATGGAAAAGGGTTAAAAATTCCCTTTATACAAATGTAACAAAGAATGTTTACCTTTTGATTTTAATAAACTTCTTTAGCAACCAAATACTAACTAGAAATAAAATTTGTATCGAGTTTTAAATTAATATGTTCTAATTAATTCATCAAAGCGCACATCGTGGGCAGGCCAAGTTTGAGCAATAGCATGGCTGTACAAGCTGTAGGCTATTTACAAGAACCATTTCGAGCCAATTTCCACCCACCTGCAATTCGGAACCCAAGTGAGATACAGAGCTTAAATTATACACATTTAAAACACACGTAATTATGTAATCCATCTTGAGGAGAGTACCAAATTTCAAAAATATAGCTTAAATTGATTCTGAGATATAGACCTGAGAAAACAGCTAATTTTGGCACTCATTCACTGACTGACTGACAGGTCATCAAAACCTATAGGGTACTTCCAATCATCCCAGCATCATGAAATTTCGCCTGCTAGTAGAGTTTGGGACACAAACAAAGGAAAAATTCCAAAAATCCAAACTTTCTATCTTTCAACCTCTTCAAAATCGGGGGGGGTCAAAAATGAAAATTCTAGTTCTTTGGACCAAACTCAACCAAATTTTGTATACGTATTCTGAGGGCCCCTGAAGCCTAGAAATGGAAAAACTAACCCCCAATTGGGAGGAGGGTCAAAGATGGAGTTCTAGCCGATTGGACCAAACTGAACCAAATTTTGTTTGCATATTTTGTGGGCCCCCAGAAGGCTAAAAAACAAAAACTAACCACCCAAAAGGGCGGGGGGGGGGGGGGTCAAAAATAAAAATTCTAGCTCTTTGGACCAACGGGCTTTCACATAGCTTACAAAAAGCAGAAAAATCTAAACCAAAACATTCTCTGAAAAAACTGGCCAAGTTCGAAAAAATAGTGTGCAGCGAGGTTAAATTCGCGAAGAACAATTAAGCTGGGAGATCTACTATTTTCTCAACTTAATTATTCTTAGCGAATTTAACTTCGCTGCACACTAGATTTTACTATAATACTTTTTCGAACTTGGCCATTTTTTCACAGAATATTTTGGCTTAGATTACAAATTATTGATACCATTTAGAAAACTTGAATATCTGTTTAGATAAAATTATCTAAAAAATTTGAATGTCTTATCCTAGGGTGAAATCCAGATTCACTTTGAAGTAAACTGAATTTAGAGGACTGTTGTTGCTTCATTTAAATAAATAAAAGTGAAAAACTTGATCTGTGCTTCAAATAATATGATTATGAAGTAATTTCTCTCCTCAAAATTAAATGTTAACGAAGTCCTTATAATATTAATCTTGGTTAAGAACTTCTGTATTGAGACATTGGGATATTCGTTTTGTGACAGAATGACTATTGGAGGCATTTTTAAATACATTTTTATATCATGTTATTTAGAACAGTGCATATGCATCACCAACTTTCTCGCTGCTGAGTACTAATCTTAATTCTATTGGGTCATTTGTTTATGAAGCTCAAATTTCCTTGTCGACGTTCTTCTCTATTTATCTATCAAAAGTTCATTGTCTGAAGAGTACTAGTAATGTCCTACAATGAATCCAGCAACGAAGTGTATCTAAACGTAATACAAATGCATTGAATGGCCCCAGGATCATAGCAGCAGCATACAAAAGCCCGGGTTATGCACCCGGGGCAGTCGCCATAGTAACCACAATTAGAGATCAACAAACAAGAAACAAATGCGCGGCCTGAGGCCAGCAGTTGCGTTGCATGTCCAAAATATATACACAGATATATAGATATAATGGGAATATACCTTTCTAGCCTGGAGTGTGTTTTTGCCTTGCCCGAGGTGTTAACAAATCCGACCCGAATATTCAATAGTTGGGTCGTAGGGCTGCATTCAGTGTTGGCATGCACCCGCCAAAGTGCACTTTTAGGTTTTGCTGACATTTGCAAAGACCTAGAGGCTCTGGATGATGATGGCGATCAATGCTTGTTCCAATCCAAGTTACCCAATGGCGAATCGTGCCCGGGGAAAGTTCTCAAATTTTCTATGCATCTCTGCGTTGTTCACGTAAAAAGGGGTTTGTTGCAAAAGTGCATTTGGAATGGGCCAATTAGACTGACACGCTGGCGGATATATTTCATTTTTGTTGGATATTTTTCCTTTCTATTTAGACATCTATCTATATTAACATTTTCTAATTTTATGCATTAATCACATTTAATTTCTGTTCACGTTATTTAAATATTGAAATTCTTACTAGTTGTAGCACAGACTGATTGCTTGTTTATCATTCTCTAATAAATGAGATTGTCGATTTGTAATAATTTCTATTCATGTGTCGCCTTCTATTTATGTACACATACATTTTCAAAAAAACATGCCAGTTATCAACTATATACATATAACATTTAAGGAAAGCGGTGTTGGTTTATAGTGAAACATATTAAACACAGGAGTTTTTTGACGGGTTATGGTGGTGTTTTACAAAGAGGAAATAAAAATTTAAAAAAATTAAAAAAAACTTTTAATTATATTTTGGAGATTTTTTATTTATCTCTATACATATTTCGGGTTACGAGCCCTTCTTCAGGAGGTTTAACAAAAGACGTCTTTATCTAAATATTCTTTTTATTAATATTATCAAAGCAAATAATTTTAATCGAAATTAACCCCATTATTAAAAAAAATTTTATTAAAAAATTTAGTAGCCAGACGATGTCACTCTGCAGAAGTACAAACGATTTTTTCGAAGATCAACAAGATAGATAAGCTGTCCCGAACCTCCTTAATGACAATTTTTAATTTATAAATTAAATCTGGCTTGTGTTTTAAGATGAATTACTTACTAACAATCAAAAAACCTTTCTAACACAACTCTTGATAAGTTGCCAAAGAAGAGTGAAAATTTAGTAAATCCACTTATAATAATGTTGTATCATTCGCATCCATAGTAAATTTGTAACAAGAATAGCAGGGAATTGGACAAAATTAAAAACACAGAGTTTTTATTAAATGGACCAGACGTTTCGTCAATTTATTTTGACTTTCTCAGTGGCCCATTTTATCACTCTTTGTCAAAAACAATTTCACTATACGACAAAACATCATTAATCTTTTTTTATAACATATTCCTGGCTCAAATTAATCAACAATCTTGAACTTTTCTTTAACAATTAAAAAAATTTCTTTGTTCGTTGTTTTTATACAGAGGTAGCAGGTGTCTTATTATAATTTCTACTTGAGCAAGAAAAACTTTTGACCTAGAATAGATTTATTGGCTGTGCGAACTAAAAAAAACCGATACGTTTTTTGTTAACAATTTGCCAGAAAAAGGGGATAGGGTTAGAGAAAATAATAAACCTATTCCAAGCATGATGTGTCCGTGAAATCTGTTACTTTTCTTTTAGTAATATACTCACAATAATATGTGGCTGAAAATATTCCATACGACAAAAATATATTGATTTATTTTAAGATAAAATAAACCCTAAAGGGTACTTTTTGTGTTGTTGTTTTTGTTTTGTTTTTAGTTTTAGTTGAAGAATAAAAAAATTATAAGTATATTTGGAAAAGTTTTTTAGAGTATAAATTCGTGTAAAAGAAAGATATCTAACAAAGTCGGCGTTATTGGCGAACTGTATCTTGATAAAGTGGGAGGCGCTAGAGAAATTGCCCCTCGAGGAGGTTATCGGTTATAGACCAAAGGCCATCGCTCTTCAATACAGTTTTTCTCTGTTTGTTCAACCTATATACGTGGATATATACCTATTAGATAGGCTATATACGCCTCGAGCCTTTAAAATCTCTTGTAAAGGGGAACTAAACTTTCAAAGATCCAGAAGGTGTTTGGATCGCGGGGAGTCAAGTCCCATAAATTATAGAGCGCAGGGTTTACAAATAGACTATAATCGAGGCTCGTATCCTCTCTCCTATCTACTTGTAGTTTACTTCTATCATGATCCTTTTTGCACCTCTTGAGTTTAATGGTTTCTCGTTTGCGAACCCTATACAAAAAACATCGTCTATTCCTTTATATAAAATTCAATTCTTTTCAAATAATCATTCGATTGGTCCAATTTTTGACTTCCGGAAAAATGAATACATATAACTTCTAAATTTCAAATTTTTATCTTATTGGATTTTGAGCTACAATGATGACAGATGGACAGACTGACAGATATTGTAGCGACACTATAATAGGGCCTCTTTTTACTTTTTAAACGGAACCCAAAAAATAGAATTTAAGGTAATTCTTTCACAAATGCAAAAATTCAAGAAGTCTTCGAAACTTGGAATATTAGTCATTAAAAGCATAATAAACACACTGTTAAAATTTGAAGACAATTTACCACACCAAACATGAAATCATTGCAATTAAAAATGAAATTTTTTAAATATGGTGGATTAGGAAAGAGTGGGAAAATGATCATTATTTAATTTTTTTCATTGAAGGAATTTCACCATCTTGATTAAAAACTAATATTTGTTTGAATATATTCCGAGTAACTTAAAAAAATATTGAAATTATTACCTCTAGCTATGATAAAAAAAAAAAAAAAACATATTTGGGAGAAGGGATATAAGATCAATCGCTTGGAAACGATCCATTCATAAAGGGGATATATAGTAGTGTGAGAAGTACAGTCATGCTAAAAAAACATGACCTAAAATTTTAGCACCGTTCATATGTATATAGTGGTTCTTCTTCTTCTTCGAGTGCCTTACCCGAAACGGGTGTCGGCGCCTCTCCACATAGACCTGTGCTGAGTGTGTTTAGTTGTTTTACACAGATATACGGGACCTACTTTTTAACGTCGGTTCCGAACGGCTAATTTGGAGAGGTACTTGGCAATTATACTCTTGGTAGGTTGCCATTACTTTCCAAGAGGAGGCGACTGAAAATATCTATCTGCCGAGACTCGGTCTTCGATTCAGTGACCCAACATTCTAGACACTGACCCACAGTCGCCTCATAGAGTGGTTACGAGGCTAAAACTTTTTATGTGGATTGTCGCGAAAGAACTACCTTAAATTGTGGGGCAGAATAACAACTTTTTCAGCTTTCATCAAATTTTAATAATTTATCTATTTTTTGTGGCCGAACAGTTTGTGCTAGAAAATTGAAATTTAGCATAAGGGTAGAGCTTATTGATATTATTTTACTACAATCGGTGGTTTGCTTACCATATAACAAATTTTTTTTCTGATTTTCTACATTTTTGAACCGAAATTTGTGAAGCTAGAATGCTTAAAATCAAAACATATTTTTATGTAAATAAATTAGACAAACTTTTGTACCATAACAAAGTTTCTATAGCTGTTAGTGAGTTATTTTAAATATGTTATCTGAACCCAGATAACAATACAAATAGAAAACAATACTTGATTGCGGCTTCACGTTTCATAAGGCTACCGAGTAATTATCTATTTATGAAAAGTTTCTGCTGAAAACAGCTATATTAGAATGCACATTTTTAATGAAAAGATTTCATCAGAATGCACTATACGTTTCGACATCTATTTTTAGAGTCTTGTTTAAGTGCTGGAAACGACTCCAGAAATATAGCTCTCGAAAGGTTGTCAATTCTGACGAAATTTCCTCATTAAAAATGTGCAAACTGACTGGTTTCAGCAAAAAATTTTCTTTGTTTAAACAACTCAACCACCAAAACATTAAATGTGAAATTCTTACTCGCCGTCATTTCAGAATGGTTAAATTTGATTTCAGGACATTCCCAATTTACTATTATATACGAAAGGCAGAAGGATAATCTATTCGCTAAAGGGCGCCAGAATCCCTCCAATGAGTCAGATTTACGACGAACCAAACGCCTGAATATAGGCAATCCATTCGGCACCTCTTCTTCATAGCTGCGTAAAACTTAGGCTCTCCCGTAAAGTACTTGAGTTTTTTAGAGTTCATCGAGAAAAGACTACAAAACATGCTTGCTGGGATAGCCAAGGTATTAAATTCATTATTATTATTATAAGGAATTTCAAAGTAAAAAAATCATTTGGCAATAGATACCTAGAATTAAAATCTCTATGAAATTTACGTTCCTGTAGTATAGAAAAAATAGAAAACCTAAAAATTAAAAAAAAAACTTGGTTTCATTTCAACATATCACAATTTCGCCGCAAATACCGGAGGAAGCTAATAATGTTTGACATTTAATATATGAGGCTACTTTAAAGCAGTGATGGCTAAACTTCTTTTATCATCGAACCCTTTAAGAGATTTTGAAAATTTTATCAAACCCCTCTATTGAAGGAGACAATAAAAGAGTGTGTCTTCTGCTGGAATTATAAATTTTATTTATAACGAGACTATAATTTCGGGGGCTTTGCCCTCTTTTTTCATTTCCTTCAATATATAAAAATTCTGCTACCCTCGGCAAAAAAACTTTCAAACCCTCTATTTTATTTTTCATGTAATTGTAATAGAACAAACAAAAAGAGAAGCCTAAGTATGTAAGTTTATATTCATATATTTTTTAAATTTCTCGAATTTAATTTAATCATTAAAAACCCCTGTTGCTAAAAGATATACAGACGAGTAGTAGAAAATATCGAGATTTATATAGAAACTATGGAACTAATTAAATATTGTACAAATATAAAAACAATGATGTTTTATATTTTTCTATTGACCCCTAATCGACATTTATTTGATGCAATTTTTAATTTTGAATATCGATATCGATAGTTTCACAAAGGTGTAAGAAACAATCTGTTAAAAAGGCAGATCTTCTAAAATGATTTGAAATTTTAACTAAATCTGGCACATTTGAGAGTGTGTGTGTGTGTGTGGGGGGGGGGGGGTTCTGGAGCCCCTTAACGACTGGGCTATCATTTTGCCTTTCGTATATAATTTTTATAAAAAAAAAAAAATAAAACCGACTTCCAAAAACTTAAATGCAACAAATAAAATAATAATAACTTAAAAAATAAAATAAAATCCACTAAAAGGTATAAAATACTTATTATCTTATTTAGTTACAACTAAACGACGAAATATTAACATGAAATTACCTTTTGAAGTCGGTGCTAAACAAACTATACCTATAAGCGAGGCGTACCCACCAAACGTACTAAGTAAGATCCTTCAAGCGCGATTCATAAAATGTATATGTTTGGCACCGACTTAAAAAAGTAATTTCATGTTAATATTTCAATCGTTTGTAACTAAATAAGATAATTATTTTATACCTTTTTAGAGGATTTTATTTTATTTTTAAGTTCTTATTATTTTTATTTGTTGCATTTTAAGGTTTTTTGAAGTCGGTTTTATTTTTTTATAAAAATTATTTTTCTTTTTTTCTTTTTAGTGATGTTATTAATATTTCGTCTTTGATCATATCATCAGAACTTGACCAAATTAATATGGCACCATCCCTAAGATACCCCCTTTCCAATAAAAAGAATCATCGACATAGGTTCATAAACAAAGAAGTTAGGCCTGAACAAACCTAACAAAAAAGGTCTAATAACGATGAAAAAAACGGGACAAATCGGAAGGTAGACTGAACCCAATGCAAAAAAAATCGGTTTACAATTGGCGGAGATATGAGGTAACATAAACACAAAAAAAAAAAATCAGTCGAATAGAGAACCTCCTCCTTTTTTGAAGTCGGTTAAAAATAGTAAATATTGTCATTGGGAATGTCCTGAAATCACATTTAACCATTATGAAATGACTTGATCTTACAATATTTTTGACATCTTCAGTGGTGTTCATTTACCCCTAAAAACGACTGGATTCGGCAAGTAAGAATTTCACTTTCGGGATGAGTGCTGATCACACTACAGTATAGGATATGTTATTTGCATTCTGAAATAATCGTCCAAAATGTTCACTAGCACTTAGACTATTATCCTAGAACTTATATTGTTGATTTCTCTTTATGAATTTCTCAATAAGAAATTTTAATTGCATACTTGTCGGACAATGGTCAATGACAATTTCAATTTAATAGCCAAACCAACTAAAGATGCAGCCTTGAAATGAGTCCAAGAAGTATGTGATTGATTATTCTTTTAAAAGAATTCATTTTGTTTCTCGTTTTCTTCTAATGGATATTATATCTCAATATCAAGGTTTGAACAATAAGCTATTTCCATTTTTATTTCTTTGAAATAGGCATTCCATAAGCCGTAAACGGGGTGAACTTGAAGAGAGGTTGTTTCTTTTTAATATGTCATTCAAATTGGAAACACTTGAGATAAAATTTATCTTCATTTTTTTCCAATGTCTCTCATTAAGTAATGGTTGTCAATTGAAGTTCACTCCAGATGATATCATAAGTGAAAGCAGATCAATAGAAAGAATGCTTACCATAAGAATTTTGATTCGTTGGTTGCATAGTGAAGGATTTATCGACAATTGGAACTCGAAATTTTTTCTTAACTAATTAATTACTTTAATATTATTAATATATTGTATATAATTATATATTAATATTATTAATAATATTTTGTTATGAAAACATTTATCGAGTTGAGTTTTTTAAGTGCTTCTCTAGGTAAAATACATATAAAATTAATATTATTATTAGAATTAAGAATATTTGAAAGAAAAATATTGCAGGATTAAAAAAAAATGACTTAGGCGAGAATGTTGTTTTCCATTTTTTCCCTCCAGAGGATCGATCTTTCTCTGATACTTGAGATATCAAATTCGTTCTTATTTGTATTTGATAAAGAAGAAATGAGCGAATTTTTGGAATTTTTCAATAATTTTAATTTATAAGTATTTGATTGAAATTGAGAAAAATTACCTAAAATCTGCTAATTTGCAGCATTCATTTTAAATCAAAATAGTAAACTTTAAAAAATAAATAAATAAAAATAATTCTACTTAAATTAACTTGGGTTATCTCACACTCAATGATTAAAAAACATTTTTTGACCCGATGTAAAATTCGACTCCTCCAAAATAATAATATGATTAAAATTTTATTACAATTTTTTATTTGCGGGAAAATGTATATACAAATTCGAAATTTCAAGTTTGAATCTTATTTCAGGGGTGTACATCCCCCCGTAGTTTCATGAATCACCCCTCAATTTTCATGAAAAATACGCCCCTCCCCCCACCTCCGTACTTGAATTTTATTCAGTTCTAAAGAATTAGAAGAGGTTTTTATTACCTTTTTTTGAAGTTATTAACTTGACTGTTTGTATTTTTAGCATACATGCAACAATTTTCACCCCCCCCCCCCCCCCAGAAATAATTTCAAGGACTCAGTCTGTATCTTACCTCCCCTTCTCTCCCTCTAGATATCTCTGGTTATTTAGACCAGTGGTTCTTAACCTTTTTAAGCCGCGACCCACATTTGAGAAATATGTTCATGTCTCGACCCAAAAAAAGCCAAATTTTTACATTACCTCTTTATTTAATTCCTACTTGAAAAATTTTCTTCAATTTTACAATGATGTACTTTTTTTACTCGGATATAAATTTTTTTTTAAACAAATAAGATAAATCGATCCAAGGAAAAATTTAATAAAAAAAAGTACGTATTTTAAAGAACTATTGAGAAAATTAAGATATATTTTTAAACTTATTGAAAATAAATGAGTTAAAATATTTAAATATATTTTAATGACTCTGCGTGACCCAAAGAATATGTTTAAGATCCACTTATTTTGACAACGAGCTACAATGCTCTGACAGACAGATAGTGTGGCGACACTAATAGGGACCATTTTTCCTTTTTAAGCGGAACCCTAAAAAAGGTAGTCTCGAACAAGGAACTAATTTCCCTTACAGATTTGAATTATATAAAATAAACATACCGATATAACAAAAGCCATTAAAAAAGTAAGATGATTTATGGTTTGAAATCTATGATCATCAAAGGAGACTTTTTTCTTTTTCAGAAGTAGATTTTGGAATTGATCATCAATATTTCTAGAGGTGCTGAGAAGGGCCAGTTTTACACAACCCGACTGTAATTTATTGTCAACAGTTAAAATTTATGATTGGTAGTATAAGCATGCAACTCTTTAGGTTAGTCACCCTTGCACCTTTTTTTAATATATTCAGTTTATTCAAATTTATGTAATGGAATTTAAGTAATATAATTAGATAAACGATCTACAAATTCAAAATTGTCATCAAAATACACTTTTGGCTTTATTCAGAAATATAAATGAGCAGTTTTATGTTATGTGGTGTTCTAGAAACTCCAAATGAAGAACAAATAAAGCTTAATAAGCAAAGCAGATTTGCTCTTGTAACCAAAAACGGGAAACATTTATTATTCTTTGCTATTTATTTTATTATTTCGAGATCTAGACAAGGGCGGATCCAGGAATTTTTTATGGGGAGGGGGGGGGGGAAGAATGTATATAAGGTGGCCGATGTATATAAGATCTACCTTTTTATCTCGAAAGTGTGTCGCGATCTAATTATCCAAGCGGGGGAGAGGGGGGGGAGAGGCGCCGCCACCCCCCCAAACACACACATAGAACTTTATTTTCATAAAAAATTAAAAAAAAATAAATGTTTTTTTTTTAATTTTTTTACAAATTTCATATCTCATATTTTAAGTTCATTAAAATAAAAAAAAAATGAAAATTGTTATAAATTCCCTGTCGGTTTGGCCGCAGTTTTTTGGCCTCTGCGTGCGACGCACGTGTTGCACTCCCGCCAGGTACGGGCCTGTATCGGGGGGTGAGGTCGCCCCCCCCCCCCCTGGATCCGCCCTTGGATCTAGATTCATTTCGTGATATTTTTTTTTATGTCCAGTATATGGTATAATAAATTTTCACAAGCGAATCCCTTCCTTAAACTCTTATTTGCGAAACTGCTAGTGGAGAGTCTTCAATATTTGATTACTTCTTTGGACTTGATAAAGTGAATAAACACAAAGAAAATGATTAATCGAGCTAAATCTGATCCATCATCGTCTCATATTACGCTTTCACTAGTTAGAAAGACAAATGAATTTTATCTGAAACATCATAAATTAAATTAATGTTGTTTATTTAGAAATAAACATTTAGAAACATAATATTTTATTATTCAGTTTCATAGTATGTATTAAAGTGTATAACAAATTCAGGGGAATCAACTGGTGTGTTCACCACACGACTTTCACATTTTCATTTATTTGAAGTCATCGCGACACTAAAATTTACATCCCCTTCCTTTATTTCGTTTCATGACACTTGAAAAATACACTAATTTTTAAAAAAATCGTAGGAGTCGTTTTTGAGAAAATAAAAAAAAAAAACGAAAAATCTTTCATGTAAGTAAATATCCACTTCCTGTACTCCTTCTGCCTATATCGAGCTTAAGTTTCGAATTTCGTAGCTCTGAGACTTATGGTTGCGAAACGCATGGGGGGTACATGCCTACATTGACAAATGGATTTTGGAGCCCTTTTTGGCCTCTGGGGACCACAATTAAATCCGGTTTCCAACTATTAAGGGCATCGATTTCTTCCGCCTAGAAGTTACAAAATGAAATTAACTTGTTTCATCTCTTAGATACAAACTCTCAAAGAGTCAGGACCCAGAATGGCCATCACAATACTTCCCCATTATATTCTATAGAATATAAATGTGAAAGTAACAAGGAAAAATGAAACTCAGTGTTATATTGTACTATCAATCCCGACGTTTCCCTGATTTATTCCAGCTTCTCCAGGCTCTTGAATATCTATTGTTACTCTAAACAAATACCTATTGGAAATTTTAAAAATTTAAAATTTTTAAAAAAATTAAAAAATATAAAATTCTAGGTAGGTTTCACAAAAATAAAAGACAAGATGCTTGTTAGCATGACTCTATATATATTTCGGAGTACGAGCCCATCTTCAGATGTTCACAGAAAAAGCGTCTTGTCTTTTAATTTTGGGAAACCTACCTACCTAGAAATTTTATATTTTTTAAAATTTTCTTCACTTTAATAAGATTAGAGTAATTTTTAGAGACGGACTGATAAGTGAATTAAGTGGATATCGATGAGACAGTCCAAAAAAAGAAGAAGATAATTTACACTATCTTTTTATTCATAAAATCGACGTTTCGGAGGCTATTCCCTCCTTCTTCAGGGTTTTGAAAAGTCAGTGAAGGAAATCTCCTCTGTCTCCTTTTTCAGTAGTACTACATTATAATTCTGCTGAGAATGATATACAATATATTATTGTTACTGCCACTGAAAGAGGAGACAGAGGAGAATGTCGCATTTCCTTACTGACTTTTCAAAACCCTGAAGAAGAGGAATAGCCTCCGAAACCTCGGTTTTATGAATAAAAAGATAGTGTAAATTATCTTCCCTTTTTGGACTGTCTCATCGATATCCACTTAATTTCTTTACATATAATAATAAAACTAAGATACGAGGTAGGTTTCACAAAAAAGAAATAAAACAAAATTGAGTTTTGAGTTCGATATATTTCGGGGGTTAGCCCATCATTCTTTTTTGTGAAACCTACCTCGTATCTTAGTTTTATTATTATATTAAAATGTTTCACCTAGAACCAACACCGAACTCCTTAAAAGTTATTAATTTCTTTACTTTATTTAAATATGTTTCACCAAGAATCTATACCATTCTCCCTTAACAAAATACCTATTGGTGTTATATGAGTGAAATGTACAATTTTAATTAATAATACATATTATGAATGTAACTAAATGCCAAGGCAAACCCCCACAACTTCTCACCATCTACAAGGCCCAAATCCGCCCCTGTCTCGAATACGGCTCTCATCTGTGGAGAGGAGCCTCAAAATATTCTCTTGCTACCCTTGATGCAATTCAGAAACGAGCCGTCAGGCTAATTGACGATTCTACCCTCACCGACTCCCTCGACTCGCTGGCTCATCGAAGAGATGTCTCCGCCCTTTCCCTTTTCTATAGATACTATCACGGCAGGTGCTCTGATGAGATAAAATCAATAATTCCCCCAAAGCATGCTTTGCACGCAGCACACGTTTTGCCGACTCCCAACACTCTTTCGCGGTCAAATTAGAAAAGTGCCGGACCACTTCATTCGCGAATTCATATATCCCCATGACTTCAAGGAACTGGAACTCTCTCCCAGCCTCTATCTTTCCCAGCACCTATGATCTTCAAACCTTCAAAACCAGGGTGCATAGACACCTACGTCTACACCCTCTCACTTAAACAACTTTCCCTTCTCTTCGGTAATGCAAGGGTCTTTCGAGATCCATAGGGGCTACATCTTTACTGGTGCACCCCTTCTTGCATTCGATTGCATTAAAAAAAAAAAAAAAAATTAACTGACAAAGTGTTTAGAAGAAAGTTGATCAAGACCCTGAAGAAGCTGGAATAAATCAGCGAAACGTCGCAATTGATCGTACAATATAACATTGAGTTTCATTGTTGCTTTTCCCCTGCATTTGTTATATTTAATATTTTATACCAGAATAAATATATGTTTTCTACATTTACAAATAAAAAAAATAAAATTATAAACGTCTTCCTTAAAGAAAAAGAAAGAATGCATTAAAAAAAAACTTAACGAACATTTTAGGAATTTAACAATTTTAAATATTTAACATCTTGTATGAATTCAAATTACTATATACCTGATTATAAATAACTACGCGAAAAGTGGAAAATAAGGTATACCTATTAATTTTCCTATCAATAAGCTTGACTCAAATTCAGAGTTTATTGTACAGAGAAAAAAGCTTTAATATATGAACCCTTTAATATTGATTTTTTAAAAAGATATATAAATATATTTATAGCTGTAAGGATGGATTTTTCACGATGAAGAAAAGAACAATTTAAGAAAGGCAAGCAAGATAGCCTGGAGCGTCATCCCGGTGGGAAAGAATTTGTGGGCCCAAATTACGCCCCTAGGGCTGGTGGGTATTTTGGCCTCAAGAACCGCCCCTCGAAGAGCATTCGTGAGAAACTCTTCCCAAAGCACCCACCCCGAAATCAAAAATTCGAAAATTACCAATATTCAAATAGTTTAACTAAATCCCTTGACCAGAGAGAAGCTAATTTAATTGCCCTACAAAAATTTTAAATAAAAAAAAAAAATTCAAAAGAATCTGCTAAAGAATATTTCAATCACAAGTGGAGGAAAAAGTGAAAATTATTCAAGACTCGGTACATTTTCCGCTGATTCTGTGATTTTTTCAGTGATAGATAGTTGATACTTGGGACAGAAACCTTGGCTTCGAAAGGAAAAATTGTTATTTGAGACCCGAGGGAACCTAGTGGACAATTTGTCAAGAGAACCAGAGTCTTTAATTTATAAGATATCAAATAAATATCTCGTCTTCTGCTTAAGGGAGTACTGAACTGTTTATAATTTTTATAAGAAACTTCTCAAATTTTTACCATCGAATCATTGATGTATTAAATATTTATTCCCGAAATTTGAAATTGATCGTCTGTTCCATTACCGAGAAATAAATGATTGAAAAATGTCCTTTTAATATGGAAGTAAACTTATAACATTCAGCTATTTAAGACCCGTATCCACAGATACCTTCGACCCCCACCCAACCCATAAAATTCTATCTTCTTCTTTTCACGATGGAGGGGCCAACCCAGGCCTTAGGGGTTGCACCTTTTTGGTGTAACTCCTTCTCTCATCACTATCCTAAAAAAAAATGGGCCGAGCTTTTAAAAGTACTATAACTTCTATACAAATTATACCATTTTTAACAAATTTATACAGATTAATAATTCAACTTTTATGAATTGAATGATACATTTTTCAATAGATTTGACAGTCTAGTTAATTAGTTATTCATAAATGTAAAAAATAAAAAGGTATTTGCAGCCAACAGAATATAACGAAAGCAATAGTGTAGAATTCCAACTCTATTTGTGTTAAATAAATGTTTTTATAATGAGAAAAAGTTTATCTCAATATTCATTTTATTAATATTTTCAAAACAAAGA
This sequence comes from Forficula auricularia, assembly GCA_024734495.1. Lineage (NCBI taxonomy): Eukaryota > Metazoa > Arthropoda > Insecta > Dermaptera > Forficulidae > Forficula > Forficula auricularia. The sequence goes on along the minus strand of JALMQS010000851.1, from coordinate 275,785 downwards.
TTTGTATACGAAATTAACCTTATTATTAACAATTTTTTTTTTATTAAAAAATTTAGTAGGCAGAAGTTGTCACTCTGCAGAAATACAAAAGATTTTTTCGTAGATCAACCAGAGAGAGCTGCTGTATCGAACCTCTTTTATATAAATATTTTTTTACCACCATTACTTATCTCATTCATACAGCTCATCTACGTTTCTATAATCGCTCTCTTTTTTATTTAAATGTACTGTAAAATATTGATATAAATAGTTTATTTAGTTTTTCTTCAGTTTTAATTAATAAATCTTAATTTTGATACTATTTTGAAGAAAAATATCCCTTGAATGCGAAATCAATTCACATCTGCTTGATGAAAATTACCAATATATATATATGTAGGGATTATTCCAGTTACTATTAACCATCCGACAAGAACGATCACCAAGTATATGTTTACCAACGATTCAACCAGCAAGTCTCAAGAAGTATTTTTCTACTCAAGATACATGAACATCTCCAGTTTTATTTCTACATTTATAAAGCATTGTTATATTATTATTTTTTAAAAGCATTTAATAAACCATTATTATTGAAAATACTTGTGTCTTTCTTCACCTGGTTTAAGCCACCTAGAATAATCCCTACATATATATATATCATTGGAGGTTGGTGACTTTTCAACCAGGGAATGCTGTCCAAAAAAGAACCCTTCATTTTTCGAAATTTTATTTTAATCTTGGACCTTCGCCCCAAACGAATACTGCTTTGTGTGAGTGAGTGAGGGTAGGAATCAGAAATTAAATCTTGTGACTCAATCTCCACAGTCCCTGAGATGGAAATCGACAATCTTGCACAATGAATGAGCCTGTCCTATAAGAAAATATTAAATATCTCCTAATTCTATTGTTATATGGTAAGCAAGCTATTACTTGTCTATGGCACTCTTAGTTATTTCTGATCTAATATATTGAGAGTTCTTAGAAATGGATTAGTCCACAAATTCCCGAATGATCTTTATTTATTCCTTTTTTGTATTATTACTATTTTAATAGTTCCTAAGCGAGAACAATTTTTATTCGCTAAAACTTATCTGGACTTGTCTTTGACCTGCTTGAACTGGAAGATATACAAGGCAGGGACTTCAAACCTTCTATCGGCACCCTTCACGGAAAAATCATTCTTTTTAACCCAGATATGCCTATAGTCCTATATGTAGTACGGCAATTTAAAATTCTCTCCCAACTATATAAATTTAATATTTTTAACGCCGTCTATTGCCATCGCTTCTTGATAGTCCGTTTAATCATATTGCGTCGTCAATTTGTTAGAAAAATTTGTTTATATTTGTCTAAAAAAATTATTAAAATTGCGAAAATGGAACCCTGTAACATCAAATTTGTAGGGTGAGTATTTTTATATATTTATCAATGAAATTCGTAAACTAATTATGGCTTTGGTATTACAAAGACTTGTATTATTAGTAGTAACTGTCACTTTATAGGTTACCTTTACCAATGTTTTAAAATTTATGTTTTTTTATTGACGTCCTATATGTAGGACGCTAGGAATATAACTAACATTTATATATACATATTTTTTATAAAATACTTGTAAATCACTTACTTATATTTACTTATAGTCTATATATATATGTAATATGTGGCTTTTCTATTATTTTAAAGGATTAATTTTAACGGAAGCCCTTACAATGTTAAAAGATGAAGATTTTCCCTATGATTCAACAGATATTGCTATATTTCCTCCGGAAAATTCGTGTGGGCACGTAACCGACGAAGATTCTGGTGATGAGTATAATCTCAATGTGAATGACAATAGCATTGTGACAATGTGCTCCAACGCTGTTGGAGTACAACCTGTACAAAAAATAAAAAGGTTTTCTCGGCGAGAGAAAAAATACATATATGTTGACCAGCCCCACATGATTCGCTTATATAATGCCAATATGTGAGGTGTAGATCGCTGTGATCAAAATGCCAGTCTCTACAGGACTTCCATCAGGGGCAAGAAGTGGTATTTTCCATTGATAAGTCAAGCAATTGACATGTCAGTACATAATGCATGGCAAATTCATAAACACCATCAGGGCGAAATGGACCATCTAAGCTTCAGAAGACAAATTGCAATTGCATTGTTGGAGCAAAATAAAAATAAAACAGGGAGTTATAGGAGGGGACGCCCAAGTCAAAATGAACAATTGGGAGTTAGGTATATGATACAATCAATCATTTTGTTACTCCACAAGAGAAAAAAACAAAATGCCGGAATTGCCATACCAAGACAACTACAAGATGCCAAAAATGTGATGTTGGCTTACATGTGAAATGTTTTGTAAATCATCACACATGTTAATTTATCTTTGATTAATTAATAATAAAGTATTTGTAAAAAATAGTATTTTTAATATTTAATTGTATATATATCTTAAAAGAAAAAAAACTAACATTACGATAGTGTGTTTTCCTAACGTCCTAAATATAGGCCGGTATCTAAATTGCACTTCCGGAAATTTTTTTCCAATTAATAATATTTATGAGTTTATTAGATCTAAATGACTTACTTTTGCTAAAGAAATCATTTAATTTCCTTCTAGAAAATTTTCAGGCATATCTGGGTTAATTGCCCTTGAAACTATGAAACAATTTTATTTCATTTCGAGAACCAATATACTTTTCAAAACAAAAAATGTTTTTTATAGAAATATTTAAAATAACGAATAATAATTTGAAAATTTAAAGATTCTCTTTTTTGAAGTCGGCCTTATATACTAGTATTTATGTAAATACTCTAAATGTTTGAAATTTTAGGGATGCGCCGCATTCACAGCATCCATGGACCTCAAGCCACTGATATATATAATATATATATATATATATATATATATATATAATTTTATTGTAGTTTTAAAATACATTGTATGTAAGTACTTTTTTTAGAGAAGTTCTTTTCTCTGTTTCCAGATAGATTTCCAATTAAAGAAGTCCGTGAGATAAACTAACGGAATGATAAACACGCATTATTATTCAAAATAGAAATAAGAATTGAAATAATTTAATATATAATTAATTCTTTTAACTGTATTCTGAACAAAATGTAAATTTTCTTAGTTAAAGTTATTTGTAATTCAAAATTGTAATTTAAATATTAGAATTAAATTCTCAGAGGTGTGGTGAAGGCACCAGCATCAGTACGAAATTGATAGATAGATTTGAAAATAGAAATAATTCGGATTCAGGTGGAAGAGTTTATCATTTGAGTGCAAAAAAAGATTCTCTTAAAACAATAAAAAATAATTTAATTAGTTTAGAATTTCGCAAATGAATAAACAATTCCATATATTTTTGTGTTTTTCAGTGATTATTTGTTATTTCTTCACTTGTTTATACTTTAGAGTCAGATTTTCCTTCTATATATTTCTAAAATGAGAAGAGTTTATGTTTGTATGATAAATTCACCACTACTATTATAAATATGCAATTACTCTAGATTACTAAGATTTGGCATGGTAGTAGACAGAGTTCGGGGCTCTAATAAAGAGAAAAATCGAAAAATTCTGACTTTTTCAATTGCAAGTTATGTTCCAGCTTACCAAAAGAAAGGAAATCATTAGTTAATCATTTCTATAAATAAGAACCAATTATTTTACATGAATTAATGAATACATTGTATTTGGCTTCGACTTCGGAGATTACTTCACCACCATCGACTGTCCTTGATCATCTTTTTAGTCCTTGTTTTTAATAACAGGAAAAAATTTATTAAATAAAAAACCTCTTTTCCGATAATTATTCAAATTCCATCCATTCATCATTCCATTCTCTATAAATAAGATACATTTATTAAACCAATTATTTTACATGAATTAATGTATACATTGTATTTTAGCTTCGACGCCGGAGATTATTTCTCCACCATCGAGTGCCCTTGATCATCTTTAGTACTTGTTTTTAGTAAGAGGAAAAAACTAATTAAAGAAAAAAAAACCTCTTTTCCGATAATTATTCCAATACCATATTGCGGAAATTAATTTCCATCTCTTCTCTTTCTGTCTCTATAAATAAGAACAAGTTCGTTTAATTAATTAACCATTTGCCCGTAAAAAAGTACTGAGATTTAATGTGAAGCTAACTTAACAAATAATAATTTAATGCAGAAAATAGTATTGTTTTTTCACTTAAAACGAATGTTTACATATTTTAAATTTATCTAACTTTAAGGATTCTACATGTTTAATTGAAATTATTTTCTTGAAACTCGACTGTTACGCATTTTGTTATTAGGGTAATAAATTAATTAAATTTATGGGAAATTTTAGAATGCATTACAACCAAGTGTCAGGAAAATAAGTTCAATTAAAAATGTAGAATTCATAAATTTAGATCGGCGTGTAAAATAGAAAGCATGCGTTTTAATTGAAAGCACTATTTTCTCGACTCAATTACTATTGTTGAGGTTAACTTGTCAGCATATTAGATCTTACTACATTTTTTGGGAAAACGACCTATTAAATGAACTTGCTCTTATTTTCATAAGAATCTAGGGGTGAAGAGATATTGACATAATATGGAATTTGAATAATTTTCGGAAAATAGGTTTTTTTATTTAATTAGTTTTTTCCTCTTATTAAAAACAAGGACTACAAAGATGATCAAGGACAGTCGATGGTGGAGAATAGTCTCCGGAGTCGAAGCTAAAATACAATGTATACATTGAGTAATGTAAAAATAATTGGTTTAATAAAATTTATAAAAAAAAAATTTCATAAGAGTCTATGCATCTATGGTTCAATTTAATGTTTCTCGGACAACGAAAAATTCATTTTGTATATTTGAAAAATTTAGATTTAAATTTATTCAAAAGAAAATTCATCATAAATTTGCTGATTTCCAAAAATAATTTTTTTTTTACAATTTTGGTGTTTTTTGAGGCTCTTGAAAACCTTGGAAACAGATGCAATGTCTTCGTTAGGAAAAATAAATAAAATTTCCTTAGTCCTTTCAAGAGCCTCAAAAAACACCAATTGCTCATTGCTAAGAGTCTAAAAAAAATAATTGTGGATCAGGGGATTATATTAAGGAGGTACTTTCGCTCCAGTTGAGTCAAAAGAAGTGTAGTATCCTTAGACCATGAAATATATAGACACGCCCTGGTGTCGATTTGGTGAGGCCAACATCTCCTAGAGAAAGTGACGTCATCTGTAGGTAGGAACACCCAGAAATAGCATGGCCACTATAGGAATTATTATACATTGAGATAAATTTATCGTAGTTTAGATTATTTATTTTGGATTCCAATAATCGCAAATTAATATTAAATTAATTTTACTAAAATATTTATGCAAGAACGAGACGTCATCTGTAGGCGATGTTGGCCTCACTTCACTCTGTGTACATATTTCATGGTCTAAGGTAGTATCTAATATTTAATAAAATAAGTTAAAATACAATTAAAAAATAAATAGTATGAAAGCCGGAAATATTTGAAATAAAAACAATTATAAAAAATAATTAAATACAAAAGTTAATTTGATTTATTCAAATCAGCTGATAATAAGTCTTGTATGATTTGGCAATGCGTTGTATTAATACTGGTTATGTTTATATCCAAACATAGCATTTAAGTGATTTTTTTAAATAAATATCTAAGTAAATTTGACGGCCAATCATAAATGTTATTGCAAAAAAGAAACCTGAATGTTTCAAAAATCTAATTTTTATTTTTTTTAACTTTATCTATTCAACTAAACTAAGAAAATGTTTACATTTTAAAAAATTTTATTTTCAAAAATTTGCTAGGTAATGTGTGATTCAAACTTCACCAAAGCATAGATAGAGACTTAAACTATTATAAAAAATTAAGTTATAGTTATAATCTAATTTTTTTTATCATTAGCGGCGAAAGGACCTCCTTAAGATATTCAGTGTAACGAAATAAAAATAAAACATCCTAAGAAAGGTAATGCTATTACCACCATCACCTGGGGGGCTTTATCATCAAAAAATTATATTCTAAATAAAAATGTAAATAATTTTTGAGAACAGCTTTTTTTATAAGAGAACATAATAATTGTAAAATAAAAAGTTAATTTAATATATTCCCAACCAAGAATTTGACATTTTGACATAAAGGATTCTGGAAAAATATTTATCAGATAACAATTTCATTAAAAGGAAGATAAACAATGAATTTTGCCCGTAGAGTTCTGGTGTCACGAAGGGTATTTAAATCATATATTATATTATACTAAGATTTATAAGCCATTTCAAAATGAACATGCATCAGCGTCTCTTTATTGTAAGCAATTTCTATGCAAATTATCTTAATGGAAAAACTTAATTCACGGTATAGAACCTTAAATTGAAATGCTTATAATGTTAATGATCAATTACGTAATTTATTAGAGAATTATAGATAGTTATTTTTAATTGTTAATGTCAATCTAAGCGTAATTTTGAAGGAAACTTTTTATACTTCTTTATCACTATTATTTTTCCTGTATATTAACATTTAGATTGGTAAAATTCTATCTGATTATAATCTAATTTATCTCCACCTGATCACCCAACAAAAAATTATTTCATTATCATAGCGCACAGCGTGCGCAGGGCAAGTTCGGGCATTGGCCGTACACTCTGTACGCTATTTATACGAAACATTTTGAGCCATTTTCGATCCCCCTGAGGCTCAGACCCCATTTGAGATTCAGAGCTGAAATTATACACATGTAATTATGTAATCCATCTTGAAGAGATTACCAAATTTCAACAATATCTATTTGCTCCATGCGCAACCGCGCTTAGCGCCATCCGTGGCCAAAAAAACAACTTCAGGTACAATAATAGTGTATAAAAGCAATAGGCATTTACGAAAAATAATTAATTTCATAAAAAATACAATATTTAAAAGCTAAAATAATCATAGATTTCCGTAATAAATAAATTTGTTAATAAACAATTAAAATAATAGCTTGAAAAATATAATTTTTCAATTAAAAAAATAATCTTTAAATATCCTTATTGAGGTTAACCTTCATGAAATGTCATAATGGATAAAATTATTAAAACTGACTTTGAAAAAATTACCCATTCAATCGATTTTAATAAACAAAAAGTAAATAAACGAGTAAATCTCGAGAACTCGAATATTTTGCTGAAGATTCTAATCTCCGTAGTATTTTTGCTAAATTGTCAAAGATAGTCAGATTATAATTTGGACTTTCCGGATTTTCCGATTTTTTTTATTTCCAGCAAAATGAAAACTACAGATTCTACTCTGTTTTTGCTGAATCCAATCTGATCCATCTTTCTTTTATGATAATGATGAGAGAAGGAGTTACACCAAAAAGGTGCAACCCCTAAAGGCCTGGGTTGGCACCTCCATCGTGAAAAGAAGAAGAAAGAATTTTATGGGTTGGACGGGGGTCGAAGGTCTAACTCTAACCTTTAATTTTTCATTTAAATACCATTCGTGTAAATATTTATGAATATTATATAAAACTTGTATGAAATAATTATTTATTTCCTTATATTTACTTCGACTTTTTTAAAGCTTTCAACCAATGCACATGTCTAAGCACTTTGTGTGGATAGTTAGGGTTAGCCGAAGAAAAACAATAAAATTCATAGTTGGAATTTAGTGAAGTGCTTATACAATTCGTCGCAGAGCACTTGAAAACTTCTATTTTACTTGAATTCATAATCAATTGATTCACTTTATAAGTTAATGTAAAATAATTAAACACTTTTTATTCCGTAAAATACACGTTAATATACACAGATGAATGCTAAATAAGGAGGTAGATTGTACCCGAAGTTCTTAAAAGTGTCACCAATGGCGCTGCCTCTGTTGCGCACGGAGAGAATAGCTTAAATAGATTCTGAGATATGGACTTGTGTGAGTGTGTTTTTTCACAAAAGTATTTTGGGTGAGATCCAAATTACAAAAAAATCAATAAATTAAATTGATTTTATGATTATTAATTAGTATCCAAGCCTATTAAAAATACTAGACTCTAGAAGAAAGTGTAAAAACAAGGGCCTAAAATTATATATAATAATTAAGTTACCTTTGGAAATATCATTACTTTTTTAAAATAAATCGTACGTTAATAATAATAGATTTAATTTACTATAAAGATAATATAGTTTTTGCAATTCATTGAAGAAAAGGCATTCCAAAAATATAAATGTAACTTTGATTTGTTTGTAATTATTTCACTAAAAACCTAATTGACTTAAGAGAAGATTCTCTTCTGGCCAAAAATTAATAAAACAAATAAATGTTCCTGCAAGGTTTGTTTTTGTGAAAATTTTCTATAAATTAAAAGAAGAAATGTTTAAATTACCTAGTAATGCATTGATTGTGTGTTTCCGTAAATCTTGTCGGTCGTGATGGAGTCTGAAGCCCGACGGGGACGGCGGCGAAAAAGAAGATGCCCCCAGGAAAAAAACGCAAAACACGCAGCAAGGGGCTTTTGGGGGGGCAGAGCCCCGGCGTGGGATTGGAACGACTCGTGACCCGAGCTAATGTCAAAGGTGCACACACTCTAGAGCCACACACAAACACCGGACTCTTGGGAGACCTCCTCAAGAGCAAATCACTAAATTAGTGCAGGGAGGAAATCAACTCAACAATACTGCAACTGTCTACTGAAGAGAGAGAGAAACCATCTCTACTACTAGTACTAGAAGGTACCACCGAAATTTGGTCAATTTTCTTGCTAACTGTGCTTTTCTGAAATTTTCAATCGAAGAAAATATAAACCATGCTTCGGTAGTTGCATTTTAAGTCATTTGAAGAGTTTAGATCGAAATCACATTATGGGTTTATGATGTGATATTCGATTTTGAATTAATATAGTTTAACTATGGAACTTTGTAAAGTCTGAAAACTTAATTTATTTAACATTATGTTCATTTGTCATGTACCTTATAATTTATAATGTTTGTGAAATTAACTAATTTCGAGCGAGATTTGACTTCAGATGACTATTTATTTTATTTTATTTTTTATTTTTGAATAAGAGTTAGAATAAAGAGTAGTGAATAATTTAGCAGCCAAATTATTAGTATAACGTCGCTGATCTTACAAAACCTCGTAAGTCCGATTTTTGGTCAAATACATATGTATTATATGTTTATACCGACCAACTTTTCGCGGCGCATCTGTCTATTGAAACCTTATTATTCTATTCCAATTTAATTTCGCGCTACGGACAAATAATAAATATTGCATTGTATTTGTATATATTGTTGTTTATAATGGTTTTTCTTGTTTTCTGGTAAACAATGAATTTAGGACTTACGAGGTTTTGTATAAGATCAGCGACGATATCTATATTAGGTTGGCCTCTATTTTGGATATTTTCGAATTTTTTATGCTCCCAGAGGCTCATTTGGTCCGAAATGAATAAAAAAACATCCCCAAGTTTTAAGTCTCTATCTCAATTTTAACCTTTGCTGAACAGCGATGCAAGTTTCACATCTAAATAACATGGGGTTCTTGGCATTGATGACCAATTTTTTATTCACTGCCAAAATAATAGTTCAATAAATTATTTGAAACTCTTGTAAACTTTATTCTTATAATAGTAGAATTTTTACAGATTTTTAGCTATTATAATTTTGGAGTTTATAACTAACTAACACTAAGATATAGCAGTTTTTTACCTAGCTGTAACTCCAAAGAATATAATAGCTAAAAAATCTGTAAAGATTCTGAAGGATATCTAGTATTATGAAGATAAAGTCTAGAGTTTCAAATTTTGAACCATTACTTTTGGCCAAAAATAAAAAATTGATCGTTCACTGCCAAAAATCTCATGTTATTTAGATGGAAAACACATCGCTTGTGCGCTGGTCAGCTAAGGTTAAAATTGAGATAGAGACTTGAAACTTGAGCGAGATATTTTTTTATATATATTTCAAACCATGTGAGTCTCTGGGAGACATAAAAATTCGAAAATACCCAAAATAAGGGCACACCCTATTGCATATATCTGATTTTAGTCAGATTCCTATAGGAATTATATTTTGTTGTATACATAGTACATCAACTCAACTGGCCAAATATTTTATTAGTTAAGTTAGTGTATAATAAATAACATCTCAAAGGATAAAGACACATTTGTCAGAAATGAGTATGTATTTGTTTATGATTTGATTAATATGTCAAGGTAGATTAAAATATTTTTGTTCTGTAAATATTTCATGAAGTGAAACAAAGGTTCATATATTTCCTTTCATATTTAAATGGCCATGATGTCTCTTCTAATGTTAAACCTCCTTTCGTTCTTTATTAAAAAGTATAATGAGAACTTTTAATAGAAGGTTCGTTTCGAAGCTATATCGTATAATGAAGGCCCGAGGAGAATGGTGAGGCAGGAGAATCATGGTACATCATCAAAGGGTCGCCTTAGTGACAAGTTGATTCACCAGATGCTATCTTAATCAGCCAATAAACAAATAGATTGACAATGCTGATTAAATGATAAATGAAGAGTTAACGAACGGATTTTCATCAGAAGCAAAAGAGGCATTGTGTCGGAATTTCCTGTGCGTTTCTTATTCTGCTCAATGATATAAATAATGGGTCAATCAATCGAAGAAAATCTTTACGGTACTTGCAAGTTTTTACTTCAAGTTATTTTGAATAATTTAATTTGGAGAAAAGAGTAATCCTTTTCAAGATTTCATACGCTTTTTTTAATGATATTGATGGGATAAGGGGTTACACCAAGCAGGTGTCGCCCCTAAAGTCCTGGATTGGCTTCTCCAGCGCGAAAAGAAGGGAAACGAAATTGGATGCGTGCTTATAAATTAAGCAACATAGCGTTTTAACTGCATTAAAATTAACCAACTTTTGAGATCCTCAATTTTGAAGTCTGCATAAATCTGTGTTTAGGCTGTTTTTTGCAATTCAGGGGCGTTATTGATGGTGTGGTATATATTTTGCGTAACAATGAAAATGATAGGAGGGCAAATTTAGAAAGTCGTTGATATATATAATAGACCAAGAGCCAGTGAAGAACATTTCAGAAAGCAGATATTATAACATATCCCATACTGTAGTGTGATCAGTGTGAAATTCTTACTCACCAAATGCAGTCGTTTTTAGGGGTAAATGACCACTGAAGATGTAAAAATATTACAAAATCAAGTCATTTCAGAATGGTTAAATTTGATTTTAAGACATTCTCAATGACAATATTTACTATTTTATTCGAAAGGCAGAATGATAGCCCAGTGGCTAAAGGGCGCCAGAACCCCCTCTCTCCACCAATGTGTTAGATTTAGTTAAAATTCCAAGTCAAGTTCTCGTTTTAGTTGGTACCAGAATCCATCAAAAGGACAGAGTGAAGGAAAGACCCCACACCCAGTGGGTTCTCTTCGCAGTCATTCTTCCAAGAAGTTTTAGCTATTAATTCAACTTTCCATTTGATTTTAACTTCCTAGTTCTATGAGGTCGAGAGATTTTCAAACTGGCAAAGTCACATATAGTACATATAATCTTTGTAAAATTATTATTATTTTAAGCCTAATGTTGTTGCTTGTTATAGTGTCGAGATTGACACCCCTTTCCATCTATCTTAAACTAATTTGTTAACAAATTTGTGAAATGAAATAATAAAAAAAAATAATAATAACTATAATCCATAGACCCTGCTATGAAAAGAAAACTTCACATTAACATTTAGCAAAGATCGATGATCCATGTCAAATAAGAAATAAGGTGTAATCTATGCTCGTTAAATAGCCATTTGGAAATAATTGAAATTTCTAGAAAAACTACGGGCACAATGACCACGAGAAAGGAATTTTTAAGAACTCTTTACAAATGAAATTTTTAAAACTTAAAAAATTTAACTTACAAATAAAATTAAATAAAAATGAGATCTCTCCACAGAAATTTCTGGATACGTGATGATTGATGGGTGTGTAGGTGGACCAGAGAAATAGGACACGTCATTATGTGGCAACTGTTCAAGCTAGAATGAGGTTAGGGTCTTATAAATTATAAACTCTGTTACTGCAGAATTTCATTTTAATTTTATTATTAGTTTATCAAACAGGATTGGTCAAGTATTGTTATCGGACATGAAAAAAGTTGTTTTTTTGCTTCTTTTTTTGAAATATCTCAAAAACGGCTAAACAATTTTGATAAAAAAAATTGAGAGAAACCATGGCGTTTTGGTCTACAAAAAGCCTTAATGAGTGATCATCGAAAAATTATATTTTACGAGATATAAATTATTTTTTTAAAATGTGTATGAATATTAAAGTGAAATTTCACATGTAATTTTGGAGCATTGAGATTAAGAATTGATTAGATTTTGGTTGAAAATTAAAAAAAAAAGAAAAGAAAATATCCTATAAAATGAACCTATAATAAAAAAAAGTTATTTAATTTTATTTATTTTCTTAGCGAAATAAGTAGTTTATAATGAAAGGAAGTCCGTAACGTATTTAAATTTTATTAAAATTCCGACGTTTCGGAGATTTTTTTCTCTCCTTCTTCAAGGTATTGAATAGTTATTGATGGGTGAGTATAATGGGAATCGAGTTATACTCACCCATCAATAACTATTCAATACCCTAAAGAAGGAGAGAAACGTCGGAATTTTAATAAAATTTTAATAATTTATGGATATATCTTAAAAAAATTATTATTTTTTTCGGGGGCCAAAATTAGGGGGTTCAAAAAATAAAACTATCGGTATATAAGTCTTAGACCCTTAATCGATTTGTACGAAATTTCACATATGTACCCTATACGATCTCATTAAAATGACTCACTATGTGAAATTGATAGTGACCAAAAAGAATGGAGCGGAGTTCAAAAATATTTGAAAAAAAAATCGAAGAAAGTTGATATTTCTAATAAAATAGATAATAAGTAAAAATATATTTTTCTAGGTGGGTTTCACAAATAAAACAAATATATGTTTTGAGTTTTTATCTCGATATATATTTCGGGTTATGAGGAGTTACAAAAGAATCCCACCTGGAAAAATATATTTTTTCTTATTACCTATTAAAATGTTTCACCTAGAACCGACACCAAATTCTTTAAAGATCTAATAAAATAGTCTCATAATTTAAAAGTAGACATTATTAATTGCTAATGGGCTCAAAATTAAGACGGGGAGGGGGTTCTTTGTAAATAATTATAAATTATTTTAATAAATATTAAATATAAGAGAGGGGTCAGCTGTATGATAAAATCATGTGGATTTCCATATCTGATTATTTTTGAAATAAGAATCAATAGTATGATTATCTAAAAATAATTGATATTAATATTTTCTCAATAATTTTTTTATTATATTCTTTAATTGACCTTTAAATTACGTTTTTGATCTGAAAAAGTGCGACTTCAGCAAGATTGTAGATTTAAGTTAACTTATTTTAGAAAAATATTTTTTCATGTAAAATTAACAATCCCTTCAGAATATTGCCTCCTTAAGTGTTTGTTTGTTTGTTTTTTCATATTTTGAATATCGATTTATTTTGAAAGAAAAACCGATTTCCAATTTCAGTTGGAATTCCCCCTTTTGAGCTGGTTCGGCCTCGCACCCTCCGGCAATCCCATCATCCGCTAACCGGCTGTTTTCGACCCTCCACCTTGATTAATTCGATTTTAAGCTACACACCCAAGATTAAAGTTCGAAAGTTTTTATTTTTGAACATTCACAAAATAATCTATATAATATAGGGGGGGTTCTATATCAGTTAATGATGAAATGGACAAATTTCATTTCAATATAACATCCGATTTCTTATCAATGTAGAAATTATAATCTTTTTCTTTTAAGAGAGTTTGGGACAGATTATCTATCTGGTTGATCTTCGAAAAATCTTTTGTATTTCTGCAGAGTGACAACTTCTGCCTAGTAAATTTTTTAATTACAAAATTGTTAATAATGAGGTTAATTTTGAATAAAAATCTTTGTTTTGATAATATTAATAAAAAGAATATTGAGATAATTTTTTTTTCATTATAAAAACATTTATTTAACACAAAAACGCTTTCACGAAAAAGAGTTGGAATTCTACACTTGTGCTTTTGTTATATTCTGTTGGCTGAAAATGTCTTTTTATTTTACATTTATGAATAACTAATTAACTAGAGTGTCAAGTCTATTCAAAAATATATCATTCGATTCATAAAAGTTGAATTATTGATCTGTATAAATTTGTTGAAAATGATATAATTTGTATAGAAGTTATAGCCCTTTTAAAAGCTCGGTCCATTTACTTCCACGTTAAAAGGACAATTTTCAATAATTTATTTCTCGGTAATGGGGCAGACGATTAACTTCAAATTTCGGGAATAAATATTTAATGAATCAATGATTCGATGGTAAAAATTTGAGAATTTTCTTATAAAAATGATAAACAGTCCCGAACCCCCTTAATAGTAGAAATGTGTTATCCAAAAAACACGGAATTAATTTAAAATTTCTTTATTTCTAGATATGTAGTTAAAATATTATGAAAAACTAATAGATTATTAACTATACTATTTATACTATATTAACTATTAACTATTTATACTATATTAACTATAAAAACTAATACGATTAACTGGAGGCCTGGTGGTCAAGGCATTCTTCGGCTATAGGAGAGAGATCGCTGGTTCGAGTCCTGCCGGGTGTTCAATTTATTTTTCCTTTTCAAAAAATAATAAAATAATAAAATAATTTTCTAAATATGTAGAATTAACATAGGAAATAATTGATTATATTATTTAACTTTCGCGGTAAAGATTGCTTTAATATGATGTCTGATTATGGAATTTTCGAATTCTCTGTTTGAAGATTCACTGCCCAAGACAGTCTAAATTTTTTAACCCATTACAGTACATTAAACTAAAATGAATAGTACATTCGAATAAAAGCTCGAGGCAGCCTAGTCAACGTTATTAATTTTAAGATATATATTTGATTCACATATATAAAGAAAATTTAAATAATTCTAGCCAAAAGGTTTGCTTCCTTCATATTTATTATTCCATTATATAAATCTAACAATAAATTTTTTCAATATTTTAATCCAGAGTTTGCATCTCACTAAAAGTTGAGCAACTTTTAGAGCAATCAATTGCCGAAACTAGTTGGAACAATTTTCACGAAATGCTTCTTATTACCTATAATTATTTTAAATTCTTTGAGAAAAAGTGAGCAAATGGCCACGGATTACTACAAATTGCCATAAATTGATCAATCTTTAAGTTCCTCCTCTAAATGAACAAATGTCCATTTAGATATTCAAGAAATATTAATTTTAAATTACTTATGAAATTCTGGAAGAAAATTATTTAAATTTGATTTTAATCTTTGACACAATTCTTGTTCTGTTTCTTAAAGCTCATGTTATTTTAGGGCGAAAAGCAGAATTTTGAACTTGGTATATATTACGAAGATTCTCGTTATACAAAATTTTTCAGAAACTTGAACGTTTTTGTACAAATTGCTATTGAGAAAAATCTCTAAGCTCGTGATTTGTCGAAGTTCGTGATTGTATCAGTGGTGTATTCTTATGTCCACATCTCCAAGACTAACTATATTGTCTTCGAATTAGTTAATGGACATCCGGATTTCTACAACATGAAAACGTATCATCAGAGCAATAGAATTCTAAAAGTAATCTTTAAAGCTTTTATGTCTGAGTGTATCGCGTGTTTAATAATTGTTAAGGAATTTTAATTATATAGAATGAGTAAAATAGGTTAGACCAAATGACTCAATTTAATAGAATAGAATTTCAACAATAATAATTTTTAGGAAATAGTCCTTTGCTTGATAATTATCTGAAATCTGATTTTGATTACACTAGTCCAAAGCAAGTTATTTCTTGAGAGGATCTATGGTTTAATTTGCCATTATTTTCAACACTTAAGTGTTAAGAATAATGGCACATTAAACGGTATTCTGTTGTTAATTTGAAGATGTTAAAGCCGAATGGATAAATCTTTTTAATAATTATTTTTACACTTAATTTAAATGATGATTCTTTTTTACTCTTCGCGAATAGAGTATTTATAAAATTTATTCTTGGAAAACATATACCATAGATCAGCTCTTGAATCTATTGGCTGACAACATGGATTGCGGAATAAACCAATTATATATAAATAGAGTACCTACATCTCCTGAAGGCCCAATGATCTGCGGAGTACAGTAGATACAAACAAAATAATTCAAAATATTTGGCAGGAGGCGCACCGCGCAAATGAAATGTTATTTTTCTATTAAAATCGATAAATTACTCATAGTCATAAGGAAGGACTGTGTAAAATTGTCTTTCATGACAAAGGGCACAAAGAGAGATTTAAAAAAAATTATATTTTTACACTCTATATAAATTATTCATTAAATACAAGTTGAATATTTCAAAATATTAAAGGTTTGAAGGCCCAAGCTTTTGGTAAACTTGTTTAAAATTTTCAGCCAAAATTATTCCTTTTAAATAAATATGTTGCACCCCTCATCCACCCCCTCTGGCTAGCTTAAGGAGGTTCTTCAGGTACGTAGGAAGTCAAACGAGTGTCGCTGCAGACTTTCTATTGACTAAAGTGGTATCGTTATGAATTCGTCAAAGTAAATACATCAAAATATATATAATTAGATATACTACTGTGGGCAATAAATAGTAAGACTTTTTAATTTAAATTTCGCGCGGAAACCCATTCGTCGAAATATATTTTTTCTAGGTTGGTATGACTGTCAGTGACATCTGTGCCAAATGTCACATCAAAATAATCATTGGTGTTTAGTATACGCTTGTCTTTCTGAAGTACAAAAAGTGCATTCGGCGATTTTTACAATGAGTGAAATTATTCAACAAAGAAGTTCCATTAAATTTTGTGTGCGGAATCAAATTTCTGGTGCCGAAACGTTCAGAATGTTGCAAAAGGCCTTCGGTGATAATTGTATGTCGCGAGCAAGTGTTTTTGATTGGTACAAACTGTTCAAAGAGGGTCGAGAACGCGTTGACGACGAACAAGTAAAAAATCAAGGTCCTGTTGACAGTTTTCTTCGATTATCGAGGTGTGGTGCACTCCGAATTCCTTCCGACTGGCCAAACTGTCAACAAGGAATACTATTTGAGTGTTATGCGTCGTTTGCGCGAAGCTATTCGTAAAAAGAGGCTGGAATTATGGGCCGACAACTCTTGGTTTTTGCACCACGATAATGCACCTTCGCATACTGCATTGATTATTCGTGAGTTTTTCGCCAAAAATTCAATCAATATCGTTCCACAACCACCGTATTCGCCTGATTTAGCTCCTTGTGACTTCTGGCTGTTCAGCAAACTCAAATGACTGCTCCGGGGAAACCGTTTTGAGTCAATTGAAGATATTAAACACGAATCGCTACGCGCATTGAAGGCTATTCCGGAAATTGGCTTTAACAACTGTTTCGAGGATTGGAAAAAACGTTGGCGCAAGTGTATTGAGACCGGGGGGGGATTACTTTGAGGGGGACGAAATAGATTTGGAAGAATAAATTGAGAATTTTAAAATTAAGAACAAAGTCTTACTATTTATTGCCCACAGTAGTATTTATAAAAATATAACTATTTCAAAATAACAAATAATGGACTTATGCCACTTTCAAAATAAACGGCTCATATATAATTATGTATAATTTCAAATAGCGCGCGTTGCAAGGCTCCAAACAAAAACTCAATTTTGAGGAGAGAAATTGTGAATTATAACACTTACAGGTGATCAAACGATTTTTACAAGCTCTTAAAATAATCCCTACATATTTTTTTAATACTTGTAACAATATCTTTGAGATGGCGTCGATAATTATTGTATATTTCAAGTAAAAAGGCTAGAAAAATTCAATTTCCCACAAGACTCCATGTTAAATCGCGAAAACTTAATTTATTAATATCTCGTCAGTATGTTGATAAAAGTACTCAAAAATTATAGAGGTGATTTTTCTCATATTCATAAGCTTATGTTGATTTTTCCAAAATTATCTGTTCAGTAATAGTAAATTTGATAAAAATTGAAGAATCTCAACTGTTAAGACTTCCCTCAGAGCTCATATCGCTCAAATCCACTCGCATTACAAGAACACATCTTTTCCAAGTCATAAATTCAGTATATGTACTCTTCTACTTCGAGACACATCTCCAGCCCTTATTAATTCTACCACTCTCACAAAAGGTAAGCCAGAAATATCCTTTCATTAATTAAGCAACGATTTGATGAAGGATCATTTAATTAATATCAGCGCTAATAGTGGAAAATCTATACGTTTGTTTTAGACTCCTACTAAACAAACCTTATAACTAGTAACGCCACTGAAATAAACATAGAATTATGTTTGCAATGAACCGAAACACACCCCAAAGGAATTAAACTAGACATTAAAATTTTTTATTTGGCAAAATCACATAATCAATTTATACATTTTATTTTACAAGTTTTTATACACTTTTCTATTAACTTGCAATGTTGAATATTTATTTATTTCATTATTTTTCTGTTTGCCAATTGGGCATAATGGAAATTCTATAACACATCTATGGTATTTCATTAATAAATAGATGTGTTATAGAATTTCCATTATGACTAAAAAGTAATAAATAAAAAAAAAATTAAAAAAAAGTAGGTTATAATGAAAGGTAGTTCATAAATTATTTAAAATTTTATTCAATTCCCGACGTTTCGGAGACCTTTTTTCTCCTTCTTAAGGGTATAGAATATAATAGAAAAGAAGGAGAGAAAAAAGTCTGCGAAACGTCGGAAAATGAATAAAATTTTAAATAATTTATGGACTGCTTTTCATTGTAACCTACTTATTTCGCATACCAGTCCGTCTTTCTAAGAAAATAAATAAAATTAAAAAAAAAAAGATTTAAAAAAATACACTATTCATTCAAAGAACTAAAAAGCAGAAAATAAATATACTAGGATTTCTGAGGTATTGTCTTAATGTTATGGTTGAATTCGCTCAATTTTAATTTAATGGAAAGTACAATAAATAATCGTACAACGTTGAAAAATAAATAAAACATTGCTAGAAGTAAAATTGTGAAGCGATAGTAAAATACTTTATAACTTAATAAGCGCTTTACACTTTTACTTCTAAGAATGTTTTTGATTTTTCAGCCACGTACGATTATTGTACTTCCCATAAATTCAACTTTAACAGTAAGACAATCCCTCTGAAATCCTAGAATTTATTTTCTTCTTTTTAGTACGATTCTGTGATTGAAAAGTGTATTTTTTGAAAATCTTTTTTTTTTTAATTTTTTTTACTTTACATATCATTAAAATTACTACTAAGTAACCATTTGAGTGTCACAGGCGAACAATGAATTGCCATGAAAAACTAAAATCACTTTTGTAACACCCTAGGCTCCCCTATAGTGACGCCCGGGGGATGGTCCCCCTTTCGCTCCCCCCTTAGATCCAGTAGTGCTTAATTAATTGAAGATAAATATAAAATAATAGTAAGTATTTTGAAAGTCAAATTAGTAATTTATTTCCTAATCCTCAATATATTATCCTGTTTTTAATGAATACAAATTACAAAAAGCGATACCATTTGTGCTAGGTATTTAAGTTAGCACTAATTTAGGAAAAGTCTGTCGGAATCGGAGATTTTCATCCTTCCGTATCCGTCATTTTCTTGAGCAAAACCCGCACCTTCTGTCTTTCTCTTTTTATCTCTATTCATATATGAATAGACTTGGTTAATATTAAATTAAAAAGCAAGTAAATGAGAAATGTTTTAATGAGATAAAGACTGTGTTACAGCAAAAAATAAAACGAATGGAAATATGAAAAGCAAGCGTGGATTAATTTTCTCATTAGTGTGCGATATAATTAAAACAGCTTGTTTAATTGAAAAAGAGGCGTTAGAGGAAAAAGTTGGTGTGCTGTTCTTTGTTTCTCCATTCGTTTTAAACCAACAGAGCACAAATTGAGATCAAGCAAAAACCTAATTAAATTATATTCAAAAAAATATCCCATAAACGCCTCTGCATTATTATTTTGTGAAGAGATCTCTGCAGGATTTCAAATTAGTTCAAGGTGAATGCATCGATTTATTCATTTTTCGATTGGTATTTATTTATTAATTATAATGTCGAGGAAGGTGAACAAGATCCCTTAGTAGGACGCTTTAATAGTATTTAGAATTTATATTAGAATAGATTATGCCTGAAAGAAGTTGCAGAGCTACAGTATTAAAATTATTTAGCAGCATTCTAAAGCATAAATTTCTTGCATCCCTAGCCAATTCTAGATGAAAGTTTGAAATAGTTCTAAATTTATGCCACCAGAAATAAAGACTTTTTGCAAAGGCATTTCTTGAGGTAATTCAATTACTCTGGACCCGGAGGCGGTCTCTTTATATAATCAGAGAGAAGCCCCGGCTAGACCCCCAAAATCTAACTTATCTTATGTGTTAATTATTGATTAAATTAAATAACAATTAATACTAAATACAATTGTTTCTTAAGTATTTTTCATAGGTAAATATACATTTTTCTTTGTATAGAAACACAGAGAACAACTTCTATTTTAAGTAATATTTAGAAAAAAATAATACATAATTTTTAGAAAAAAACCGACTTGCATCTCGTAAGAGAAAGATTCGATCTAAGGAATCAGAAATTGATAATAAAATTCAATTCATAAATAGAGAAATTATCTCGAAACGTTAGCGGGTTTTAAATGAACGTTTTAAGATTGTTTTTTTTTTATAAAAGATTTTATTTATTTTAATTTTGATTATTTGCACATAAGAATTAGAGATTTCCATTATTTTGTCATTGATCATATCATTAGAACTTGACCAAATTAATATGGGATCACCCCTAAGGTACCCCTTTCGAATAAAAAAGAATCATCGAAATCGGTCCATAAACAAAGAAGTTATGCGTGAACATACATAACAAAAAAGGTCCAATACCAGTGAAATTTATGCTGGATTAATCGGGAACTATACTGAACCCAATGCAAAAAAAATCATCGAAACCGGTCTACATGCTAAAGAGAAATCAACGGACAAACCTCCACCTCTTTTGAAGTCGGTTAAAAATTCATTCTTAAGTCTTCTCACGTAATGGTTTTTGTTAGACAAATTGTAAAGCTTAACGCTTGCAAAGTGCTTAAAAAGACAAGAAATTTTCTTTTGACCAACAGATCTTTTAAAATCATATTAAAAATGTTTTTGTAATTTTTATTTTGTAGTGATTTATTGTACTTTTTGTAATGATTGTAATTTTGAAACCCTTTGATTAAATAATCTGTAAAAATTTATGAAACTAATAATTTCGTTCCGATTTATTTTGTTTAATATAAAATAAATAATTTGAATGGCAGATCGAATGAGCTTCTGAGTCTGTCCAGTTTTATTTTTATAAAGCTTGGATTTAAAAATCTGAAAAAATGTATGAGACGAATAGTTAATTGTGACTACTTTCTATTTAAATTATTTTGGTTGATATAAAATAATAATTAAATTAGGACGACCGATGAAAAATCGTCAGAATCCATTGTATGTGAGTCAGACTGGGTTTTAGACGAATATTTTTAAAATTACATATTTATTTTGAAAATTTTCATTTAATAAATGGTAGATTTTTCTAGAATAAATTTAGTTTCGAAATTCTCGTTTATTTTAATACTATTGATTTAATATTAAGAGCAATAAGCGCTGTCTCAAGATTATATTTATGATTTGGTATTTATTATAGATTCATAGTTATATCATGATTTAAAAGATATAAAATCTAATTTTCATATAAAAAGTTTTATTGATTTGACACGCGAGGTAATTTAATTGATCTTGAAAATTGAATAAAACGAATATGTATATATAAAGAAAAAATTTGAATTTTGATCAGTTTTGTCTTAATCTTTTAACAAGACTAATTATTTTTCTATTTCGGTATGAAATGTGTTCATCACTGGATCATTTGTAATGCTGAAATGGAATTCTTTGGATTTTGTTTATTAATGAATTTTATTTATGTGTTTGAACTCTACTTCAAAAGGGCTGAACCAGGGCTGGCCTGGCTTAGTCAGGAGGGCGCTTGATAACTTTCCAAGAAGACGCCGATACAAATCCCAATATAATTAAACAACTAAACTTAAATTATATACTACTAAACATTAACCCCCCACAAAAAAACACTTGTGTAAAAAAGGCCAAGTTCGATCAATAAAAACCTTTTGCCAAAATATTAGTGAGATCTAATGTGCTGCCAAGTTCAACAGCATCAATTAGTAAATGAGTCGAGAATATAGTAACTTCAATTAAAACACATGTTTTTTTATTTTACATGTCGATCTATATTTATTGATATTACATTTTTAGCTGAAATTATTTTCCTAAAACTAGGCTTTTAAAGTGATGTGGCCATAAGTAACAGAACTTTACCATATAGGTACCTGCCCCCTCACCTATCGGCACAAATTTTGAAAATATATAGTAACTATATGAACTCTATATAGATCTCTGAAAGTCTATATCTAGTTATTATATAGGTTTGAACTTTGTGCTACTAGGGCCTCTTATATTTAATACTAGCTTCGCTCCTGGACTCTCTTCCCTTGACTTTGATCTTCCTCCATTCCACCAACCCTATAAATGCCCTCTTACTCTCTCCTCTTCTCCCCCAACTCTGATCAACCTCCGAACCTCACCAACCAGGATAGAGGATTAATTCTTTTTCTATTGATATTATATACTATATATTGATAGTGTACAAAATTTTATAGTTTTTAAGAAATTTGGTGTTGGTACTTGGTGAAACATTTTTTACAATTATTGGATAAAAAATACTTGGTAGGTTTCACATTAAGATATAAAAATAAAAATTGGAGAGTCTTTAATCTCGATATATATATCGAGATTAAAGACTCTCCAAAAATAAATTCGTTTTATTTTTATATCTTAATGTGAAACCTATCAAGTATTTTTTATCCAATAATTTTACAAAATTTTAATTTTACACTGTTCGGAGGATTATTTAGAAGAAAAGCCGAGAGTTCAGAGGGCCAGAGAATTAATTTTTTTGAACCTCTATCCATTTTGGTGGTTGAAATTCTAGTTCCTTGGGTGTCCACAGATTGTTAATACAAAATATGTATCAATTGTGAGCAAAATTTACGCGGAGGAATTTTGTTGAGGTAGATTTCTTTCATAACTTTGCTTGAAACGTGTACATCCAAAATTTGGAGCAACGTACAGACAAAACCTTAATTTTATATATACCATAAGTTAGACCTTACATACGTAGGTATTCGAAATTTATTTCCGTTGAAATCCTTCAATACTTTGGTTTAAGTAGTAAGAAGGTAAATTGCAATTGGACGCTGTTAACGGGTTAATCCCTTTTGAATAATAGACATGAAATGCATCATGCATTTTATTACTTTTCAGTAATGACATTTTTGATTAGAGAAATTTATTATATTCAACGCTCATTTATAAATAATTGACGCTATGGATAAATTTTCAATTTATATACAATTTCATTTTGCTTTAATTATAATAAATAGAAAAAAAAAATTAACGGAAATGTGAATTTTATGGTGAAGTGGAAATATAAGGAGAAGGAATGACTGGACTGGTCAGAGAGAACTAGAATGCAAGCTTTCAAGAGATGTGCGAGAGCATTCCGAACGGATGAGCATCGTGAGATATCCCCGGAGATATCACGGCTTGGCCAGCCAATATCAACCATCCATCTCCACCTTCCATTTTTGGATTCATCTCTGGGCGTCAATTCTGGAGAAGAGAATCCAACGGAAAACTTTCCAGCGAATCCACTTATTATCCGATTTCCAATAAAGGCTAAGAATATTTGAATAACTGCCTCTTTAACCAAAATACTCCCATCTAACTGACATTTTCATTTGTATTATACCTACTTTATCTTCTTCGCAATGGAATTAATCAATTTCAAATTTAATTTAATTGGAATAGAAACATGATATTGTATAATCCCAATGCAAAATTAACTAATCGCATTTTGAAAGTGATTATTTCCAATCCGAAGTTGAAAAGAAATAGATTTGATTTATTTAACTTATATTGATAATGAAAAATTTTAATTGAAAGTAATGGAATGCAGCCCAGGGGGTAGTGAGGAAAGAACAAATTAACACATATCCAAATAAGGTGTAATTTATTGAATTCCTTCCTCCTTTCCTTTCAAATCGACGTTTCGGAGAATTCTTGCCTCCTTATTCAGGGTTTCAAGGGGTCAATGAAGGAAACAAATAAAATGTTTATCCTATACTACTAAAGCGCATTTGTGCCTGCCTCTGTATGTACCTATGTCCGTCCCCCAACAAGAACAGTCGTCATGGTTACCAATTTAAATGAAATTATCTATCTATATATAAAATTAAGGTTTTGTCTGTACATTGGGGTGGTGATGTGGGTGGGGTGCTGGGTAGGTTTCGGGGGGGGGTCCAAGGGGCGAGCTCTCTGGCTAGAAAGAGGGCCGCCGAAGGCGAGCCTTGCAGCTAGTATAATAATAATAAAGAAAAAAAAATGTTTTTCTATGCTTCTGCTAAGGAAGAAAAAAGTTTTAAACACTGCTGTGGACAGAGGAAGCAAGAATTTGATTTGTTTCCTTCATTGACCCCTTGAAACTCTGAAGAAGGAGGGAAGAATCCTCCGAAACGTCGGTTTGAAAGGAAAGGAGGAAGGAATCCAATAAATTACACCTTATTTGATATGTGTTAATTTTTTCTTTCCTCACTACCCCTGCCTGGACTGCATTCCATTACTTTCAATTAAAAGTTCTACCAGTCCGTCTCTCCAGAGAAAATTTCGTGCAAATAAAAATTTTAATCTTTGTTTTTAATCAGAAAAAATCGTTGTATATAATATTTTATTAATTAAAAATATGTAACTACAAAAATAAACTGATGTGGCTATCCACATGATTTTACCATACACCTGGCCGCTCTCTTATATTTAATCAAAATAATTTATAATTATTTACGAGAGAACCCTTCTTAATTTTGGACCTATTAGCAATTCATAATATTTCCTTTTAATTATGAGACAATTTTATTAGAAATATCACCTTTCTTCGATTTTTGTTTGAATATCCCCCCCCCTCCCCATCAATTTCACATAGTGACTCATTTTCATAAGGTCGTATAGGGTACATGTGAAACCCCCAATTTTGGCCCCCGAAAAAATAATAACTCTCTTTTTTATCATAGGTTCATTTTACCGTAATTATCTTTAATTTTTCTCGGATTTTTTAGTTTTAAAACATTATAATATTATAATTTTAACGGTAAATCACCCGTATCCATAATAAGAATTAATTAACAGGAATAGCAGGGAATTGAACAAAAATCAAAAACAGAGTTTTTATTAAATGGGCCAGACGTTTCGTCGATTAACTTCGACCTCCTCAGTGGCTCATTCTATCACTCTTTGTCAAAAGACAATTCCACTACGCGACGAAACATCCTTTAATCTTTTTTATTTAAACTATAATACATTGTTGGCTTATGCCTCAATTGCTCAAGAATCTTGAACTTTTTCACACTTGAACAATCAAAAAATTAACAACCTTTAATCAAAATTTATCACAAAAAAAAATATCTTGTTTCTACTCTTTAAACAGACAAAGAAAGGATTTTCAAATCAAAAATAAATATCTATTTATATAGATCTTTGTCTGTTTAAAGAGTAGAAACAAGATATTTTTTTTGTGATAAATTTTGATTAAAGGTTGTTAATTTTTTGATTGTTCAAGTGTGAAAAAGTTCAAGATTCTTGAGCAATTGAGGCATAAGCCAACAATGTATTATAGTTTAAATAAAAAAGATTAAAGGATGTTTCGTCGCGTAGTGGAATTGTCTTTTGACAAAGAGTGATAGAATGAGCCACTGAGGAAGTCGAAATTAATCGACGAAACGTCTGGCCCATTCAATAAAAACTCTGTTTTTAATTTTTGTCCAATTCCCTGCTATTCCTGTTAATTAATTATAATTTTAATTTTTAACCCCCTCCATATCATTTTTTGTTCTATTTCAACCAAAATCTAATCAGCTCTTAATCTCAATGCACCTAAACTGCATGTGAAATTTCGTTTTATATTCCCACTTGTTTTTGAGCTAGTGTGACCACAAAAATTTGGTAAAGCACTTACTTACTTAATTAACGTATTAACAGACATTTTACAGTTATTATCTCAAAAAAAAATCGATGTCACCTCATTAGGTCTTTTTTCTAGACCGAATTGCATTAATTTTATTTACGTTTTAACTTTAATGTTGGATTGTAATCATGGTAGGTAAAAGTCATATGGTATATAAATACAAGCTATTTTAATTTTAAATTGTATATTAGAATTGTACGTATTAGGCCAGGTGTGTCAAACTCGCGGCCCGAATGCCGGACCCGGACCGGGGGTTCATTTTTGTGGCCCCTTAAGAAAATTAGAGATTATAAGACTTTTATAAAAACAAATGTTTTGTATAAAAAAACAACAAATTTCTATGGTCCGTGTAAATATTGCCTATCATATAAATTGCCCGTAACATAAATTAGTTTGACACTCCTGTACCAAGCTTTAAAAAGGTGAATAAATTGAATTGGTAATTATGTCGAGTGGGGGCTAAGGATCAAGCCAGCGCGCTGGTAACCTCCAGTATGTTTGGTCTGCGGCTTGAAGCACGTGGCGGGGGCGTGGAGGAGGGGACGGGTGAGGGGCTGAGGGGCGAGGGGGAGGGAGAGCACGTGCGCCTTTCTTCTTGAGAGGTGCGCTCCAGCTTCACGGCTCCAGCTCCAGCATCTGCTTCGCTTGGAGCTAGGAAGACAAACAGCGCAGCGTTGGATCGGCCGGGCCGGCAAGATCCGGCTGCCGAAGGCGCTTCTCGCTGCATTAACTTCTCCTCTATAAATCAAAGGGGAATGCGGACAGCTCACTAACGATATTTGGAATCAGACCGCCCAGCTGATACCAAGTTTTGGTTGAATTTTAGAAAACATCTTCAGAAATTCATATTTCAAAATTTGTAATAATAATAATATCATTATATTAAATTCAAATTCAAATATACTTCAACAGATCGTTGCTAAATTTTATCCAAAGTCATTCGAAATATCAATATGTTTATTCCTTTATTATTAATCAGATATCACTGGCTATTTGCAGTCCATGTTGACTTAAATTCAAAAATAGTGATCGATTCTGTAATACTCGAGGAATAACATAAATAAATAACCATTCTACATTGGATTTTTGACGTTTCGGTTATTATTGGTAACCATTGTTGAAGACCTGGAAGAATCGAGTTAAAATCAAAAATAGGCATCGATTCTCATCTAATACTTGAGGAATAACAATTCTACATTGGATTTTTGACGTTTCGATTATTATTGGTAACCATTGCTGAAGACATGAAGGAATCGAGTTAAAATCAAAAATAGGCATCGATTCTCATCTAATACTTGTGGAATAACAATTCTACATTGGATTTTTGACGTTTCGATTATTATTGGTAACCATTGCTGAAGACATGAAGGAATCGAGTTAAAATCAAAAATAGGCATCGATTCTCATCTAATACTTGAGGAATAACAATTCTACATTGGATTTTTGACGTTTCGATTATTATTGGTAACCATTGCTGAAGACATGAAGGAATCGAGTTAAAATCAAAAATAGGCATCGATTCTCATCTAATACTTGTGGAATAACAATTCTACATTGGATTTTTGACGTTTCGATTATTATTGGTAACCATTGCTGAAGACATGAAGGAATCGAGTTAAAATCAAAAATAGGCATCGATTCTCATCTAATACTTGAGGAATAACAATTCTACATTGGATTTTTGACGTTTCGATTATTATTGGTAACCATTGCTGAAGACATGAAGGAATCGAGTTAAAATCAAAAATAGGCATCGATTCTCATCTAATACTTGTGGAATAACAATTCTACATTGGATTTTTGACGTTTCGAATATTAATGGTAACCATTGCTGAAGACATGAAGGAATCGAGTTAAAATCAAAAATAGGCATCGATTCTCATCTAATACTTGAGGAATAACAATTCTACATTGGATTTTTGACGTTTCGATTATTATTGGTAACCATTGCTGAAGACATGAAGGAATCGAGTTAAAATCAAAAATAGGCATCGATTCTCATCTAATACTTGTGGAATAACAATTCTACATTGGATTTTTGACGTTTCGGATATTAATGGTAACCATTGCTGAAGAAATGGAGGAATCGACTTAAAATCATAAATAGCCATCGATTCTCATCTAATACTTGAGGAATAACAATTCTACATTGGATTTTTGATGTTTCGATTATTATTGGTAACCATTGCTGAAGACATGAACGAATCGAGTTAAAATCAAAACTAACAATCGATTCTTATCTAATACTAGAGGAATAACCTTATTGCATTCCATTTTTGATGTTTTGACTATTAATGGCAACCTCTACTGAAAACCTGGAAGAATCGACTTAAAATCAAAAAGACTAAATTCTTTTTTAGTAAACAACTTAATCGTGGAAGAAAAAAACAATAACATCCATCCATCCGCACGCACTAAATGAAAAAATCGCACTTTTTGGCCTCTCGACGAGACCCTATGTAATTTTTGGCAAAACAGTAACGTGCTAAAATTCAACCTAATTGAATACTACAATTTGTGACTTTAATTGAGTCCGTAGTCTTTACTTGAGGACTCTTAGAAGTAGCGCTTGCCGCGGGACCGATTACAATACTTTCCGCATGCTTCGCATTGGATAAAGTAAAAAGAAACAAAAGATTAATATATGAGATTTGAAAATGTGTCTATTTTAAACTTAGTAGAAGTGAAATATTTTTTTCAGAGATGGACATTTATATGATTCTAAGAATTAATTTAATTTATTGATTCCATTTATACAACTGTACGACCTATATTGGGTTTTGGTGCAGATTACATTGTGTTTTACACAATTTCTCTCAAGTCCTTCACTTTTTTTCTTCTATTCTTCTTATTATCTTAGGACGTCTTGCCCGTAACATAAATTCGTTGTCTATCCTTTCAACTTCTTCCACAATCTGTCAATCCTGTTTTCCCTTTCGGTGTATTATTATAAATACTTCGACAACAAGCTCTTACTCGCAATTCCTTGTTTTTTCTTTCATAACCGCTTTGCCTAAATAATCCTCCATCCATCAGTTAGTTTTTATATTTTTATAAAATACTAATGTTGATTTATTGAATTCCGCCCATTCTTCCTGGATTTCTTGTTCCAATCTTGTGCTCCGGAACTGTTCGTATCACTAACATCTTCAAGGCCCCTAAGCTCAGAAATTTTTCCTGACCATAAATATTTTCATAAAATTAAATATAATTTCATGTATTCCCCAATAGCACCAAGATATCTTCTAAACTTCTTAAAGTAATCTCGCTCATCTTACTGGTGGTCTAGATTTAGAAAACGTTTAGAAGAACCTTAAATCTTCGTATATTCCCATCTTCTAAATATGTAGTACTTCTAGAGCTCTAGACAAGACCAAAGCCCCTTGGGATAGGCATCAAGAACACGCCGGATGAGCGCCGGTTGCGTTTCTACGACTTCTCCGGACGTGTAGCCCTGATTGTGGGCTTCTCAGATTGTTATTATTAGGTATCCACAATTAAAATTTAAAAAGAAATAAATGTATTAATTCATTTAAAAACACATTCGTCTTTATAGTCGATTTTTATATAATATATTTTATCACTCTGCTTTATAGAAATTTGTTCCCACTCAAATTAAGATCATCCTAAAAAATAAAAATATCGATCTAATTTCTAAAATAAATATCTTTAAAAAATGCGTTATTCCAGTCCTCCTATATGGTGCTCAGACTTGGATATTAACGGAAAAGACAATTAAAAAATTAGAAACAACGCAAAAACAATGTTAAGAAAAATCTTAAACATAAAAATAAAATAAAAAATAAAAAACAAATACAATAAAAAATACAAAAAATAGAATTAGAGAACTAAAATGGAACTGGGCAGGTCATAATAATAAGATTGAAAGCCGAAAGATGGACAAAAATAATAACAGAATGGTGGCCTATAGAACGAAAAAGAAAAAATGGAAGACAACTCAAAAGAAGGCACGATGAGCTTAAGAAAATAGGATAATGAGTGGACCAGAATTTCAAAAAGAAGATCCCAATGGAAGAAATTGGGAGTATAAGAGTACTAATAAAAATGTAAAAAATAGGTCGATATTATAATAATTTTAGTCAAAATTTCTAAATTCGAGATTTTATAGATATTGATAGAATACAGAATTTTCTCCATTATTACAAATCAAGTAAATCTATATTTATGAGAAGTAAATAAAATAATACAGTAATCTCACGTTTAACGCGATTAATTGGTTCCTCAGATACTTCAAGCAAAGCGAATCTCGTTATACCAGATTCACATTACATACAAAAAAGGGGGTTAGGTTCTTTTATGTTTTCAATTATAAAAACAAAATTCAAGTGTGATTTTTTCTGTCTTTCTGTTTGAGAGTCTGGATTCCGATACTCGTGATAACTCAAAAGAGATCAGAAAGAGTTCGATGGGTACCAACATGTTTTTATTTCTAAAATAAAGAACTCAGAAAATTTTGGGCTATCAAGCTTCAAAGTCTTCTGTAAAAATGCATAAATTCCGGAAAAATCTAATCTTTATTTGGAAAGATCTTGAACCGTTGTAATAATAATAAGCACAAATTTGGCAATCAAGTTTTTATTAAGGAGGCTCGGGACAGCTTATCAATCTTGTTAATCTACAAAAAAATATTCTGTATTTCTGCAGAGTGACAACTTCTGTTTTCTACATTTTTAAATAAAATAATTGTTATAATGAAGTTAATTTCGAATACAAATCTTTGTTTTGGTAATATTAATAAAAAGAATATTAAAATAATTTTTTTTTCATTATAAAAACATTTATTTAACACAAAAACGATTTCAAGAAATAGAGTTGGAATTCTACACTAGTGCTTTTGTCATATTCTGTTGGCTGCAAATAACTTTTTATTTTTTACATTTATGAATAACTAATCAACTAGAATGTCAAATCTATTGAAAAATATATCATTCTATACATAAAAGTTGAATTATTGATCTGTATAAATTTGTTGAAAATGGTATAATTTGTATAGAAGTTATAGCCCTTTTAAAAGCTCGGTCCATTTACTTCTAGGAGGACAATTTTCAAAAATTTATTTCTCGGTAATGGGACAGACGATCAACTTCAAATTTCGGGAATAAATATTTAATACATCAATGATTCGATGGTAAAAATTTGAGAATTTTCTTATAAAAATGATAAACAGTCCCGAACGCACTTAATAAGATGTGCCTTTCTCCAAGTTTCAACTCTATAGTTCAAACCATTCACTGATACAAACATGCGAATTCAGCGGAATTTACTGAGATCATAGGTCTTTAAAAGTTTTCCCTTTTCTGTCGACTTTATTTATTTATTTATTTACTTAACTTGCCTATCAGAGAATCCAAATTCAAATGAGAGAGTAGCTCCTTCGAAGTAAGAACAAGTACCTACATTTCCAGGTCAAGTGTTAATTAAGCCTTTTTTGTAGTTGGCGAGTTCTTGGCGATGGCATAATTGGCGAACAGCGACTAATCGTTTACTGAGGATCTTGAAGCGGATTCTTGAGCAAGAGACGGTGCGTGATTAGCTGACCACTCGAGCGAGACGCCGAGGACAGCTGGTCGGGTCGGATGACCATCGCGATCAAGGGCCAATTAAGTGAGCAATGGCTAAATCGGAGGACTCTTCACTTTGTCGAATAATTTATGAATTCTCGCCCCAACAGGACATTGCCTAGCTGGACGACATAAACATAGCTCGGAGACAACGACTAGAGTTTCTAGTTCTTTCGTGAGTTTTTTATTTTTATCTAATGAACCAATCAAACCAATTAACATTGCTTTTTTTTTAATTCGATTCAAAATAAAGCCAAAAGATAAACTTGTAATCTAATAAATAAATGGATTTTTTTTTAATGAAATAGAATATGTATAAATGAAAAAGAAAAGAATTAGATTAGTTGAAAAGTTTTTGTTTTGCCGAGAGTACCAGAGTTGTTGATCTTTTTTAATTTTAATTTTATTTTTCATGGGGTCAATATCGCGTGAATATTGAAAATTTTTTGCTCTTTACTTAGCCGAAAACCAGATAGAATTAAAAAAAAATGCAATATTCACACGATACTGACTGACCCAATGAAAAATAATTTTAAAATTAAAAAAGACTGATGATGAAGGTCAAATTTTCGAAACTATAGTCTCAATCAAATAAATAATATATATATATTTTTGATATAGGTATATGTGTTAGGGAGTTAGGGTGATCGTTATTTTTGATATTTTCGAATATTTACGCTGACAGGGGCTCATATGATTAGAAATAAATAAAAAAAAAATATCCCTAAGTTTCAAGTCTCTATCTCAATTTTAACCTAGTGCTACACAGCGATTAAGTTTCCCATCTAAATAACATGGGATTTTTGGGATTGAACGATCAATTTTTTATTCCAGCCAAAGGGATGGTTAAAAAAATTTGAAACTCTGCAGACTTTATCCTTATAATAGTAGCTATCCTTCAGGATTTTTACAGATTTTTAGCTATTACGATTTGGGAGTTAAGTCTAGATAAAATACTGCTATATCATATTATTAGTAAGCTATAGACTCTAAAATTATAATAGCTAAAAATCTGTAAAAATTTTGAGGGATAGCTACTATTATAAGGATAAAGTCTACAGAGTTTCAAATTTTTTGAACCATTATTTTGGCCGGAATAAAAAATTGATCGTTCAATGCCAAAAACCCCAAGTTTTTAAGTTGGGAAACTTAATCGCTGTATAGCACTAGGACAAAATTGAGATAGAAACTTGAAACTTGGGGGGTATTTTTTTATATATTTCTAACCATATGAGCCCCTAGCAGCGTAAATATTCGAAAATATCCAAAATAAGGATCACCCTAATGCATATAATAATTTTGCAATGAAAAAAATCAAAAGTTTGAGCTACCTTTAAATTGAGAATCAAAACTCCATAAATTAGGTTAAATAATTTTTAATTTTTATTTATTTATTTATTGGCTTTCTCGGCATTAAGCATTAGCTATTTTACGATACTATATATTAATTTCTTCTCAATTATGTAGGGATCAGATTAAAGTCGGATTGCAGCAAATCGGGCTTAATTTTATATTTTAAAATTGTCTTTAAACAAAGAAAAGCATACAGTAATTGTTCTGATATGCCCATGATAAATATTGCAATTTATTGAGTTTTGATTCTCAATTTAAAGGTAGCTCAAACTTTTTGTTTTTTCATTGCAAAATTCTTATTTGCTTGTAATTTATATTTGGCATCAGATTGTTTTACTTTCTCTATCATTAGAATAGTTTTGTTCAATGCTGGAAAAGATCAACAATTTCAAATTTACTAAATGTGCAATTAAAAAAATAATTTACTCGTACTTATATAAAATCATTAACTTCATGCGTTCATTAAATTGTTATTTTATTGTATTTTTCATAGTTGAAAAATTCTAAAAATGTGAAGCTATGTCCTAGATTCCTCTCCTTGACATTTTTAAAATCGTTGAAAGATAAATGAAAATTTTCTGCTTTTGTTTCATCTATGAATATTATAACAAAATGCATTTAGCAAATTGTGACAAATAATACGTGACGTTTTGAAAGACCATATGATATTTGCTTAATTCCTCGTTAAGTCATCAAAATAAAAATGAAGATAAAATGAACATTCTTCTATTTTTTATTATCCCCATAAATAAGTTTTTATTTAACACGGTCTCTCTGTATGCATGGGTATTTTGATCCACTTCTACTTAGCCGAATTCTTTGAAATTTTGCACGGTTATGTATTAACGATATATAATATTTTATTAATTCTAGAAATTAATAAGAAAAAAAAATATAGCATATACAAAGTATACTATAAAATTCAAAAATATATTATATTGTAGGCACTAGAAAGTAATATCTCAGGGATTACAAGAAATCATCTAACATAAAAGTGCATTTATTAAAAATGTCAACCAACATCACATATAAATTTCAAAGACTACAATCTACATAAAAAATAGAAAATATATTTAAAAAATTTCAAAAACACTTTTATTTCAAAATTTGCTAAAATGTAGCAAATAATTTTTTCTTTCGAACCCAAAAAATTTTCGTTTATACATCACTAAAAAAAAGAATTTTATGTATAAATAATAAGAAAGATAATTTTCTACTTTTAGTTGATTATGAAATAAAAGCGTATTTTTAAAGACTAATCTAATTCATAAAGAGAAAAAAAGGGGGTTGTCCTCTGCTTGATGCAAATAAACATAAACACAGATTAGGGTGGTCCTTATTCCGGATATTTTCGAATATTTACGATGACAGGGGCTCATGTGGTTAGAAATAAATAAAAAAAAATATCGGCCAAGTTTCAATCTCTATCTCAATTTTAACCTAGTGCTACACAGCGATTAAGTTTCCCATCTAAATAACATGGTAAATTTTATAATTTTTCTCATTAATATATCAAAGAATAATTGATACGTCAACGAGAATTATTTTGACCGCGCTGATTTGAAAAAAGTATCAATTATTCTTTGATGTATTAATGAGAAAAATTATAAAATTTATTTAATATCATTATTTCAAAGTTAGAAATATATAAGTTCAAATATTATTCTCACTCAATTTTTTGACAAAAATTCCCTACATTAGATTCGCGATTGAATCAAATGTAGAAAACATTCGGTTAAATAACATGGGGTTTTTGGCATTGAACGATCAATTTTTATTCCAGCCAAAGTAATGGTTCAAAAAATTTGAAACTCTGTGAGACTTTATCCTTATAATAGTAGCTATCCCTAAAATTTTTACAGATTTTTAGCTATTATAATTTTGGAGTCTATAACTTACTAAGATATAGCAGTATTTTATCTAGGTATAACTCCAAAATTATAATAACTAAAAATCTGTAAAAATTCTGAAGGATAGCTACTATTATAAGGATAAAGCGTAAAGAGTTTCAATTTTTTTGAACCATTACTTTGGCCGGAATAAAAAATTGATCGTTCAATGCTCAAAAATCCCATGTTATTTAGATGGAAAACTTAATCTCTGTGTAGCACTAGGTTAAAATTGAGATAGAGCCTTGAAATTTGAGGGAAATTTTTTTAAATTTATTTCTAGCCATATGAGCCCCTGTCAGCATAATTATTCGAAAATATCCAAAATAAGGAGCACCCTTATATGCATGTAATTTATATTTGGCATCTAAATTGGAATCTTTTTGCTCCCGCTGAGAGATGGTGTTATTTTTCAAATTGATTGTTTTTTTTTTTTTTTTTTTTAATAGGTGCTGATGATGCTGTTTTTGGGCAAAACAAATTTTGTACAAATTGTCCACCTAAAAATCCCGCTGACATAATAAAATACTAATTCACAATTAGTGTTATTCATATTGAATTACATCTTCAAATGTTCGCCAAGGACTCCTAATCATTTCCAAAAATATTATTAAATATTAAGAATTTCTTTTCAATTTTCCTTGAAATATTGTTTGATGTATATGATGATGATAAATACGAGGTAAGATCGTACTCACTTGGTAAGCGTTTCAAGGGAGCTGGTGTAGATGGTGCCGCCGACATCAATATGGACAGGTGCTGTGTAGCGAGAAGCGGCAGCGACGCAGGGAATCCCGGTGATCTTGTGGTTGTAGCCTGTAAGAGCGGCTGGAGGCGTCGGGGACGAAGAATTCGACATGGTGGGACTCGTGGCTGGCGAACTACTCGGCGAAAGGAGCCTAAAGAGGAAAAAGTACACGATTTAATTAAACAAAGCCTCGCTGGATCTTATTGTTGTAAACACACACCCTTACCATTCTTAATATCCTTAAAACTCTTAAGGATAGAATATAGCAGAAATCATTTTTTAGCGAAATTTCAAATTAAGGGTAGTTATCCCCTTTAGGGGATCAAGAGTTGATAAGGAAACTTATTTCAGGCCATATTCATACTAAGTAATTTGGAATTAGGCTAGAATCTAGTAGAAATCATTTCTTTTATTAAATTTTAAATTAAGGATAGTCACCCCCTTTAGGGGATGAAGGGTTGATCAGAAAAAATATTTCAGATCATATTTACACTTAATTATTTGGAATTGATCTAGAATCTAGTAGAAATAATTTTCTAGTGAAATTTTAAATTTTAAGGGTATTTGTCTCCTTTAGGGGATGAGGGGTTGATCATAAAACTTATTTCAGGCCATATTCATACTTAGTAATTTGGAATTGCGCTAAAATCTAGTAGAAATCATTTCTATTTATGAAATTTTAAATTAAGGATAGTCACTCCCTTTAGGGGATGAAGGGTTGATCAAAAAACTTATTTCAGGTCATAATTACACTTAATAATTTGGAATTGCTCTAGAATCTAGTAGAAATAATTTTTTTAGTGAAATTTTAAAATTAAGGGTAGTCGTCTCCTTTAGGGGATGAAGGGTTGATCATAAAACTTATTTCAAGCCATTTCAAGCTTATTTCAGGTCATATTTACACTAAATGATTTGGAATTGCTCTAGAATCTAGTAGAAATAATTTTTTTAGTGAACTTTTAAAATTAAGGGTAGTTATCTCCTTTAGGGTATGGAGGGTTAATCAGAAAAATTATTTCAGGTCATATTTACACTTAATGATTTGGAATTGTTTTAGAATCTAGTAGAAATAATTTTTTTAATGAAATTTTAAATTGAGGGTAGTCACCCTCTTAGGGGATGAAGACTTGATCATAAAAATTAATTATGCCATATTTATAGTTGATGAATTAAAATTGTTCTAGAATCGACCTGAAACCATTCATTAATGAGAAATATTACTAAGGGTAGCTTCCCATTTTAGCTGATGAAGGGATGTTACGAAAATCGTCCAGATTCTATTGTCTATTAAAACTATTAGAATTTTTTCCTTAGTGGTCACCCATCCAAGAATTAGCCATGAATCATGTCGCTTAACGTGTCTGATCATGTACAATTTTCTACATGCATTCGTTTACTAGAAGAATAAAGAAAAAAAATTATTTTATTTATAAATTTATATTTTGAGTTGATTTCTATTGCGTTGTGATTCTCGGTTCGCTTCGGTTCGGTTCGGTTCGGTTTAACTCTTAACCGAAGTGAACCGAGAAATGAAAATCCACTTTGCCAATTCATTCAAGCAAGCAGTGGATCTGGACTTAGAATTTTTTTACTAGTATCTTGATAAATCTTTAAAAACCTATCTATCTTAAAAACTATTAATCGGAGAGATTTTATTCAAAGGACTTTTTTGTAGAGAATTAAATTCTCTACAAATTTTTTTTTAGGTTTATTCGATTAAGTTAATATTTTAGCCAATAAGAGAGATTAAATTTGAATTATCTTCTAAAATTGAATTTCTATGAACATAATTTTCAACCTACAACCATTTCACTACATTATTAGATTATTACATATTATTTTATTTTCAAATTTCAACACAGAATAAATTTTTCTATTTAGTTTTAACTTAAGAGAATGGGAGAATTTGCAAATTGTAATCAGAGCTCAAAATATCGATTCTGTGATTGAAGAAATGTGAGATATAAAATATTTTATAAATTGGAGAAAAAGTAAATTTTTTCCCGACTTGGTAGGCTCGCCAGTTAGAACCGCTCTAGTAATAAAATTAAATAAAATAAACTATTAGAATTTTTTTTGTTTTAATCATCTTGAGAAAAAAATTATATTTTCTGCATTTTTGAACATGAAGTTCTTACGCTCTCTATAGCCCAAAATCTAATCAGTTCTCTGCATTGGAAATATGCTAGAAATATTTTGGCACGAGATCGACTTCTGACTTAGTGTGGGTGTCAGAATCTAGCTTTTAATAAAATAAAAAGAAAAATTTTTAAATATAAATTACTTTTATATTTTTAAATTTATATTTTCGTTTGCTCAAAATTTTCTCTGGAGAGAGACGGGCTGGTAGAACTTTTAATTGAAAGTTATGGAAGGCAGCCCAGGAATTGAGAAAAAAGAAGAAAAAAAATGTTTTTCTATGCTTCTGCTAAAGAAGAAGAAAGTATTAAACACTGCTGTGGAGAGAGGAAGGAAGCATTTTATTTGTTTCCTTCATTGACCCCTTGAAGCCCTGAAGAAGGAGGGAAGAATCCTCCGAAAAGTCGGTTTGAAAGGAACGGAGAAAGAGATCCAATAAATTACACCTTATTTGGATATGTGTTAATTTTTCTTTCCTCACTAACCCTGGGGTGCCTTCCCCTACTTTCAATTTATATTTTATTTTATGCATGTAATAATTATCAAATCAATTGTTTTCCACCGGCAAAGTAAAAAAAATATTATAATCATATAATCAGAGAAACGCACACTTAAAAAAAAAGTAATTATATGTTGTCCGTAATTATTTTGTGATGAATTTCTATTTGATCAGGACATGGTTCGATGGTTCTAGAGTCCTTTATTTAATCTCGGTTACTAAGTGGAGTTAATTTCTTAACCAGCTTGCAATTTGCATGGATCGATGTCTGATTATGGCTTATGATCACAAATAGGTATGTATTTCTACCAATTGTTTCAACTTGGTAATTTGTATTAAGTGCTGTTATTATCTCGACACCTTTTTTCTCCTGCAGACACTATCCAGCTTATCATGAAATAATAGCAATTCGTACTCTATATAAACAGATTAGTTCCGAATACTTAGGGAGACAAGCAAGCTTCGATATCTCCATTTACAGTTCGAGCGAAGAAAACAACTAATTCAATCTTGTGCATATCGATTCAAGGTCACGACATTTTCACTTCTGACTTTAAATTAAATAATATCTCTTCAGGTCGATTTTAATTTGTTTGTAGGATCTTCACAAAGTGAAAATTTATAGATATGTATAGGTATTGACTATTTTGCGTAGGGATTTTCAGGATTAACTGCCTCGACCACCGAAGGGATTCATCGCTATTTTAATATCCCATTTAATTCTCAGTTTCAGAATATTGATAGAAAATCATTAAAAGTAAAATAATAAGATTGATTGATGCCTTTTTCTGCTTCCATACTAGATTCGAAGGGAATTTCGTTGCCTAATTGCAAGAGTCATAATGAGAATCGATCGCTATTTTTTATTTCAAGTAGGTTCCTCCATGTCTTCAGCATAATGGTTACCTAAAATAATCGAAACTTCAAAAGTGCAATATAGAATAGTTATTTCTCAAGTATTAGATGAGAAGCGATAGCTATTTTTGATTTCAAGTAGGTCCCTCCATGTCTTCAGGAAAATGGTTACTCTAAAATAATCGAAACTTCAAAAGTGCAATATAGAATAGTTATTTCTCAAGTATTAGATGAGAAGCCATCCCTATTTTTGAAAAGTCAACATGAACTTCAAATAGCCAGTATTTTCGGATTAATAATAAAGGAATAAACATATTAATATTTCAAAAGACTAAGGATAAAGTCTAGAAACGATCCGTTGCAGTTTATTTTATCTATATAAGATTTTCATCCCTGTTATTTTAGAACATTTTGGTAGCAGAGCGTTAATAGACGATCTTAAAATAACATTTAAATAAGAATATTATTATGTTGTTAGAGTTCGTGGCTGTGATGGAACTGTATTAGATGAAGGAGGAGGTATCAGCCAAAGTTGGATGCGCTGGGTTCAATAAAACACCCTGAATAAAACGTTTCGGCCTGACATTTATCTCTGAACCTTTGGCGCAGGCACATTATAAATTTACATGATGCTACAATTCTTATTTTTTGACAAGACTAGATTCAATCACATATGTGTACTGCATTTTGTGTATAACTCCTAATTAACTGAAGATGGCCAAATAAATTCAGGCCGAAACGTTTTATTCAGGGGTTTTATTGAACCCAGCGCATCCAACTTTGGCTGATACCTCCTCCTTCATCTAAAACAGAATATTATTATGAAAATAAACGTAAGTTTAAATTTGTTATATAACGTTTTGATATTTTGACCCCAATAGGGGGTGGGGGGGGACTAATGGAAATTATCAAATAACTCCTAAACTATTAACTCTACGGCAAATTTTGTTCTGAGCAAAGTTGTAGAGGATGTGATTTCTGACAAGTTTTGTTTAAAAAATTCCCTCCCAAAATCACCCAAAAAGGAGGGTGAAAAAATATAAATTCTTGTCCTTAGAGCAAGCTCAACCAAATTTTGTACACATAATCTGTGAGCCACTAGAAGGCTCGAAATACAAAAACTGGGTGTCTTCGAAATTGTTCATAGTTTTATCGTATATAGAAGCTCATTTACGAGAAATGAAGAAACATTTTTTTAATTAATCATGTTTTATTTTATTTTAATAGATAGCCGTTACAATTTTCTGTTTTTTAAAATCATATTTATTAAGACAAAAAAAAATAAAATTCCATTTTAGCTTTAAAAATAATTTTTTTAATTACCTATCTAGTCAAAATATGATGGAAATATTTTTTTAACATTGTATTTAATTATTTTATCTAAAAATTATCAAGTGTCCGGTTTTTTTTTGTTTTTGAGTGTATAATATAAGAGTATATTATAAT
Source organism: Forficula auricularia (assembly GCA_024734495.1). Taxonomy (NCBI): domain Eukaryota; kingdom Metazoa; phylum Arthropoda; class Insecta; order Dermaptera; family Forficulidae; genus Forficula; species Forficula auricularia. The sequence continues at coordinate 235,105 of JALMQS010000851.1, read as the reverse complement.
TAGGAAATTTAATTAGTTAGATGGTTAATTAATCAAAATCAAAAAATAAATTTTGAAAAGTTCATTAAAGCGTAGGTACTTAGTCTTGGAAAAAGTTTAAAAAGTTTTCACTTTTTCCTCTAACTCTTTTCTGAAGGTAAAAATAATTATAGATTGGGATGTCGCTGTGTTGTGGTTTTCATTTGGAAATAGTGTGGAGTAAAGGAAGGTTATATCATAAGTCACTATTCTTAAAATCACTAAAAAGAGAAAAATAAAAATAATTTTTAGAAAAAAAACGAGACTTCAAAAAATGAAATGCAAGAAATAAAATAATAAGAACTCAAAAAAAATGCACTAAAAGTTATAAAATAATTATCTTATTTAGTTACACCGAAACGATGAAATTGTTACTTGAAATCACTTTTTGAAGTCAGTGCCAAATAAACTATACAAGCGAGCTTACGCGATGTTGTCTTCATTACTCCGCCAAATGCAGGTACTAAGATCCATCGAGTGTGATTCATAAAATGTTATATGTTTTGCACCGACTTCAAAAAGTGATTTCATGTAAAAATTTCGTCGTTTAGTTGTAACTAAATTTGATAATTATTTTATACCTTTTAGTGCAGTTTATTTTATTTTTGAGTTCTTATTATTTTATTTATTGCATTTATTTTTTTTGAAATCGGTTTTTTTTCTAAAAATTATTCTTATTATAAACTTTCAAATTGTACTTATTCATTTTATCTAAAAATTATCAAGTGTCCGTTTTTTTTTCTTTTTGAGTGTATAATATAAGAGTATATTATAATTAAGAAATTTAATTAGTTAGATGGTTAATTAATCAAAATCAAAAAATAAATTTTGAAAAGTTCATTAAAAGCGTAGTTAGTCTTGGAAAAAGTTTTCACTTTTCCTCTAACTCTTTTTCTGAAGGTAAAAATAATTATAGATTGTGATGTCGCTCTGTTGTGGTTGTCATTTGGAAAGAGTGTGGAACAAAGGAAGTGCATGTGTGTGCGTAGGTGACCTTCTGGGCATGGGAATATATAGGGTATGAAGGGTTGATCAGAAAACTTATTTCAGGTCATATTTACACTTAATGATTTGAAATTGTTTTAGAATCTAGTAGAAATAATTTTTTTAATGAAATTTTAAATTAAGGGTAGTTACCACCCTCTTAGGGGATGAAGAGTTGATCATAAAAATTAATTCATGCCATATTTATAGTTGAAGAATTAAAAGTGTTCTAGAATCGACCTGAAACCATTCATTAATGAGAAATTTACTAAAGGTAGCTTCCCCTTTTAGCTGATGAAGGGATGTTACCGAAAATCGGCCAGATACTATTATCTATTAAAACTATTATAATTTTTTTTCTTAGGGGTCACCCATCCAAGAATTACCCATGAATCATGTCGCTTAACTTGTCTGGTCATGTAATATTTTCTACATGCATTCGTTTATTAGAAGAATAAATATTTTTTTTTTTAATTTTATTATATTAGGAAACATGGAAATTTGAATTTATATTTTGCATTTTATCTAAAAGTTATCAAGTGTCCGGGTTTTTTTTGTTTTTGAGTGTATAATATAAGAGTATATTATAATTAAGAAATTTAATTAGTTAGATGGTTAATTAATCAAAATCAAAAAATAAATTTTGAAAAATTCATTAAAGCGTACTTAGTCTTAGAAAAAGTTTTCACTTTTTCCTCTAAAACTCTTTTCTGAAGGTAAAAATAATTATAGATTGGGATGTCGCTGTGTTGTGGTTGTCATTTGGAAAGAGTGTGGAGCAAAGGAAGTATGTGTGTGCGTGTAGGTGGCCCTCTGGGCATGGGCATATATCGCATCAAGGTCCTCCTGCTCCTCGCTCGGCTGTCCCCCCCGATGGGGGGAGTGGGGGACTGCCAGTGCCCCGGGGCTGTCTCTTTTTCTTGCTCCCCCGTTGGTTCTCTCTTTCCTCCGGTTGGTATCTTCTTCGTCTGTCATCGCAAGAGAGTGGGGGAATCCCCCGCGGCGGAGCAGCCTCCCTAGCCAGACCGCTGACTTCGCCCCCGGGCCAAAACACAGAATACATACCAACGAGAAGGTTTCTCGAAAAAAAAGTCATTATTCGACAGAGGAGAGCTTGTTCAATTAAAAAAAATCTTGATTCATTCGTTTTTTCCAAAATGGAAATTTCAATAATAGAAGAGGCGGCGGCGGTCATTTATTTATTTTCTTTAATATCCCGGCTTACGATTTTCAATTTTTATTTAGAAGAATTATGGGAATAATCCATAGCGAAGCAGATTAAAAAATCTGACTGGAAAAATTATAGCTAAGTAATTAAAAAAATCACTTTAATGAATTAAAATTGCTGATTACTTAATAAAGGATGTATAGAAAATTATATTGAATTGAAATAGAAAATTAATTGACCAATTTGACCTTAATTATTTATACCAAATAAGTACAATTTTGGACTTTCTTCAGTGTTAATATAATTTTTCTCGAAAGACTTCATCTATGATTGATTCTCTCTTGTATCACCAAATCTATCTAGTAGAAACATTTCTATTTTTCTTCAGAAAATGACTTTAAAACTTAAATATTAAAAAAAACGACTTCAAAAAATTTAATGCAACAAATAAAATAAAATGCACTAAAAGGTATAACATAATTATCTAATTTAGTTACAACTAAACGATGAAATTATTACATGAAATTACTTTTTGAAGTCGGAACTTGACCAAATTAATATGGGACTACCTCTAAAGTACCCACTTTCCAATAAAAAAAGAATCATCGAAATCGGTCCATAAACAAAGAAGTTATATGTGAACATACATAACAAAAAAGGTCAAATACCAATGAAATTTATACGAGACCAATCAGGAACTATACTGAGCCCAATGGAAAAATTACAATAAAAAATCATCGAAATCGGTCCACATGGTAAAGAGAAATCGATGCACAAACACAAAAAAAGACATTCCGTTGAATTGATAACCTCCTCCTTTTTTTGAAGTCGGTTAAAAATTATCCAATGTCAGAAAAAAAATAATAATGAAAACTTTACTATATGGCTGGTTCAAGTTAAAATTATCTTCAAGTCATCACTTTGACCACTAAAGCCTCAAAAGAAAATTAGCTTAGAAAGAATGTTGAAAATTAGGGTTGTTCGTAGAGTAGTCGCAACTGGTTCGAAACTGTCAGGCACATGCGCAGTTCTTTTTAACATCCGGCAGCTGAAGAAACAGGGCTAGTATGCCCACTTAGTTTAAATATATGGTCAGTTTTCCGTGCATTTTGTTAATGAAACACTTCTATAGGTTGATTCTTGCTAGACGTAACAGGAGGGCCACGGGAAATAGGAAGTTGTCAATAAAAAACCAATTAGTCTTATATTTACACCACGAGCTGTCAAAAAGAACTTTCGAAATCATAAATCAGAGTACCAAAGTTTTAGCACAAAGATAAAATCTATATAAATGTAATTTGGAATGTATAGGAAATATCATTGATTGATCATTATTCAATTCTATCTAAATCAAAAAACATGGGCTTCATCAGAGAAACATTTTTTCAAAACTACTTTTTTAGACTAAAAAAGACCTTGCAACGAAAAGACCTATAAAATAAATAAATAAATAAAAATAAAATCAGCACGTTTATAATACATCTACATTAGGGTGGAGTGAAAAACAAAAAATTTTGAATTTTGATGTGCCTGACCTCTTGATAGTTGCCTATTGGGCTCAAAACTATTCTCTACAAATTTTGAGCCACATTTTATTTAAAGTTTCAACCATATTGTGTAGAGTAGGGTGGAGTGAAAAAGCAAGATTTTAATTTTTTTCGGAGCAGTGGTATACGCCCGTTTCACATTCTTAAATTAAATTTTTCTTCACAGTAATATTACAGCATGATTAATTGGGAACTCGGTATCATTCATGAGCCGGCAGCCACTCTACTGCTGTCCGAATCAAACTTGCATGAAATCATCAAAACTGGCTTCAAAATGAATATCGCCAAGTTTCCTTGTCATTCACAGGCCGTTGAAAGATATATTAAACTAGTTACTGAAGCTTCAACAACTGTTTGTGGCCAGGAAACAAAAGATGGTTTTATTAGAACCCAGAGTCAGTCAAGGAAGGAAATTCGAAAATTCGAGTCTAAGCAACAGTTCTAAAATATCTAATTTAGTGGTATTGAATGTTTGAAAATCGTGTACTAACTTTTTAGTAGAATTGCCAAATTTAAAATGTATGGTGTAATGGGTGGGTGTATGGTACATTGTTGTAAGTAACACTATCTCTTGTCCTCCCAGATCATGTTAGGATGACTCTCTCTCCTATTAAGGGACTCTTCCGCCCACCATCCATTTATACCCGAGCACCGAGGGACATCGCAATCTCCTCTTTCATGTTCGACAAACACACACATATACTAGATATTATAATAATCAACTTGCCTTTTTAGTTTAGGTTCAGTTTATCTATAAAACTGAATTTCCTTGAATACACTTGTCCTAGGTGAGAAATTAGATTATAGGGGGCGATGTTAGAATTTTTTGAGAATATATATCTGCGCCTTCGGCAACGATATTTTTGTAATTATATTTGGAGTTTAGACCTTTTACTTCTTAATTATGGATATTTCTAAACAACAGTTCTTCAAGTTAATTGTGACGACTTCTGAAAAATTCAAGATTATGTTATATTGTTTGTTATGTTGATTTACAATTATTATATTATCAGAAGAATTAAAATTTGAAAAAAAAATTAAAATCTTGGTTTTCACTCCATATTGTACATAATATGGCTGAAACTTTAAATAAAATGTGCATCTTCAAGATATTTGAATTTTGGCTCAAAATTTTTAGAGAATAGTTTTGAGCCCCATAGGCCACTATTAAGAGGTCAGGCATATCAAAATTCAAAAATTTTGGTTTTCACTTTACCCTAATCTACATACTACGTATTGTTAAGTAAGGCCGAAAGTCGAACAATTGTCTTCCAACCACTTAACTTTATTTTTCTGATCTCGACCACGAGACCTAAGTTAATAATACTCTTATTTTTCTTATCTTTCCACGAATTTTATAAATGCTTTTCCATTTCAAAAGTCAAGATTTACTTGCATTCTAAAGGAAAGATGGGTAATACAACTTTAGGAATTCCTAACGATACATCTTCGAATTTTGATTAGTTAGCTGGAAACAAATGTTAGATTTGTCTCAAATGATCCATAAGCCCTTTTTTACTTTTTCATGTTTTATCTTCTCTCTTTTCACACACACACGCACATACAGGGACATACAACAAACAAATCCACCCACTCTCTTCCTAAATATCCTTCAATTAATTTTAAATGAGATTTTTCATAAAAATTACATCCCATACGACAATAAAGCGCAACCAACGTACAATTATAAATAAATTATTCAATTTATTCTAAAAGGCCGTTGGAATGAGACTTGAACAAAACGGACGAGTATGTAAATACTGATGAGTATGGCTGAATGGAATAGCATATTCGATGAAGGTAATTTAATGATGTTTGATCGATATTTATTCTAGCGCCTGGTGTTTTAATAAAGATTATGAAAGATAAATTATTGGAGCTTTCTCTCATGTTTTCAGGTAAACATATTTAATTGATCTCATATTCAATTTAAAACTGCTCGAACAGTATATCATCGTATTTTATGACTTCTGTTGGGCTTGGTGTTATACATGAGAATCTTGACATTTTTTATTTTTATTGAACAAAAATTATCTTTACATTGAATTACATTACATTTGACCATGGTTTAATGCAGTGTTTCTAAAATAGTAAAGCAGGAGCTTAAAAAGTAACAAAACAGTCATTGAATTCACCAAAAAAACGAGATCTTTTTTCAAAATAAAAAGAGTGTAGTACAAGTAGGGTTAGGTATATTTAGGGCCGGCGTTTGGGTGGGGAGGGGCTGGAATTATTCTCCCTGCATTCTAGAGATATTTTTTAAGTTGGTTTAATTAAAGTACTTAAATTTGTTGTTCTAGAATTTTGTATTTATAATTTATTTTCATTTAATGTTTCATTCTGAGTATATATAGGGTGTAACAAAAATATGACCCTCTACTTCAGGAGGATATTCTACCAGGGATGCCCACAGGGTGTCTTTAAAATTTCTGGGGGGAGGGGAGAGGGTTAAAAATTGTTGCATTTTAGCCTTATATGATAAATATAAAAACGGCCAAGCCTTATAATTTGTAACTTAACAAAAAGCTTTTCTAATTCTTTAATAAAAGGGGTTATTTTTCATAAAACGGGGGGGGGGGGGGTGAGCGCCCCTGGTTCTACTCAACCAAATGAGTCTAAATGTCTAAAAGCTTATATGAATAACTCTCCTATCTCGCTTTTTTGTCCATATGTCTGCTAATTTGTGTTTTTTAATAAAATTTATATCTCAAGTACGAATTTAAGATATTTTAATGAAATTTAGTATAACTGTAGATATTAATATTCTCTATAAAAAAATAATTGTGGGAATTTATCGATATCAAATTTCAAAATTGCGGCCATTTAAATTGTTTAATCATTAATATCACAGTAAATATTATTTATATCAAATTTGTTATCTTAAATAAAATTAAGTATTTTATTCTGAATAAAATGATACCACATTTGCTCAAATAACCGAGTTATGACAGAAATTGTTAAAGTTAATGTCTTCACTTCAAGTGCATTGTTTTTCCGAAAGCATTAGTATTAGATTCACTTTAACAATTTCTGTCATAACTCGGTTGTTTGATAACGGATTTGAGCAAATGAGGTATCATTTTAATCAAATAAAATGCTTAAATCTTATCTAAAATAACATAATTTAATATGATTAATATTTACAGAGTTATTAATGATTAAAAAATTGAAATATTTTTGTTACACCTTGTGTATATATATATAGGTACTTTAATGATATTAATTTTTTCTTAATTAAAAGTTTTAAATTCATCATATTTTAAAATTGTTAGCCGTGTATTTATCATTATATGACGGATTATTTGTTTTTTTAAGTATCATTTATTTCAGAATGTATTTTAAATCGCATTAAAGTACTTACATTAATTAAAAGAAATAATGTATCCTCCCTATAATTACATGAAGAATAACATATCAAATAATAATAATAAACTTCACCTGTTGAAATATATTTAGAAAAATTAAGTACGCGAATAGAAACTCAAATATCAGACGAAATATTTGATATTTGTTATTTGAAATTTGGGTTGGCCAAGCCTGGTCTATAATAATATTTCGTAATAGACGAAGTCTGGTGCTCATAGAAATTTAGTTGGATTTATTTTAACAAATGGGAGATTTTAGTTGACTTATACTAGACCTATCATCACTTAAAGAAGGCTTCAGAATTAGAATCCGAAAAGTTGTGAAGTTACTGTTCTTCTATTTAGAGTGCCATACGCGAAACGGGCATCGGCTCCTCTCCACATATACCTGTGCTGAGTATGTTTAGTTTTTTTACACATATATAGGGGACCTACTTTTTAACACCGGTTCCGAACGTCTAGTTTGGAGAGGTTTCACTAGGCAATTGTACTCTTGGTAGGTTGCCATTGCTTTCCAAGAGGAGGCGACTGCAAATATCTGCCGAGACTAGGTCTCAAACCAGCGTACTTGATGCCAGCGCCCCGACACTCTAACCACTGACCCACAGTCGCCCCTGAAGTTACTATAGAAAATTATAATACTTAAGTTTTCTAATTCCAACAAAAATTCTTCTATGGTAGATCAAAAATCAAAAAATACAGCAAATGAAAAAATATATTTATACATTTTTAAAAATTTTCTTTTTTTTATATTTCTACCCGAAAAACCTTCAAATTATCACCAAAAAGATAATCAAAAGATGATTAATTATAAATTAAATTAATAAAATATGCTGAGTTTTCGGCAGATAATTAGCAAATGTACTTTATTTTTATTTCATTTATTTATGTTTGTTTTTGTTAAATTTTAAATATTTTAAGTATTGCCAATTCAAAATTTATTAGATAATCATTGATTTAATGTAAAAAACAAAATTTTTAGTTATATTTCTAAACATCTATATAATTTTAGATTTTTACTCGATATTTATGGAATTTAGTGAAATCGTGATTTTCAAGTCTTAGACAAAGATTATTTAGTTATTCCTCTTCTGGAATCTAACAAAACAAGATCTGTAATCGTCTGTTTTCTTTCTCCCTCAGGTGCCCAATAAGGTTCAGTTTATAGCTGCAGCTGCTTCTGCTTGAGCATAGGCCAGGTGATGATTTTATAGGAAAATCCAAACATACTTGTAAATCAAGCTAAAATAACCCAATGTAAGTGACAAATGATAATGGTGATGTTAGATGAGTCAATCTCAACTTGATCTTGATTGAATTATAATCCGAATCTGAATAGATTAATCACTATAGATCTGTTGAGATAAAATATGGATTTAATTAATCGCATTAATCATAAATAAATCTAGAATGATCTAAAGGAGAAATAAAAAAACATATTTGTTCGCAGGCCGAAGATTTGCCAGTCTTATTTTTTTTTAGAAATAAACCTACATTAAAAAGAGTAGTTTTTTATGGAAATTTTTGTATTTTAATTTAAATTAATGCATTTAGTTAGCATTTTTTATAGTAATATTGATGATGTTCATCCAAAAGTACTTCCTCTTTAGTCTGCATCTGTGAAAAAGAAGAGGAAGAAATGTCAGCGAATGGTTTGGAGTTGAAGTTATCTATGGATGCGGGTCTTGAAAAACTGAAGGTTATATGTTGCCGGAAAGACGGACTGGAGAATCAAGTTCTATAGCTTCTAGAAGTCATAGAAATAAACGAAATGGTGAATGTCTTTGTTTTGTTAATATCTAATTTAGGAGTAGTGAATGTTTGGAAATCGTGAAATAACCTTTTAGTAGAATTGCCATATTTAAAATGGATGGTGTAATGTGTGGGTGTATGGTACATTATAGTAAGTAACACTCTATCACTTGTCTTCATAGATCGTCTCTCTCTCTCCTATTAAGGAACCCATCCGCCCACCAACCATTTATACCCGACCACCGAGGGACATCGCAGTCTCCTCTTTCAGTTTCGACAAACACACACATATACTAGACATTATAATAATCAACCACAAATATGACTTTTTAGTTTAGGTTCAGTTCATCTATAAAACTGAATTTCCTTGAATACACTCGTACTAGGTGAGAAATTAGATTATAGGGGCGATGTTAGAATTATTTGAGAATATATATCTGCGCCTTCGTCAACGATATTTGTGTAATAATATTTGGGGTTTAGGCCTTTTAATTCTTAATTACGGATATTTCCGACTGTCTTGGATATAGGATACAATGTCAAGTGTATTACTCAGAAATAAGTCTGGCGTAGGTGTGATGTTTTCGCTAGTTTTAAGAACCCTCATCGTGTAGCGCGAGTGTGCGGGGTTGAAGGGTTGCCCGGAAGACAGGCATATTAAGTAATTCCAGCTTTCGAGAGCATCGCACGACTCTTGTATGGTAGGGTTCGCTTATGTATTATCGATAGGGTTTCTTTTTTCAGCAGACATACCTTAGACCCATTGGCGTAGTTAGAGAGTTTTCCTGGGGGTGGGGGGAAGATTACCGTAGCCACCATAAGGTTGCAATTTCGGTAATCCGATTAGAGATCAACTAACTTTTAAGTAGTAACGAAATAATTTAATGAGAAATACATAAGCGATGCCTCGTAATAATGGAGTTTCTATTTTTCTAGGGAGGGGGCAATGAGTTTTGTAGTGGGGCACTGCCCCTCTAACTACGCCCATGCTGATCCCTTCTATGTTCAAATGGAACAAATTCTAATTACATAATTTTATTAAATCATGAATTTTTAAGAGGGTAATGGATCATATATAAATAAATAGTAACTCACATTTTCTAATTAAAATCAATGACAAAAATATCATATGGGTTGCATAATAATCGCCTTATTTATTTGTATTGAAACATGTTTTGCATCAATAATATTCAGTAATCTTTAATCAATGAAATAAAAGTAATTTCCCAAAAAAAGGATCACTTTAAAGAAAAATAAAGAATTTATTGTAATAAAAGGACGAATTTGAATGAATTTCCTGGACCTTAATCGAAGGCCTCGGGCGAATGGAACTCCCTTTAACCTGAAATCGCCTTCCTCTTTGGATGGATTCTTGGTCTATTCCAGGCGCCCTTGCCTCTCCTTTCGCACCACACATACAAATACTCCTAAACATACTCCTATAAACGTATGTTTGTAGAAAGGCGTACACAAACATTATATCCCTGCTTAATTAACATTCAACAAAGAGGTCCGATCATATTAAATATTTTTAATTTCGCTGAAAAAATTTTATTTCCTATTATATTTAGCTATTCTAGGTTCAAAAGTACAAAGATTTGCTAATGACATAAAAAAAGACTATGTATATAAAGCCATTACCTACTTTTTTTAATAATTAGCAATCTATCTATCGACTCTTATTAAACGAGCAAAAATTGTATATATATTTATATATTTGTATCTTAGTTCTATTTTGAAAACGGCTCTACCGATGATGAAACCAACTCTATTTACAAATTTTGAGGATGAGAAAACGATCTGGCTAGGTCTGGACCTCGACAAATGTCATCTTAATTGATCTATTCTTAATTAAAGTAATTATTTATAGATGAAAATCTCAATAAAAAAAGTTTGTTTACATTTTTTTCAATTATCTTTTATTTATTAATTGGTTTTTTAATTTTAAAAACCCACTAATACTATATACCAAATATTGTTATATATTAGAATTTGCCAATTTAATTGATTAAAATTCCTCTTATTAAAAAACACGGACTAAAAATATTATCGCAAGCTAAAAGATCAAGTACAGTCGATAGTGGGGAAGTAATCTCCGAAATCGAAGTCTATTTCATGTAAAAAATTGCTTCAATAAAATTATTATTTATTTAATTGATTAAAAAATTCGATAAATTGTTATTTAATTAAAAATAATAATTATACGGAATTTATTTATATACCTATATACACATAATCTGTGGACCACTAGAAATCTAGAAATGCAAAACTAGGTGCGGGGTGGGGATGGATGTGGGGGTAATGGAGGTAGGGGGTGCTGTTGTGGAGGATCCAGGGGGTGGGGCGAGGTGTGGGGTTTTGGGGGCGGGGTTTGGGTTGGATGGGGCGGAGTGGGGGTGGCGGTGGGGTGCAGTGGTGGGGGCGCGGTTTCGGGATTGGGGGGGGGTCCAGGGGGCGTTTACTATATATTTGTATTTTTTAATTTGGTTACCGTGCATCGCTCGGCGGCTCCAGGTACTTTTCATTATATGGAAAACTCTCCCTTTTTTACTATAATACAACTTTTGACTTAAAGAAGTAGAAAACAATCAATTTCCTAACAGAGTTCCTAAACTCACTGGATGAGTTCCCACCACATCGTCTATTGCTTAAAGTGGGGTCGCCTATTATTTCGCTAAGATCTTGTTCAAGAAAAAAATATATTTATTCTCTGGTAACTAATAAAATATCAAAAAATTAGTTACGAGGGGCCCCATTGGATAAAGCTTCCTGGCTAGCAAGAGGCTTGCCGAAGGCTGGGCCTCACAGCTAGTTTCAAATATAGAGATCCTGAATAAAAAGAATCATGATTAATTTTTTTTCTTCAAAAATTTAAATTTCAAAAAAAAATCTACTTGTATTTTCTCATTATATTCTTAAAAAAATTATTACAAATAAATTAAAATAAGCCCTCTGGCTTGTTAAGATTTTAAAGTTAGATTTTGACAAGATTTCGCGAAAAAATAGATTAATTATATTCACAAAAAATATTTACGTTACAAACACGTGTTTATATAAATTAATTGAGTTTAAAATCGAAAAGTTTTTATTGATGAAAAAGAAAAAGCTAATCGATTATAAGTATATAAATGTATATGATTATCTTGAGATGAGAGTTGAGGCAATAGATTAATATAATTAGATAATTTTTTTCTTTATTAGGTTGAGGAATGATTCTATTTATTTTTAAACCGATGATTTGGTGCGAGTGTGGTTGCCGGATGAGCCAGGCTGGTGTGTTTGTGTTGTCAATCGACCGGGCATTCATTAGTCAAGTGTCGGAGGATGCGCGGCTGAAGTCGACGCCGACGGCGACGTTAAGACGACTTCCCTGGACCCACTAGCGGCCACCGAGTTAAGCCCGAGTTATTGCCCGTGGGCAATGGCCATAGCCATAGCCGAGAGCTGCAGCCGAGCAGGCATTCACCTCCGCCGGACACTCACCCGGCAACTCGCCGACGTTTTCGATTTGGGGACCACGTTCGACCACGTTCAGCCGGGCTTTTTTCATCTTCCTGTCATCACCGATCGCCGGTCACTCGTGAAAAATCCGTACGCAAAAATGCACGAGCACCACTTTGGATAAATCATTGGAGAAATAGATCGCATCGGACAATTTAATGAATTTCAACCAAATCCATTTATTATCCATAACAAAAATTTCTTCTTAAACTTTAATGTCGATTTCCGGCCTTTGAATTGATCCAGTGAAAAGAATTTGCAAGACAAGGAAGGACAAATGCTTTCAGTTCTAAACATAAATCGCGATTCTGATGCACGATAAAAAATATAAAAAATGAAATAAATTCATTTCACCTTGATTTTAAGTATATATATCATAAGATTTATTTTCTTTTAATATATATATTCGAGGCCCTTATGCGAAAACCAATAATGTGAATTTATTAATTCTGAGAGTTAATGTATTTAAAAAATTCATTTCAACATACTCTAAAATATTTAATACTTTTGGAGAAGGCCAAACCGGAAATAAAAAAATATTTTAATCTAAAATCCTGAATAAAAAAACTAAAAAAAAATTACCATTTTAATCATAAAGTAGTTATTGATTTATTTTGATTAGATAATGTAAAATCTATTATAATTTTATAATATTAATTTCATATAGTGTTATTTAAAAAATTATCAACTTTAAAAACTCAAGATAGTAATTTTATACACATATTTTGATTTTCGATATTTAATATATTCAAAAAAATAATGGAGTTATACAATTATTAATAACACCCAGTATTGATGGAGTGTGATTTTTTTAAGGGGGATAAAATTTTTGACCCTATTTTATTAAGTCTAATATTTTTAAAATAACGCAAGGAACTTCGTTCCTGACGGGGTCCCCCGACCGCACACGTTTGAATTTTTATGAATTGATAATGGGAGCCAGGTTGGCAGAGAGTGGTTTTGGCGTTGGAGCTTAAAGAACATGAGCCCAAATTAACTGCGAAAATTCGACCCCTACCCAACTTACGTTGAATCCCACACCCTCCACACACACATAAACACATGTATTAAAAGTACAGGGTCGGGCATAAAGATCTCCCACGTTTTAAAGATGTATTAAAAATGAAAAAAATTAACTAGAAAAAAACTGAATATATTTTTGAATAGAACATATTTTTTTTTTTCAAATCAGACAAAAAAAGGGGGAGGTCAAAAATCAAAATTCTAGACCTTTCGACCAAACTCAACCAAATGTATACATATTCTGTGGACCTCCAGAAGGCTAGAAATGCAAAAACTAACCACGCAAAATGGGGGTGGGAGGGAAAAAAATGAAAATTCTAGCCCTTTCGACCAAATTCAACCAAATTTTATATACATAGTAAAAGGGCTAGAATTTTCATTTTTGAGCCTCCCCATTTCGGGTTGTTAGATTTTGCATTTCTGGGGGCCCACAGAATATGTATACATTTGGTTGAGTTTGGTCGAAAGGGCTAGAATTTTGATTTTTGACCCCCCCCCCCTCTCCCTTTTTTGTCTAATATAATGTTTAAAACACATTTAAATAAAATGTATGTTCTTTTCAAAAATATATTTAGTTTTTTTCATTTTTTTATACATCTTTAAAATGTGGGAGATCTTTATGCCCATCCTATACAATACTTCATTAGATCTGGTTAAATGGACACTAGTATCTGAAGTAAAAAAAATCAACCACGATGATATTTCCTTTTTCATCGTTTTAGCATAAAGCAACGATATATTCATTGTTAAATTCTTATAATATTGGAAGAGTAAATTTCATATTATTGACAAAAGTACTTTCGGGTATGTTAGAAATTTATTTACTTTTACAAGAAAAATTTCATGACTGTATCTCGGTCGTAAACACAATTTAGGATTGATTATGCCAATGGAATAAATATTTTATTAATGTTCAAACATCTCTGTCTCCTCGTGGATAAAACAGTAAGAGATTATGTGTCAGTAATCGGACTATCCTCGCTATTGAAATTGAATGATATAATTAAGTCATATGATAGCAGGAATTGTTTGATTTCAATTTTTCATTTTATTTGTATTGGTTTAGCTCTAAAACTCTAATTATAGGGAGTAGCTGCCCCCACCTAGACGCAAAATGATTCTTAAAAATTTTAATTTAAATAAAAAAATCTACTTTCTGAGAATTAACTAATGAAAAGATTAGAAAAAAAACGACTTCAAAAAAATTAATGCAACAAATAAAATAATAAGAACTCAAAAATCAAATAAATTGCACTAAAATGTATAAAATAATTATCTTATTTAGTTACAACTAAACGATGAATTACATGAAATGACTTTTTGAAGTCGGTGCCAAACATATACATTTTATCAATCGCACTCGACGGATCTTACTTAGTACGTTTGGGGTGTAATGAAGACAACATCGCGTAAGCTCGATTATATAGTTTGTTTAGCACCGACTTCAAAAAGTGATTTCATATAAAAATGTCGTCGTTTAGTTGTAACTAAACTAGATAATTATTTTATACCTTTTAGTGCATTTCATTTGATTTTGGACTTTTATTATTTTATTTGTTGCATTTAATTTTTTTGAAGTCGGTTTTAATTTTTTTCTAAAAATTATTTATTATAATTTCGATTATTTTTCATAAGAATTGGAGATTTCTGATATTTTTTCAGAACTTGACCAAATTAATATGGTATCTACCAACCGGAAACTATACTGAACCCAAAAAATCATCAGAAAATCGGTTCACAATTGGCGAAGAAATCAGGTAACATAGACAAAAAAATCAGTCGAATTGAGAACCTCCTCCTTTTTTGAAGTCGGTTAAAAATAGATATTAATAAATTAATTTTCTTTTTTCTAAATTTCTTATAGATAATTTATTTGTAATCCGCAGTTTCCTCTTGGTCTTTCCCCCCATCCCGAACAAAAAGCGGGTAGGCTCTTGCTAAAATCTCTTGAGAATACTAAAACAAAATAATTAATTTTCTAATTTCAGTCTAATCCGAATAAAGGCTTTAAAAAATTCAGTGTATATTTAGTGTTTATTAATTATCCCTAAAACATATAATTAAGTTTCATAGATTTTACATGAAACATATAACTCATATAAATTTATTTGTTTTCATCTTAAATATTTAAATGAATGGTAAATTTAAGTAACGATAATAATATAATTAATTTTTTTGTCATGGGGAAGATTTTTAAATAATTACCTTCTAGCCTAAATATTTCAAAGAGAAAAAACGCCGAAATATTCATTAGATGCAAATGAATCCGACGAGAAAAACAATTGAAGAATCGTCTCTTAAGATTTGCATTTATAAGATAATAGAAGAGAGCGTCATCGAAATTTAAGTTGATTTTATGATTCCTATTTATTATTTATAAATGGTTAATATTTAAGTGAGTCTTGCGGATACTGAGCGAGTTCCCAGAAGAAATGCATATTGTGGAAGATGTAAGCAAAGAAAGCTCGTTCATCTATTTTATAGCGAAGGTCGTTATTCTTTTGTGAATCACTAATGGAAATCGCTATGGTAAGCTAATTGATGAAAGAGTGGGGTCACCAGGCAACGCCTTTTGGGCCGATTGAGACGTTCGGGACGGGTCACGTTTTCGAGTCAGGAGATTTGAGTTGTCGCGTGGGTTCAGCCTGAAGACCTGGAGGACCCAGTCAATGACACCGTCAGCACCAATTACCAAGCCTAATCCCGGGACAGAATAGAAAATGCCGCCTGCTACTTAACATGCAGACGAATCTATTATATTTTTCCAGATGCAAAAAAAGAAAGATATTCTCGTTGGCTGACGAACAAACCGACATTACAATCAGATAAGTGAATTTTCTTGAAGTTTAGCAAGCAGGCAAATGACAGGCAAGAGTCAACTCATGAGAGGTTTTCACCACCGGCCTTTGTTCGAGTTGATCACCTAAAAAGTCCTGTCCACGCCCCAGTTGCTCAATCAAGGTCCAGATTGGTTTGAGTCATAAGAAATAAATTTCGCTATTTAATGAGGAAATAAGAGATATTTCCTAAGAATGGTCAGGCACATACCTAGAGACATATGGAGACTCCAACCCCGAAACCATGGAGCTTACCCTCTATACCACTGGTTCCTAACCTAGGCGTATTTAATCCCATGGGGGGGGGGTAAAACAGCTACTTGAAGGGGGTAATCAGACTAATTAATATATGTTCACGGTAACGGATTCAATTTTTCTGCTACGGGACGGGGCGAGGATAGATAGATAACACTGGCCAACGATGAAAAACCGTTTTCAATAATTTTAACCAATTTCTGTTTAATTGTTGTACTGATTCCGAAAATAATAATAAAAAAGTTGTATCACCCACCGATTTCTCACATTTTGGAACTTATCGTCGCTGATCTTACAAAATCTCGTAAGTCCGATTTTTGATCAAATACGTATTATACATTTATACCGACCAACTTTTCACGGCGCATCTGTCTTTTGAAACCTTATTATTCTATTCCAATTTAATTTCGCGCTACGGACAAATAATAAATATTGCATTGTATTTGAATGTATTGTTATTTAAAATGGTTTTTCTTATTTTCTGGCAAATAATTAAATTACGACTTACTAGGTTTTGTAAGATCAGCGACGGTATACTTCATTGCCTGTTTCTCATTTAGTCTATATGATAAAAACTTACGAAAATCTTAATATAATTTTACAGAAAATTAACTATACAGCTCATGATTGGATGCTGTGTGGAGATTTAAAAGTTGTCTCCATGCTCCTTGGCCAACAAAAGGGATTTACAAAGTTTCCATGTTTTATATGTGAGTGGGACAGCAGAGCAAGGGATCTACATTGATCCAAAAACAATGAGTTTTTAGTAATTTAATATTATTGTAAGTAAAAATTGTAACTTAAAAAAAACTATGATTTTTAATTTTTATATATTAAATTTTCCCTATTTTTTAAAATATATAATCGATGTTATATTGTGAGAAAATTGTGGGTGATTACAAAAAACTGCTACCAAATACGCTTTCAGCACCCAAAAATACATAAGATTAAGGCAAATTGGTTTAAAAAGTTTTTAGAAACATTTTTTTTGTTGGCCTGTGTAATTTTTTAACAGGGGAAAAGACACAAGGCATGCTTGGTCACAGGGGTAATGAAACTGAAAAGTTTAGGAACCACTGATCTGTATACAATGTATTACTTTTATTCTAATATTATTACATTCATACGATCTACAAACATTCAAATCTCATGTCAGCTCAACTTCAAACGAAAAAATAAATATCATCCTCATTGAAAAAGGGCCTGTCATGATTTATAGGTGCACCTTCTTGCTTCTTTTGTATACAGGGTGTTCCACAGAACTCGTTCATTAAAAGTTTTCATGGAAGGAGTTGAGAGAAAATTTTGAACTTTGATCAATTTATGTTTTGGAATATGGTCTTTTTAAATAAATTATTGACAACTTTTTGACAGTTTCTGCGTTGCCGCAATCGCTATCAACATTCCTATTTTCTATGGAACTCCCCAAGTATTTTTGCATCATTAGATTAACTGTTAAAAACTAAGATGATTTTGAATAATTCACTTGATGTCTAACATTTATAATTTCTGAGTTATTTTAGATAGTTTGTAAAATCTACCAATTTAGCGTTCATCTTTAAAAATTAATAATAATTAAATTATTAATTGTAGAATTAATCTTTCACACATTCTGACACATTATCACATTAACATTATTTAATGCAATCTTATTATTCAAAGTGATTGATTTATCGATAATAGAAGAAAGTAGATCCCCAATTTGAAACAGAAAATCTCCGTGACGCTTTGAATCTAGCTCTCCCATTGATATCAAAAGGATAGTCCTATCCAGTCGGACAATGGCTCCTTTTACTGAGCGACTCGCTTGTTCTCCGATTGTTTTTGCC
This sequence comes from Forficula auricularia, assembly GCA_024734495.1. NCBI lineage: Eukaryota > Metazoa > Arthropoda > Insecta > Dermaptera > Forficulidae > Forficula > Forficula auricularia. The sequence goes on along the minus strand of JALMQS010000851.1, from coordinate 216,826 downwards.
TATTGATAGTTATTATGTCATCCAGGTCTCTGGTCAAATGTCAGGCGGCTATCTCTGTTCTTTGAAATATGATTTGCTTCTGGAGATCGGCGGAGTGTAAATCACGTTTTGAGCTCGATTTCGGCAGTTCAGATGGACGGACCGCCCGGCGACTCATAATTAATATTGTTTTTGAGGCTAACCGATCAATCGTAACTGTCATCAAACTCAACCGGCCATCATCGATCATCAATCTGATTCAGGGGTACCTAAATTGGCCTTAATAAACCAATAAATTTGAAATGAATATCCGATCAAAAGGTTATTTGAATTTTAAAGTTTGATTACAATTGAGTTAAGGATAAATTCAAATAAAATTTACTATTGTGTTCAGCAAAAACCTTCACTTAACTTTGTTTGATTATTCATCAATCTTTTAATCTAATCTATATTAATATAATAGGTCATATAAAAAGTCTCCGCGGTTTTTTAGTAAATTTTAGAACAAAAAATTTCTTTATTGAAAATCAATTTTAATTAAGTACATATTTACCATTATTATCTCTGACCTTTTGCCATTTTTTGGGTAGCTTCATAATTCCATCGGTGTAGAAATTCTGTGATTTATTGTGGCAGCGCACCCATCTTTGATGACTCAGAACAAATTGACGGAGCTTGGTTGAGAAGTTTTGGTCCTTGCACCGCCTGACTACCATTTGTTTCGGTCTCTGCAAAACTCTCTTGATGGTAAAAAATTGACCGACCGAAGCGCCGCTGAAAATCACTTGGCCAAGTTTTTCTATGATATATCACAGGAGTTCTACACTAATGGAATCATGAAGCTACCCAAAAAATGGCAAAAGGTCATAGATAATAATGGCCAATATGTACTTGATTAAAATTGATTTTCAATAAAGAAATTTTTTGTTCTAAAACTTACCAAAAGAACCGCGTAGACTTTTTATATGACCTATTATAAAGCTGTTGAGTTTGTTAGTTTGTGGAGGCTAACCACAGGAATTACTAATCCAAATTGATTTAATATCTTTCTCTTTTTATTTTCACTATACCAATTCAGGCCTTTAGGGATGCACCTTCTTAGTGTAACATCTTCTCGCATCAATTTCATTAAAAAAAACTTTACCCTATAAATTTCACCCCTTCATTTTAGATCTTAAAGAAGGGAAAGCTTTTTCTCTTTATGTGTATCTCAAACTCTACCACTATGCCAAATTCCAGAATTCTAGGATTAGCGGAAGTATACTAGAATTTTGATTAGTCAGTAGACTAATAAACTAATAGACGATACTGTAAGATACGATTTTCCAGCAATCTATGTGTTAATTATTTCCGCAGGCCAACATGAATAATAAATACAGGGAGCGTAGAAAATATTTTTTCACCCTTTCATCAGCCTACCCTTCTAGGTTTATCCATATTGGACCTCATATAGGTACTATGTCTCAATCCAAGCGCTACGGAATTCTCGCCTTTCCCGTTTCCCGAAACAATTCAAAAGCCAAGCCAATACAAAACATTTTTTCAGATATAAAAACTAAGAAAAAAATTCCAAATAAAACACGTTAAAAAATTAAGGATTGGCTATTTATACATACAGTATGTTCTATGTATACTCTATTGGCTATTTATACTACATACAATATGTATACTTAATTGGCTATTTAAACATTTTGACTGTATGCGCTATATTACAATTAATATTTTATAACTACACAATTTTAAATAATTATAGTTTTATTTATTAAAGTTCATTTACAATGTTGTTCAATAAAGTAATCAATAAACTAGAAAGTATCATTAAATCAGTGAAATATAGATGATGAAAATTAAAGTAGCTTGGTAGGTATACCAATAAAGTAAATCAAAATATATTATTTGTTAGTCTGTATTTTAATTTTTTATTTATTTATAATGTAAAACATGTTCTGTTTAGTCTTCGGAGGTTGCTTGGATTTAATTTAAGTTGTGAATTTTAAGTTTTTATTTGATTGATTGACAGGGCTCGTTATTAGACCGAATATGTTCTTCAGGTTCTTCTGATTCAATTGCACTAAGCCAACTACTCTCATGTTCAAAAAGAGAAATTCAATTTCTTGAATACCTTTTTATTAGTTTTAATTCCTCTACATATTTAAGGAAGGTTTGCGTTAGATGAAAAGACAAAATATCTGCAATATTTTTAGTTATCGCTAGTGCCGTATTATATTTTTCCATATCCGATAATATTGTGTTGGGACAAACAAAATCATCAGTAAAAAAATAATCTTCAATATGATCATCGATGTCTACATATATAACGAATATATAGATTTTAAACTCTCTATAAAATATACTATTTAAAATGAGTTTAGTTTTTTGAAAATTAATATTTTATTTTGCCTAGGAATTCTCAATAAAGTTGATATGGGTTCCAAATATCCAAATTATAGAATGATTAGTATATTTGGAATCAGACGGTCCTACAGAATTGAAAAAAATATTTTATTTGAAATATCTCAAAATTGATTTCATATTAGTTAGCAGCATAGTCACATTAATTAGCTGTTTTCATGCTTAACTCAGTGTTTAAATACTTAACTCTTAGTTTTGCTACTTAACTCCTCGTTTTCCAAATTAACTCGGACTACATACTTACCTTGTTGATTTCATATTTAATTAGCTTTTTTCAGACTTTACTCACGGTTTTCTTACTTAACTATCAGTTTTTTTTACTTAACTATCAGTTTTCTTACTTAACTATTGTTTTTCTTACTTTATTATCAGTTTTCTTACTTAACTCCTCGTTTCCTAATTAACTCACTGTTTAAATACTTAACTCTGGTAGTTGATGATAAGGGGGGACCCTTATCAACTTGATTGACAATTTATAGAAAAAATAAAATATTAATTTTCAAAAAACTAAACTCATTTTAGATAGTAGATTTTATATAGATTTAATTGAGTATAATTTCGATGGAATATCTCGAAAAAAATCACTTTTTTAACTCTCTCTAAAAAGCGACATTGATACAAAGGAGGGACCCTTATCAACTTGATTAAGAATTTATAAAAATTAAAAAAAAAATTGTCGAAAAACGAAAAAAATTTCTTATTTTTACAAAAAAATTTAAATAAACAAATTATAGAAATTTTAGTATATTTGGGATCTAGAGAATTGAAAAAATATATTTTATTTTAAATATATCAAAAAAAAAAAAAAAATTGTCGAAAAACGAAAAAAATGGAAAGGCTTTTATGGTCTAAGGGTTAATCTCACAGTTTAGCCAATTGACACGGATTGCTAATTTTTGGTCTCGTGTTCGATTCCTGAGGAAAAACAACCTTTCTAACATATTATTAAAAATAATTCATTAATCATTACAGCCCGGATCTAATAGATAACCTCCTCTTGTACTTTTCTTAGAATATTTTTAAACTTGCCTATCATATATAGGCTAGCGCGGTTCTGTGATGGAGTCGTTTTTGTGATGTAAACTTTGAGTGGTAAAATATATAATCTTCTTTAGATACCTCTGACAATGATAGACAAATTTGTTTATTTGTCTATAATTGAAAGTTATGTTCAATGCTCAAGCCAAATTGACTGATGAAGAGATAGCTAGTATAGAAGTAATGTTTCTAAAACGCAACTGCTAATAACAGTTATTATTTATTAAAAAATATCTAATATATTTAATTATAGGTAAATTAAATGGAAGCTTAATTGGATTTTTGAAGCTAAGGAGTATTTAAAACATCATCGTCCTTGGAATTCAAGCCCCGGGGCTTTAAACATCTGCAGGCCTTGAGATAGTAATGTTGGCGGTAAAAATGTTGATAGGTGTCGATAAAATTAATCTCAATGATAAGTGAGTAAAAACAAAAAAATTCAAGTACATTATGTTTAGATAAAAATTTCCCTTAATAAACATCTACTACTTATTAGTTGCAGTATAACTGTTTTTGACCCACAGCTTCTGTGATTTACAATCCTTTTACCGCTTCTCAATTAATTCTCACTTTGAAAGGATTTATAAGTATAAGTTATTAGTTGCATTTTTCTGCTTAAAAAAGTGTTATAATTCATTAAAAATTTCAATTTGCCGATGGTAATAGAATAAAATTTTCTTAGAAAATCATAAGATGGTGGTAATTTTACAAATTAAGATAACAATCTTTGAGTAAAATATTTAACGCGTTTACATATGTTAGAGAGGTTCGCAACCCGTAGGTGAGCCAGATGGCCCGGCTTGTTGTTACTGGCACTCGGGTTCGATTCATGAGGGGTGAAAAACAACCCTTCTGACATATAATTAAAAATAGTCCATTCCATCGGATTTAATAGATGACACCATCTTATGATTTTCTAAGAATGTTATAATTCAGTTCAGAAGCCAATCTTTTAAGTCACATTATCTTTAAAAATTTATATAAATATGTATATTTCAGTTCACAAATATTAGTACTTTATTTTTACTATTTTTCTATTTTTTTTTCAAAATAATATCTATAAAATGGATTAATTAATCTTGACGATAATCTATTTAGATGCCTTTAGTACGCCAAAAAAGTTTATAAGCGAGGGGTGAACCGCGACCTAATATGCTCTACACCTACTTCCGTTTGTACTTCCAAATATTTCCAAGCACTTTCAAATATTTCCAAGTACTTCCAAATATTTCCAAGCACTTTCAAATATTTCCAAGTACTTCCAAATATTTCCAAGCACTTTCAAATATTTCCAAGTACTTCTAAATATTTCCAAGCAAGCACTTTCAAATATTTCCAAGCACTTTCAAATATTTCCAAGCACTTCCAAAATACTTCCAAAGACGTGTGCACCTACTTCCAATCGCGGATCACCCCTCGTTTTTAAGTATGTATAAAGATTTTTTTTATTATTAAATTGACATTTTACTCTATTCCTGTAAACTACTTTTATGTATAATATATTGTTTAATATATATCCAGGGGTGAGAGGTTGTTTCGAAATTAGCATTATTATGATAAAAATAAAAACCATGAATTAAATAAGTTCAATAAAATGTAATAAAAGCCTAGATCTTCTAATTCTGAAAATCAAAATGTTGTTAAACTCAATTTTTTCAAATGGAACATGGATGGCATCAATTTTAATATTTTTGAATTCTACATAAAAATCCAATACGAGTTTATTAAATATTCCCTATACCTAAAATGAATAGTTTTTTAAATAAAAATATTTTAAATTTCACTCATACATATCTTAATTAAAGTATTGATAAGGGTCCCCCCTTTGTATCAACTCCCATTCAAACAGAGGATATAAAAAGTAATTCTTTCCAGATATTCAAACGAAAATATATATTTTAAACTCTATAAAATATACCATTTAAAATGAGTTTAGTTTTTTGAAAATTAATATTTTATTTTCCCTAGAAATTACAAATAATTACAAATATTATAATATATTAAAAGTAAGCAATTTAAATAATTATAAATCGAGTTTTAAATCCCACAAAAAGTTCATAAGAAATATTATTATATATTAGAATTTGCCATTTTAATTAATTAAAAAACTCGATAAGTTGTTAATTAATTAAAAAAAATAATTATACGGAATTTATTTATATACCTATATACACATAATCTGTGGGCCACTAGAAAACTAGAAATGTAAAAACTGGGTGCGGGGGTGGATGTGGGTAGTGCAGGAGGTAGGGTCCAGTGGGGGGTCCGGGGTGGAGCGAAGTGCGGGTTTTCGGGGGCGGGGTGGGGTGGGGGGAGGGGGTCCAGGAGGCTTGTACTATATATATTTGTATTTTTATCAGAATTTTAAATTAAAAATAATCTATATATATAAAATTCTTTGCCCGATACACTCACTCACTCATCATCAAAACAGCCAGAACCACTGGACATAGAAACATGAAATTTTTGAGAGGATATTACATCTATGACATAGGGGCTCACAAAGAAAGGATTTTTGAAATTCGACCCCTAAAGTGGTCAAAAGGGGCAAAATATCTTTGCAATGTGTTTACTAATTATGCATTTTCAATTAAGAAAGATAAGATATCTACTTGATTTTTACTTAATAAAATTCTAAATACAAATATCTAAAAGGTACTTTCAGGATTTTTTGAAATTCGACTCCCAACTATCCAAAATGTGAGTGAGTGGGGCAAAAATTAAAACTCTCTCCTATCTTGATCAAATTTTGTAGAGTTAGTCTTTATTGCTTTAAGAAACTATTTCTGTAAAAATCAACTATCAAAATTGACTGTATGGGGGCGAAGGGGGGGGGGGGGCAAATTATAGAAATTTTTTAGCTTTTTAGTACATTTACTCTTTAGAAAACTGTGGATTATTTATTTGCAAATATCTAAAAAATAATTTCAAGATTTTTTATAATCCGACCTCCCCCCTCAACTATCCAAAATGTGAGTGGGGGCAAAAATTAAAACTCTCTCCGATCTTGATCAACATTTTGTAGAGTTATTCTTTATTACTTTAAGAAACTATTCCTGTAAAAATCAACTATCAAAATTGACTGTATGGGGGCGAAAGAGGGGGGGGGGGGGCAAAATATAGAAATTTTTAGCTTTTTTTGTACATTTACTCTTTAGAAAAACTGAGAGTTATTTATTTGCAAATATCTAAATATTTGCAAATATCTAAAAAATAATTTCAACCTCCCAAAATGTGAGTGGGGGCAAAAAATTAATACTCTCTCCGATATAGATCAAATTTTGTAATGTTAGTTTTTAAGACTATATAAAATGTATGCTGTAAAAATCAATAGCCAAAATGAGTGCGTGGGGGCGAAAGAGGGGGCAAAATATTACAAATATATATTACAGACCTAATAATCACATGCCGAGACGTGGCTCGCCAGAGCCACCGCCCGGAGGGCCGAGCTATAGAGGGCGTGCTGAAGGCAAAAAGTTACCGAGCATCGCTCGGTGGCTCCAGGTACTAAATAATTAAGATCTGTATTTTAATGAACGAGTTCTGTGGAACACCCTGTATAGTGTAAGATAAAACACTTTCATTGTCGCGTAGATCCTTGCTACTTGATGATGATGAATGGAGAAACTGTTTCAGAAATTTTTCTGATTAAAAGTATTTTTTGTTGTTCGAAAGAAGAGATTAGTATCGTTTTAGTTTATAGCCATTGCTAGCGAAACTAATTTCGTTTAAATTTCATTAGACATAACACGATGCCGGCTGGTTTTCGGTGGATGCCATTCTCTTTTGCAAGTAGTATATCTGGGAACGTGCTTGGTCTTACCAGTAGCACCTGGACATCATCAATCACGGCACTCTGGCTGGTTGGTGTGTGCCTGGAGAGAACTCCCAACCTGGACATGCATCTCTGCCAATCTGATCCATGCTCCATGCTTGCAAGTGATGAGAGGACGAGGTTTGCATAAATTAAATAGAAAAGAATAGCTGGAATTAAGAGGACGCTGATGATTCATCAACAAATTATAGTCAACGATTAAACGCTACTCTAGACGGATTAAAAATTTATCCACTTCATTTTATAAATAATTCGTTAAAATGAAGGAAAATCTCGAAAAAATTATATTTACTTATATAGTAAAGCTTAACGCTTAAGCGGGTTTTATTTGAAAGGCAAATCCTCTTAGAAAAAAAAAATAATAATCTTGATATAGACAACTTAATCTTTTTAAATAGAATAATGAATCATCATTTCGCCACCCGAATTTAACTAATTTATAATAAAAAAGATTATGAGATAAATTTGATATAATTAAAAATCAAAAAGTACATTTTATTCTTATAGCGTTTTCTGTTGGGCTCTGATCTAGAATGCTGACGGTAAATCGGCCCTATAGATTAGATAGTCCTATTATATGTAGTTAAGTTAATTTCCAAGGCAACTACAGAAACCCTCAACAGAAATATTATAAATTCACAAATTATTTGTAATGAATTAAAATCATTGTCTGAAGCAATGTCTCTCTGAATTAACATAACGTGACGTTGACTTTAGTAATTTTATTTTTTTCAGTCAAAATATCATCACAGAATTAAATTAGAGGAAAATTTAGAAGAAAATAAACTGACACGTTCTGATGTGGCCATCCACTTGACTTTACCAAACAACCTGGCCTCTCACTTATATTTGATATTTAATAAAATTATTTATAATCGAGAAAGAATTTAATTTTTAGGACAGATTCTAAGATTATAATAGAAACATTATTAAATTGCGATATCAGAGGGCATTCATCAGAGTTTTTTGTCTCGAGGGTGTGAGCTGACTGCCCGGAAAGCATGTTAGTTCTCAGGTTCGACTCCTGGGGGAATGAAGCCCCTCTGATATCGCAATTTAATAATAATATTTAATAATAATAAAAATAAAAAATAAAATAAAAAATAAAAATAATAATAAAATAATAAATAAAATAAAAATAATAAAATAATTATTAATAATATTTCTATTAAAATCTTAGAATCTGTCCTAAAAATTAAATTCTTTCTCGTTTAAAATTGTTAATCTGAACCCGAAGATCATTTTTGAAAAACATTCCAACTCTTTTCAAAAATAAGATGCTCAAATCTTTATTATTTATAATCATGTAGGGGGGGGGTTAGTTTTTGCATTTCTAGACTTCTGGGTGCCCACTGATTATGTATACAACATTTGGTTGAGTTTGGTACAAGAGCCTAGAATTTCATCCCCACCCCTATTTTGGGCGGTTAGATTTTGCAATTTTAGTTTTCTGGGGCCCACTGATGTGTATACAAAATTTGGTTGAATTTGGTTCATAGACCTATATTTTCATTTTTTGGCCCTACAACCCCCCTCCTCCTATTTTTCGTGGTTAGTTTTCGCATTTTTAGATTACTGTGGGCCCACTGATCATGTATTGACAATTTGGTTGAGTTTGGTACAAGGGCCTATATTTTCATTTTTTGACCCCCCCCACTCCCCATTTTGGGTGGTTAGTTTTTGCATTTTTGGACTTCTGGAGGCCCACGGAATATGTATACAAAATTTGGTTGAGTTTAGTTCAAGGGTCTAGATTTTTAATTTTTAACCTCCCCTCCACCGGTATGGTAAAGTTAAAAGATTGTAGAAAGTATTTCAGCTACGGTCAATAGTGATGAATGCCGTTGGTCAATCATTTTAGAGGGTTTTTATTATACTATTGTTGAAATTGATTCCTAGCTAAGAAAATATTTACTTTCATTCGCACTACAATCTTTCTTCTTTTCAAAACATAATAGCGTAACCAATATTTGATATAGAAAAGAAACATCGCGTGGTTTTGTTTGAGTACTGCTTTGATAATCTTAAACTAAGGCATAAATGTTAGTAGAAATTGTTTACAAATAAAGAAATAAGCAGCACATCTCTTCTTTTAATTTGAGTTGGATTTAACAGCCCGATGAAAATCGCAAATTAGCCGAAGAAAATATTTTTCGAATGCCAGTAAAGAACAAGCTAAAAATATTTTACCCGACATTAAATTAATCACGAGCCAGAAAAATATTTTATATAGACAAAAAGAGATTCCACGCCGGAAATATATAGTAACCCAGTAAGCTAATCTTAGCTATGACAGAATCGGAACCGACACGTCAAAATAAAAGAATCGAAGGGCAGAACATCAACTGAATTATAATGTAAACGAACGGATGTCTTCATCAAAATAGATTTCGTGACAGAACTGTGTATTTCGCGCAAACCTCATAGTCCGAAAATTTGCCCGATCTGGATCTATCTCAACCGAAAAAACCGAACCAAACTGAATCCATTTAAACCGAACTGATCATTATTTATTTTAAAACTACATAATTAATCTCGAGCCAACCGGCTTTAGGCTGTCAATCAGAAGTAAAGAAAAAAATATCTATAGTTATGTGTATAAAAATAAATAATTTTAAATAAAAATTTAAAATTTATTTTATTCTAATAATTAATAAATAATGAAAAATATGAAAAATTTACACTAAAAACAAGCTGGCAACCACGCATTTATTTAACCTAAAAAATGTATTAACTTTAGTACTTTTTTGACGTTTTTTCGCTTCAGTCATTGTGCCAACACATTTCAATCGCTTATTAAGAACTTTTTGTTTTATATAAATCTCCCTTTATAATGTACTTTATCCGAAATTTCTATGATAAAATATATACAATCTCGGACAGTGTTGCCAGATTTGTCAAACGAGCACGGGATTGGCTATTAGTGGTACATAAACAGGAAAAAGTTTTGGGCTTATGAATTATGAATCCTTATTGTCTGTTCTATATACTCAAGCATTACTTTTTGTTAGTATTGTCACGAAACAACTACTTTAAAATATTGATTTCATAAGTAATAAGAAAATGACAAATACTTCACTGATTTATAAAAAAATAGAATTTAATTCAATTAACGAAACTTGAAATTTTAAATCAGAGGATCATCATATTATCTAAAAACAAATAGCAAAATAAACAACATTCTAATGCCCGTTTGGATGAGTGTACATAGTGTCAAATTCTCTCAACGTAGATTAATTTTTACATTTTCAGCTTCACATTCGATAATATCAAAGACAAGCGATGTTTAATCAACAACACCTGAGGCAACTCGGTGAGGTTTGTGAAACACTTGTTGATGCGTGTTCTACACAGCATCTCTAGCCTATCTGGGATGTTTTTAAAAAATGTTATTCGAGAAACAAGAGACTAATAACAGAATTTTAAGATTCCCCTCTTGATAGGGCAATATATGTTAAGTCATACTTCACCCCTCATTTACATGGCATCATCGTCACATTCAGTCACAACAAGAATATCTTAGCTTATACAAGTCTCTAGTTTCATTCCATACATATAACGATCTACAGAACAATATTTGTATCAGTCTTGTCAAAATATACAAGTATTCTAGAAATTAAAAATCATTTATAATATAGTTCAATATAACCCTGGTTTTCAAGTGATTTGTGCATTCAAAAGTGAAGATTTACTTGGTCTTGTCAAAAGTTAGACAAATAACCCGATAAAGTTTTATGTACTGTTGCGTATCGTGATGTAAAAGACCTTTGCATTTGACCTGCGCATTTGATGATGGCATCATCATGGTTCCAGGACCAAGGACAAAACAGCTTCGAAATTTCTTTAATAATGTAATACTTATGCTTGAACGATTCGAAAATATTAAGTTTTTAATTATTTTAAAATTATTTTTTTTATATTATAAAATTGGACACATGTTATATGGCATTTTTTATTGCAATTCGTATATACTTCCACCTTCTAAAATATTTACTATTCCTCCTGAAACACCCTGTATATTTGAGACCTCTGAATTTTTTTCGCTATTCTCATCAGACATATATTGTACTTATAAGTCTGTGTTATCTCTTAGGCAGAGAAGCCTACGAATCCTTATTTTTGCATCCTGGATGCAATTCAAAAACAAATAATAAATGTAATTAACTTATTTTGTTCCTCATCCTCTGAAAAATAAAAATTACATTAATAAATTATGGAACTGAATCCCAATGATGACAAATAATAAAATTAACAAAAAACTCACCCTTAAAAAATATGATTCTATAAACCATTTTGAATTTTAAATCACGGCGTTTCATAAAATATAAGTCAGCGAAACCATTTAATCCCTCTAGTTTTTAATTTAATCGAGTTAGATTTTATTAACCGTTAATTTTTTTCAATTCTTTGAATAAATAGCTAGTAAAAGTTTCGAAAAGTTTAATATACTTAGTAAACCAAAGTAGTAATAATTTTTAAAGATAGAATAAGATATCTCTAAGGTTTGGTGGCAAATCACTGCTTCGATCTAAAAAATAATTTAAAAAAATTTGAAAATAACATAAGGGGAAATATTAATGGCACTACAAAATAGAAATTTCGGGCGGCAAATTAACACAATGATTGAGTATCCTAACGATATCATTCCCAAAGCAAATAAAAGCACATTCCACAACCCAGTGGCGTAGCCACGGGGGAGGGGAGGGGTGTCAGAACCCTCTCTCCCCCAATGGCGGGGATCATGGGATGAGTAACGGCAACGACAAACCGTTTCTTATGGCAAACTAACGGTAATTAAATGTATTTCAGATGTTTAATCAAGAATTATGTTCTATTTAAATTTCTTAAAGTACTTATTTGTTTTAATAAAAAAAATTCCCACTAATATTTTGCTTTGTGGATTGACCCCCCCCCCCCATGAAAATTTTCTGGCTACGCCACTGCCACAACCGCACCAGTAAAATCTAAAGAACAGGCCTAAAATGTTTTACGAGACATTATATTAATCACGAGACAGAAAAATAGTTTACATAGAAAAAAGGCAGATCCTGTCCTAAATCCGGTTTCCAACTATTAAGGGCATAGATTCCTTCCACGTAGAAGTTACAAAATGGAATTAACTTTTTTCATCTCTTCAGATAGAAGCTCTCAATTGTCAGGACCCAGGCAGGCAATCCCAATACTTCACATAGAATATAAATGTGAAAGTAAAAATCTTTTAAAACAGCCATCTCTCTTTTTTTCTTTTTTTTTTTTAATGATATTGATGTGAGAAGGAGATACACCAGAAGGTCCATCCCCTAAAGGCCTGTATGAGCTGACCCCTCCATCGTGAAAAGAACAGAGTAGAAGGAAAAGAAGCCGGGATCACGAGCCAAATCTCAGAAAGTTAGATATAGTCCAATTTACTAAGTTTTTAGGGGTTTCGAGCAGTGGTAAATTCTCCGCGCGATAAATTAGGTTAAATTTATCTCCCACTTAACTTTTATTACCAGACCCTATACTTACAGAAAAAATCTCTGGGTATAGCCGGGAATCGAATCCGAGACCTCCGGGTTGCCAGCCAGTTATCCTGACCATTACACCAGGTAGGCGGACAGACTACACCAAAGTTTAAATAGTATGATAATTATTGCGCCCAGTTCATTTCTTTTGGAGAGTTTGATGATCTATCAGAATTTTTTAATCACTGCAAAATTTATTTTTCTCTTTTCAACCACGAGTTAATTGTATAAAATTGAAGAATAAATGGTGTTCAAGTTGGGAAACCTTAGACGCTGTTTAGCTTGTTTATTCAGAGCGATGTCTATAAATTGCGGGTCTCGTTTGTGCAACAAGCGCCTTGAGTTCCACAGTAGAACTCGAGCAGGATTTTATTTCAATTTAAGTCGCATCTGGTCTCTGAGACTGTGTGAATCGGCGACGTGCAACTTGTTTCAATCCAACGCCCTTCAATCTACTATCTATTCATTTGTCAAACAAGACTGGATTCTCGTTCATTCTTGTGCATTTTAAGAAATAATTTCATGAAATTTCATCTTCGATTAATACAAAAAAAATTAACTTGTTTTTATTTTAAAAGTTTAAGGTAAGGTAGTTCGAGATCGGATCATAATTTGAGAAAATAATACAGTAAAGTACTTAAAAGATTTTTTCTGATGATATGAAAATAATTTTCTTCAATAAATTAATCGAGAAAATTATATGGTATATTATGCATTAAGTATGTTTATTCGTAATGTGTTATAGGTAGATTACTTAATTTATGGTTTTAGTGTAAACTATAAATTAAATTAGAAATATAAAAGAATTTAAAAAGCATTTGCTTTTATTAGATAAAAAAATTGTTAAATTATAGTAATTATTATTGGAATTGTTTCTGCAAATACTTGATCAAAATCATGTCTAATTTGGTTAGAAATTTATTTCTATCATCTGGCGGTTGAATTTTAATCGTAATTATATTTCAAATGTTTTATATTTTAAAATTTAGCCATTAATGAAACAATCTTTAAGTCTCAGTTATGAAATTTGAAAAACTAATATTTCTTCTATTCCCGACTTCTCCAATTATCGTTCTTTCATAATCTTAGTCCACCTTGATGCATCTCTTGATATACAAGGGTGCTGCCCCCCCCCCCCCAGTTTCATGAAAAGTACTTCCCCTAATTTTATTCACTTCTAAAGAATTAAAAGAACTTTTTATTACATTTTGTTGAAGTTATAAGACTTGACCACTTTTATTTTCAGCATATAATTCTAAAATGAGGCGACCGTGGGTCAGTGGCCAGAGTGTCGAGCCGCTGTCCTGAAGTATTCTGGTTCGGGGCGTGATATTTGCAGTCGCCTCCTCTTGGAAACCAATGGCAAACTACCAAGAGTATACTTGCCTAGACAACCACTCCAAACTAGTCGTAACCGGCGTTAAAATGTAGGTTCCGTATATCTGTTTAAAACAGTTAAACACACTCAGCACAGGTATATGTGGAGAGGTGCTGACGCCCGTTCAGGCATGGCTACTATAAGAATGGAGGCATTGGTTTTATATTATTTTATATATAAAAGGAGGACACCAGTACTTTTGAATGCAATTCTTTAAAAGAACTTATTTCAAATTAATTATTTAATATAAATATTTACTAGTAATGTTTACTTGTATCAAACATTGTATTATATGATTTGTTTAAATATTAAGTGAAATTAACTAAGTCCTATTAACTATTTTTAAATTTATAAGAAATAAATCAAAGTATGCATCTTCTGCTTAATTTAAATAAGTATAGATTAATAAAAATAATATATTATGTGTAAATATTTTATCATTTTAACACAGTAGTTTCGAATGCTTTGTCTCATCTTCAGTCTAATAAAATTATTTCGCACTTGAATATGAATAGAGGTTTTTTAATTAAAAAGGGAGTTAATTTGAGAAATTCTCGCTAATGAATATTCGTGGGAAATAATCGTATCAGATCGCAGGTGAAGTCAAAATTCTTAACAACTCTATAGTCTTAAACTAATAAGATATATATATATATATTCTATTTATTTCAAATCATACTCCTTATTAACTAATAAATCTAATACTCAAGGCAAAAATATTATATTTTCGATTTAAATTATCAGGTTTTGATTATTTTTTTATGATTGTATTGTAATTAGGTTCTGAAATCATATTTTATTATGTATTTATATGAGGATAAAAGAATTGAAGGTGAATTTAAAGGTAATGAAATCCCAAAAAAAAGTTTTATTTGAAACAAAGATTCGCTTGTTTGATTGAAGATTTTTTACTAAGTCTATTATACTAAAGATTTGTAAAATAATGAAGTTTTTAAATTAATGAGATTTTAATTAATAATGAATATCTAGAGGATTTAGAAAATGTTAGTAAAGATTAATCTTTCTAAAATGAGAATTAAGATACTCTAGATCTATCGAATTATCTTAATTAAGGCAGGACGATCATTTATCACAATTTAATATGATAAGAAACCAGAATTAAAATGTTCTTAAACTATCATTAAAAAATCACAAATTTACAAGGGTAATTTTAATTTATTTATAATTTTTAATATCAAATTTAGATTAGATTCAGAATCTTTTAAATATTCATTTAATAGAGAGGAGTATTTATCAATTCTAAATAAGTAAATAAATAAAATCATACTAATATTTGCAGCTGTGATATACGCTCTAGTTGTATTTCTTCTTATAATTTCGGGATACGCCTAAGATTATTTATAAGTTCCAATTTTGTCAACCCCAACCCAAACATAATTTTATTTCTCAAATTTGCTTACTCTGATTTCAAATCTTCCAGGCAGAATTTAAAAAAATATTATTTTAATTTTACCTAAAATTTTTCTGATCAAACTGATGTTTAAATCTTTTATTTCTTGCTTAGGGCCCCAGATGCTGTATATGGAAAATTAAATTTGGTTCTAGCAAGCCGTGTGCTAACATAATGCAAGAGGTGCAAGGGATTAGGGCCTTCGGCATTCAGGGCCCTTTCAGGCAAAGTTAATAAAAGTATTGCAAAATTCACGATAATCTGAAAATTATTAGTTTTTTATAAATATACGGCGAGTCAAAATCCCATGGAACGACCGTATTAACCATTTCTGAAAGCATTCTTTCAATTGAATAACATACAGACAATATATAGTAGTCCAGTCAAATTGTGCTGAAGGAAAGTTTTGGGGTAGTTGTTATTTTTCCATATATATGTTTTTTGGGGCGCTGAATCCAAATCTGAAGTCTCCTACCAAAATTTCGTCACGCAACATTGTAGAAAATGCAAAAAAAGGGAAAATTTCCATTTTTTGGCGGTTTTTCTCTTATACCTCGGAAGCTATCAACTTTTCGTAAATAACCTTCCTATTCAAAATGAAAGTTCATAAAATTTCCTACAAATTTTAATATTTAGGTTTTTCTCAGACCAACTGTTCGGGCTCAAGCGCAAAAACCAAGTTTTCAAACTCGGCAGCCCCCCCCCCCCCCCCCCGGGATTACCCAAAAGCTCGCACTTACTTTTTTCTATATTTTTCCATTTTGACCATGAAGGAGCACGTTTTTGACAAAGACCACTCTATACATTTTTAAACTAGATTAAATTTTACAATTCAAACAAAGTTTCATCTTAATTGTTTAAATGGTAAACCGTGCCGGAATGAGGTTGAAAATTTGATTTGAGTCCGAAGATCTTCAGAAGTGTCATGGAAAATGCTGGATATCTATAAAACTAAGAGTTTTATAAAAAAAAAGTAATCCAAGTAAACGTTCAAGTCAATAAAATTTTCTAGAAAATGAGACAGGAATCAAGTTTCTAGGATGGGTGGTTTTCATTTTATGAAAGAAAAACTTCCAATTTTTTTAATAAGAAGGTTATTTACAAAAAGTTGATAGCTTCCGAGTTATAAAGAAAAACCACCAAAAAATGGAAATTTTCACCTTTTTTGAAATTCCTACAATGTTGAGTCACGAAATTTTTGTGGGAGACTTCAGATTTGGATTCAGCACCCCAAAAAACATATATATGCAAAAAATCAGAACTACCCCAAAATTTTCCTGATAAAAACACAATTTGATTGGACTATAGTTCTATTCTTCTATAATTAAAATTCTTCGGGATTATGATTAAATTAAATGTACATGTAAATATGTACAATTTATGTTTAAAAGAGGAACAGCCAAAGACTTTCAGATGCAGTTCTTATAATAATAATGTATTTTGTACAACAACTTGATCGCAAGTCAGTAGCCTGTTATTTATTCTCCTGATATCTAATTTAGT
This sequence comes from Forficula auricularia, assembly GCA_024734495.1. Taxonomy (NCBI): domain Eukaryota; kingdom Metazoa; phylum Arthropoda; class Insecta; order Dermaptera; family Forficulidae; genus Forficula; species Forficula auricularia. The sequence goes on along the minus strand of JALMQS010000851.1, from coordinate 199,766 downwards.
AGCCACTACGATAAGCAATTCGTATGTTAATCTTGGTGAATTCATTCAGGATGTCTATATATGGCGGGAAAGTATCCCCATATTTCAGCACTTTTCTCAATTTTCAAATTTTTTGGTAGCAACACCAATAAAAATATCAACTCTCCGTTATCTGAATATTTATAAAAAGAATGTGGCTTTCAGATTTATGAGCGACACACTGATTACTAATCGATTGGACAAATTATGATTGTAGATAAGAAAAAACGGATCTTTTGAATTTTAATAAATATTTAAAGCCTAGTTGGTCAAATCATTTATTTAAAAAACAAAAAATTTTAATCATTAAAGAAAAATGGAAATTCTTCATCTCTTGTTTTATCAAAAAATTAAAGGAAAAAACAAAAAAATTTTGAATCTTTACGGACTCCGCAAATTTTTGCAGATGCTAGAGGTTTCCTATAAGAACACGCGAGAATTTCAAAAAATATTTTCTTTATTTTCGAACCGGAAGTCTTGAACAAATAGAGACTAAAATCTAAGTAATTCTTTGTATTATAACCAGTGCCTTAGCTAGAAAGTTTTCATGGGGGCGGGGGGGAGTCAATCGATAAGGCAAAATATTTAGTAGAAATTTTTTTTATTAAAACAAATAGTCGAGTTAAATTGTATTTTTATCCGGAAAGTTTTGGGGCAGTTGTAATTTCTTTGACCCTTTATATTTTTGGGTGTGTTGAATACGAAGCTGAGGTTTGCTAACGAAATTTCGTGACGAAACATTGTCAAAAATGCAAAAATCGGTAAAAATCTCATTTTTTGGCGGTTTTTTTGCTCGAAAAACTATCAACTTTTCGAAAATAACCTTCCTTTTCAAAATGAAAGTTTATAAAATTTCATTATTTATGTTTTTTTCTCCGACCAACCGTTCGGGCTCAAGCGCTAGTTGAAAATTGGCGTATTTTTTCTGTTTCCACAAATACCAAAAACTCGCACTTTTTTCTATTTTATCCCATTTTGACCATGAAAGAGCATGTTTTCGACAAAGACCACTCTATACATTTTTAAACTAGATTATATTTAATTAAATTAATCTTTTAAGAAATTAAAAGACAGTTTTATAAAGCGAAATTTTAGAGAATACTCTTTATAAAAACGGTAGTCTGGCTAAGTATTCTCTAAAATTTCGCTTTATAAAAATATCTTCGAATTTCTTAAAGATTAATTTAATTAATTTGATAATTTCTATATTTGTATAAATATACTAGAAAAAACAAAATTTATTTATAATTTGTTGAGCACTCCGTTTAGTAGATTTGCTCGCGAATCTACTCCGCGGAATTCTAAATTAATTAGATTATATTTGGATACAATTTTTTGCAAAAAATCGCAGTTTTTCCTTCATAAAATGAAAACCACTCATTCTAGAAATTTGATTTCTGTCTCAATCTCTAGGAAATATTGTTGACTTGAACTTTTACTTGGACCACTTTTTTGATAAAAGTCTTAAATTTAAAGATATCCTGCATTTTCTATGACACTTTTGAGGATTCGGATCATATCCTGTCATGAAAAAATGAATATTATATTCGAGCTCTGTATATAATATACTCTGTATTAGAATATATTAAAATTTCTTTAAATGTAAAACTTTATTTTCTTAAAAAAATCCGAAAATGAGAGGTAGGGGCGACCTATGTTTAATCAAGAATTATTATCTTATTTAATTTCTTGATTTACCAATTTGTTTTAATAAAAAAAATGTCCACTAAATATTTTGCTTTGTGGGTTGACCGCCCCCCCCCCCCCCACCCACCCTCCATGCTACGCCACTGATAATAGATACATATGTGTATGTTTATTTGCATCAAGCAGAGGACAACCTCTTTGTTTCTCTTAATGGTTTAATTATTATTACTATTAATAATATTAATATTACAAATTTGCAAAAAACTAATTTTAAGATCAAATTGAAAAAAAACTTTTTCTTTCTTTGTTTATTTATAAAGAAGAGATAGTGAATTTCCTGAATATAAATATCTAATATATTAATTATATCGATGAAATATCTGAAAATAAATTATCTATCATTTAATTTTCATGTGAGAAAGTGTGAATTTGTAAATATTTCTTTCAATTTGGAAACAAGAAATCAATTAGAGAGCTCGGAGATTGAAGCTAATTCGATTTATGGTGTCTGGTACAGGGGCTTTATATCCTTATAAATATCCCAGCGTGGGAAAGACACGAGAGAATTATTTAAGTCACGACGCAAAATTAAATTCAATACTCTTGCTCAAGAAGACGGACAAAATTACTGGCGTCCGTTAGAAGTTCAATATGCAGAGCTCTATCTAAGGGTTTCGATCAAATCAGTCTATTCCTTAATAAAGCTTGATCTTAAAATTGACTAAATTAATAAAATGTCGAAAACAATGTATTAGAATTTTATAATAAATTACATCATATTACCATCTAAGTCAGTGCTTCTTAAACTATAGGTCGCGACCCCATTTTGGGTCCAATAACTGAATTTTGGGGTCGTGAAAAATATGGAGACGGCGTATCGTATTTCAGTAACTGTTGCATCAGCAGTAAGATCATTTAGTAATTTAAAATTTGTAACAAATTATTTTAAAATCGTCAATGAGCCAAGACCGTCTTATCAGTTTATGTACAGTAACAACTGAGTATGTAGTCAACAGAATTCCTTAAGCATGAAAAAAATTATTAATTATTTTCTTCCCTAAAAACTAGAAAAATTTAATTACAGTGCTTTATATTATGGTACGATTATTTAAATGTCATTATCATTAATTTTCATAATTTTTTAATACACACTGTTTTATATTTTACATTTTTTCATTTAAGAGGGTTCCTGACTGTTTATCATTTTTATAAGAAAAATCTTAAATTTTTACCATCGAATCATTGATGCATTAAATATTTATTCCCGAAGTTTGAAGTTTATCGTCTGTCCCATTACCGAGAAATAAATTATTGAAAATTGTCCTTTTAACATGGAAGTAAATGGACCGAGCTTTTAAAAGGGCTATAACTACTATACAAATTATACCATTTTCAACAAATTTATACAGATCAATAATTAAACTTTTATGAGTCGAATTATATATTTTTCAATAGATTTGACAGTCTAGTTAATTAGTTATTCGTAAATATAAAAATAAAAAGTTTTTTTGCAGTCAACAGAATATAACAAAAGCACTAGTGTAGAATTCCAAATCTATTTCTTGAAATCGTTTTTGTGTTAAATAAATGTTTTTATAATGAGAAAAAAATTATCTCAATATTCTTTTTTATTAATATTATCAACAACAAAGATTTTTATTGGAAATTAACCTCATTATTAACAATTTTTTATTAAAAAATTTAGTAGGAAGAAGTTGTCACTCTGCAGAAATACAAAAGATTTTTTCGAAGTTCAACCAAATAGATAAGCTGCCCCGAACCTCCTTAAACGATAAAGGATTTTTTTACTATTAATTTAATCTTTTGAATTATAAATATTCCAAATAAAATATTCTTAATAATGTTAAAAGAACCGAGTAGGGGCTACAATTTCATTTAATTTGCCCCTGATTGGAGCCACTTTACCATATCTTTTAAAATATCATTCTTAGTACATTCTGTATGTATAGACATATTACGATCATATTAATTAATACTCGTAATCATATTCAAAAACATTTATTTTCAATAACATCAACAAACATATCCCAATATAAATATAAACAATAGAACGATTAACAATACATCAAGTAAGCTTTGTACGCATCAATTCTCCCTCCTTAGAACACGGACGCAGCTTCCCACAGGATCATTCTTCTTTCTTCCTAGGTTTAAAATAACTCGAATGATATTTAACTAACCTTCCCCTTTCTTGACTATTTTCAATAATTTTTGCTCCATCCATCGATTCTTCTAAATATAATTTTATTTATTGAAGTAACTCTTCTTTATTTTGATTTACTTTCATCTGCCCAGCATCTAGTTTCTCCTCTTCCATTTTATTCAACTCATCCTCCTTGACTTCATTCAACCAGTACGGAATTAAATTATCTTCATTAGTTAATACCCTTCTTCTTTCCTCTATTTGTAATTCCATTGATGGCCGAATGATTTCCGAAAATTTATTCTCACAACAAATAATATGACTAGAGATCTCACTTTCTATTCTTACTTTCTTAGGGAATCCTACTGCTTTTTGAACAAGGAACTCCCTATTTCCTTGCTCCTCCACTCGTTTCCCTTCTTGAAGCAAGTCTCTTCCCTATGTCCTTCCCGTCTACAGAATCCACAAAAACGTCTATCCTGAATGCAACTTCTATCCTGAGTGGGACTTGTCTTCTCTTCTTTATCCATATCCTTTAAATCCCTTTCTATTTCTTCTTTATCCATATCCTTTAAATCCCTTTCTATTTCTTCTACCGTCTGCATAAACCCTTCAATATCAGTGAATTTCATTCCCCTAATGGACGATCTAACACGTGGAGTAATCATCTCCACTAAAACTTGAAGGATTGAACCAGCATCTTCGTCCGGAAAAACTCTCTTATATAAAGCCATCTTATTCTCAATAAATAACCTTATAGGTTCGTCTTTTCTCTGTTTCTCCTCATAAAACATAACCTTTAACTTTGAGACTACGATTAAACTATCGTATTCTCGGAGAAATTTCATTTTAAAATCTTTCCAATCCAACGCTGGAAATTGATTGACCACCCGCCACCATGTCTTGGCCTTATCTAACAACTGATCCGAAACCACCATGAGCCAAACATATTCCGGTACTTTATATTTTAATAGAGTATTCTCGACCTTTTTTAAAAATAACTTCGGATCTTCCTCTGGGAGAGCTCTAAACACCGGAAGGAATTTTCCCACGTCTGCTAATTGAATATTCCTATTAATCTCGAAATTACTTCCCTTTTCCGAATTTTCCTTCCTTTTTATTATTTCTTCCAACTCTATCCTCTTGTTTTTTTCCTCTTCCAAATCATCTTTTAATTTTTTTATTATTTTTTCGAATTCATTTTTTAATTTATTCACCTCCTCTTCCAAATCCATTACTCTATGCTCACCTTTTTTTATATGATCCTTGATCTTCGATATCTCCCCCTCGTTATTTCCATATTCGCAAAATCATTTTTCTTATTCCTCTTCACTAGTGGTCTACTAGGTTTTCTTATCATTTTCACATTGATCGGGCGCCAATATTACGTCCATATTAGATTAATATTCAGCAATCTACCATTTTAAAGCATTTATTTAAAAATCAACATATAAATAAATATAAACAAGACAATATTTTAATTTCAACAAATTTTTCAAATACATATGTTACTTTCGTCTGAAAACAGTTATATTATCAAAGAAAGAGATAGCATTTAATGTTCGAAAAGGCTACTGATAGAATAATTCCTCTCCCTAGTTGTCTGTTAAGTTTAAAAAAGTTGAATAGACAGTTCGAGACAAGATCAAATCGAGTAGAAATTATTAATCAGTTTCTATTATTCTAGAAACTCCCCTGCGTTGAATCAAAATAAGTATTTATATAGAAGAAGAGCAAAGAAATAATCACTTTTATCAATATTATGGCCGCCTTGCCTCAAGTTTGAGTTGTTTGCCATAAAAGAATTTAGTCTTTTTGATTTTAAGTCGATTCTTCCACGTTTTCAGTAGAGGTTGCCATTAATAGTCAAAACATCAAAAATGGAATGCAATAAGGTTATTCCTCTAGTATTAGACAAGAATCGATCGTTATTTTTGATTTTAAGTCGATTCCTCCATGTCTTCAGCAATGGCTATCAATAATAATCGAAGGGTCAAAAATCTAATGTAGAATTGTTATTCCCCAAGTAATAGATGAGAATCAATCGCTATTTTTGATTTTAAGTCGAATCCTCTGTGTCTTCAGTAATGGTTACCAATAATAACTGAAATGTCAAAAATCCAATGTAGAATGGTTATTCCTCGAGTATTAAATGAGAATCGATCATTATTTTTGAATTAAAGTTAACATGAGCTGCAAATCGCAATTGATATCTGATTAATAATAAAGGAATAAACATATTAATATTCCAAATGAATTTGGATAAAGTTTAGCAACGATCCGTTGCAGTTTATTATTTTTTTTTGTTGGCTTTTCGGCCTTTCTAACCATAAGCCAATTTACGATACTATTTATTTTTTAAATTTTGTCTCTACCCCGGGGGTCAGATTTTAGCCGAATGCCTCGAGTCGGATTCGAACCCGGGTCCACTTGGTTAGCAGGATGATACGCTACCGCCTAGCCTATGTGCCCCAAATATAGTTAAATAAAATTTATTTTGAGACAATAATGGTATCTCCTCTATTCATTTACTTCGATGTTAATGCTAAATCGCTTCTTTATATATAACAATAACAATTTTTTACTTTTAATATACTTATATTAATCAAATAAATCTGGTTTTCGATGTGCGCCTTGGAGATAGGCAGAATATTGAATTCAGTTGATTTTTTTCTTTTGCTCATGTGTTTAATGGTTAATAATGGTTGAATGACGATGGTAAGGGAGGGATTTCAGAATATAATGTTTATTAATTTCATAGTCTCTCATCTATGTTTTTATTATTCGTTTCATTTTAACGTTATAACAAAATTTAAAGCGAATAGCGCAAAATTCATAAAATTTCAAATTTTCAAATGAGATGCTCCACTTCCTCCCGTTATCCGATCGATCTCAAATTTTCTACAAACTATTTTCTAACTATACCTCATAATTTGAACATCTGTCCCAAAAACATATTCGAAAAAAATTCACCGGGAAACCACCCTAGCTATTCATACTTGAGAACGATCGCAAATTAAGCCGAACGGCGTTTCGTCGTAGTATTGTATTATTTGTTCGTGTTCAATAAGTAATTATATAATAATAAATAATGTGGGATTTAAATAAAATTACAACTTTTAATAAATTTAATCCCAAAAATACCATCTTTAACAGCTACATATCTAATATGTTAGATCTAAAACTATAATAGTTGTAATATGTTCGGCAGGTGAAAACTGTCATGTGGACTAGCCACATTATCGAATTTACTCAATTTCATATTTTCTTATTAGAGTTTATAAAAGTCTAAAACGGTGAAAAACTTAAATTTTTCTGAGTCCTGAAAATCTATAAAAGGTTTTCCATGTTTGTATTTCCAAAACGAAGAGCTGATTTTGGGCTTTCTAGCTTCAAAATTGATCAGGCGAACTACATTAATGAATAATTTGAAGAATGTCGTCTCAATTATCCTGAGTATACATCACTCGAAGTAAGAGGAAAATGAATATATTTTAAATAAATATGTATTAGCTTACCTCATTTTGATCTGTGCGCTAGGGAACATGTTGGACCTTGAGGTCAAATCTTTGGGCTCCTTCGCGTCCGAATCGCCCCGCATTTCGCATTTCCGCCTGAAACAAAAAACATAAACGCTTTGTTAGAATCAAGAAATGACAATTTTTCATTCTGGTATTTTCTTCTACAGAGCTTGGGTAGCGAATCAAAGTTTCTACCCAAACTTATTCAGAGAAGGTTTATTTTGTAGAAAAAAAATATCATAGAAATGGAAAAATAAATATAATATAAGTAAAAGTTTATCAGAAGAAATATATTATTCTATTTAGTATTTTTGGGATTGTGTATTGAGGTATCAGATTGAAAAGGACGCTTATACACAATAACTTTTACAGCTAGTGTACACCGGGCATAAGGAGATTTTATTGTTTAATTTAAATATTTTAAAGAAAATGTTTTTAATGTTTTTCTTCATCATCTTCAGTCTTCTAGTGTTGTTTTGTGTTTAACTTGTTAAATTAAGCGATTTGTTTTTGGGCTAATATTTATGAAAGCTTTTCAACTTGTTTTTGTTGAACTTAAGAATATTGTAAGATTTTGTTTTCATTATAAAATGTAAAAAAAATTCTGCGTTGAAGTTTTATATTTTGAGTTATGGGATAAAATATATAAGTATATACGCGTTTCCTTCACTTAATTTCATTATCAAATGGCAGCTAGCATTTTCCCCATATTGTACTTCTCAATTGAAATTTTGGATTTTAAAAAAGACGAGAGAATAAAATAAGAAATACCATGCATGGACATACCCTTGGGGCCAGGATCCCCTCTTTTGAAATCATCCAGCTCTGAATATAAATAAATGTAAATTCATGAAGGTTTTTTAAATTTAATAACATATGTATTATGTCAAGCTTCCGTAGCGTAATCAGTAGGGAAAAGGGCGAGTGTACTAAAAATCCATGATTCACATTCATTGGAGGACAGTTTTTTTTTCAGAATATAATATTTACAAAATAATAATTAAATTAAATATTTGAGATATATTTTTATTTATTTATTTATTTATTTTTGAAGTGAAGCTTGTATCTATATGAATTTTTTCGTTACAATAAAGGGGAAATGACCTAATACAGGGGAAATAAAAGACAAGCCTTGATTTTAAAATAATAATTTAAATTTTAATAAATTGGTTATAATGAAGTGATAACAACAAAAGACTGAAAAGAGAGACAAATGGGAGCCGAGTTATACTCACCCATCAATAACTATTCATTACCCTGAAGAAGGAGAGAAAAGGTCTCCGAAACGTCGGTATTTGAATAAAAATTTTAAATAATTTGGAATGCCTTTCATTATAACCTACTTATTTCGCTTACCAGTCCGTCTTTCTAAGAAAATAAATAAATTTAATAAATTTTTTTGTCATAAACAATTAGTGGGTTTTAAAAGAATAATTTAAATTTCCTAATTTTAATAAATTGTATTTGTCATGAGCTATTAGTGTGTTTTAAAATTAAAGTTTCACTTCCTCTGTGTGCCTGTGTGGATGAGGCTCACATATTTTTTTAATATCACTTTAATAATAATAAAATATTCAATTAGTATTTTGCCGATTGGGACAGTTTTTGATTATTTTGATGCAAAAATTGATTTTCAATTAGTTAAAGCTGCTTAAATAGGCTCACCTAAGAATTCTTCTATTTATTTATTAGCCCCGGTTTGCAAGTCCTAATTATACTTGGTCTCTCTTTATTTTTTCTTAAGGGCTTGTTACTCCCCCACTATACCCTAATATAAATGCTAATCGCGGCTGGTCCTAAGGCCATGTGTGGAGAACAGGATAAAAGGAGGGATAAATTGGTTTCTTAATGTCTACAGAGGAAATGAAAGCACACGGCTCGGATATAGAGGGAACTCTGACGGGTACACCTTTGTTCCACACATACATCAATACATCTACACGGTCTAATTTCCCTTGGAGTTATGCATTTATTTTTCTTGGCCTGGCTTTTCGCCTGTAAGGCCTTGTATAAATTTCCCTTTATCGCCGAGCGAATATTACGAGTATATATGTCGGAAGGGGTATGTGGAGTTTATATCAGGAGAGAATTTGCGCCCCTTCTTTGATGCCGAGAGGCTGATTCGCTCTCTGTCTAGCGTAAAGGGCAATTTAGAGCAGACCTGAACCTAGCTATTGTTAGCCATCTCAATTAATAAAGTTGTGTTTGCTTTTTCGAAGTTCACGAGGGAAAGGGTTCGGATCGCGGACTCATCCAATATATATACATACCATATATAGAGAAATATGGGTGTGTATTATGGAGAGAAGGCGTGTGTGTGAAAAGAGGCTGGGCCCGCGGGCTTTTTGGGACAGCGCCCCTAGAGACTGAGGGCGCAGCAGATTTGGGGGCCGCCATCCCCGTTGCCGCCGCTGTTAATTCAGGCCATCTACACGATGTCTTCAATTAATAAACGGCGAGGAACAGACGACCGTTTATTTTTCAATATTTCATGGCATAATTACTTATATTTGACTTCTATTCCAGGGAGAAAATATTTTCCTTTTTAAATTTGGATGGAGTTATAAATTTACAATTAATTAAGGTTTTTTTGAACAGAACAAGAGAGAGAGATAAATGAATGATTTTTGCAAGTCGAGCAAATACGAGAAATAGAAAATTTGCATGTCAAAGTTCTCATTAATATTGATAGAAATGAAAATTGGCACATCTAATGAGAGGAAGCAATACCAAACTTATTACAAATAGGATAAGTGATAAATGAAAATAATATTTACAAACAAGGATGAAAGTTCAAAGCTCTCAAATTGGAACTTAATAATTATTATTTGAAAAAATTATTTGTAAAATTTCTTTGAAAGTTCTAATTAGAAATGTTTTTTGAAAGAAGATATAAATGTTGAATCAAATTTAGTGTGCAGATTTTGATAAAAACAAATTCACCATTTACTTCAGTAAAGGAACTAAACATATTAAGAAACTAAAATTTCTAAATGATTTAGAGGAATGACCAAAGTTTTGCCTTCGGAGCAGGAGCTATTTTTTGTAAGACTTTCATTCCTTCCCAGGCGTCGATTCATAAAAAAATAACTTTTTTGGAAACCTATGTTAATTAGTTAAAATTTATTTTTGTATTTTTGCAATGAGTTAATGTGATTTTACCATTATAATATAGTATTTTTTACTTTACCATACAGGGTATGGTCAAGTATCGTAATCGTGGATGAAAAAAGTGTTTTTTTTGCTTCTTTTTTTTGAAATATTAAAAAACGGCTGGAACTATTTTGAAAAAAATTTGGTCGAAACCATGGCATTTCGCTCTACAAAAAATCTCTAATAAGTGAACATCGAAAAAATTATATTTTTTGAGATAATAACTGTTTTGTCAAAATGTCTTTTAGTCTGTGAGTTACCAAATTTTGTGGACGGTCTAGCTCAAAAACTAGCGTGAATATCAAAACCAAATTTCACACGTAGTTTTGGTGCATTAAGATTAAGAGCTGATTAGATTTTGGTGCATATAGTCACAAAATTAAGGGGGAGAAGGAGGTTTAAAATTTAAAATTATGAAATTTTCAAACTAAATAACAAAAAAATGAAATTAACTATAAAATGAACCTATAATAATAAAAAATATTTTTTCTGTCGTAAAAATTAGGGGGAGGGGGGGGAGTCAAAAAATGAAAATCCTGGCCATTTGAGCAAACTCAATTATATTTTGTATACATAATCAGTGGGCCCCCAGAACACTAAAAATGGGGGGGGGGGTCAAAAAATGAAAATCTAGGCCCTTGTACCAAACTCAGCCAGAATTGTATGGTAAAGTCAAGTAGATGGCCACATCAGAACGTGTCAATTTATTTATTTTTTGCTCTACGCAATCTTGTAAATTTCCTATATATCTAAATTGAAAGTTTCTTTTTGCCGAGAGTAGCAGAATTTTTGTAAATTGAAGGAGACAATAAAAGAGTGTGTCTTCTGCTGGAATTATCATTTTCTTTTAATTTAATTTAAAACAACTGTTATAAATAAATTAAAAAATTTATAATTCCAGGAGAAGACACACTCTTTTATTGTCTCCTTTAATCCTATATCATATGTAACGTAAACATATATGGTAGTAAATTTACAATTTTTTTAACAGTGTCCATTTAAGGGCGGAGGTGTCCAGCTTCTGGATATAAGCATGTCTTTTAATAATAAACATGAATTTGGATTCTGGATATTTTAATAAGTTATTTGCGTTCGTGTTAAGTGTTAGTAATTCACTCCTCATTTGAAACGAAAAGATTAATTCCCAATGAATTCGTGATCATGCAACCATCGCCAGAAATAGACATAAAACTAGACAGTGAAATAGAGAACCCGCATTTTTTACAGGCAATAAATATTCTCTGATTTAAGTATTGTTTCTCTGTGGTTGTGACCTGGAGTGGCCATCGAGATTGATGACGCGCTGGTGTCAAAATCTCTTTATTTAATCAGCTAATAAATGGCCGAGTCTCGCGTTGCATGTCAGGTAGCCATGAAGGCTTGAAAGTGCCTGAAACGTGTCCCGAACTATTTCTTGAAAACATTTACCAGGTGGATCTCGATCGAGAATGGTCGCTAATGAATTCCAATGGAGCACTTCATCTACTCGGCCACATAATTACTTTTGAATGGATCTCATTCTTGGCTGGAATTCTTCAACAAGAAAAACCTTAGCTCTATTTTTGTAGATGATGTTGCGATGTAAAAAAAATGTAACGAAACATTTGTTACGATGTTATACATTTACATTTATAATCGAACCTTTCAAAAGAATGCCTTCAAGAATGAATTTAATACAAAAACAAATCCCGTTCTTTTATTTAAATCCACCTCTGTCTCTCGACTCAGGCATGTTTATAAATCAGTCATAATATTTAGTAATCAATACAAATAGCAAGTCAAACAGCGAATGTTTAACTTATAAAATATCATATGGATATTCAATGAAAAAAGTTTTCTTTTTAGTCACAGATGAGCTGGTTTTATATTTGTTCTTTAAATCAACTTATCGTGTGCTACATTTTTCTTAGCTTTTTTTACGATGGTGTATAAATTGCAATACTTAAGGAGGTTCGGGACAGCAGGTCTACGAAAAAATCTTTTGTATTTCTGCAAAGTGACAACTTCTGACTTCTTCTTTAAGTGCCATATCAGGTCTCCCTGACGTTTCGGTTCCTCTCCGCATATACCTGTGCTGAGTGTGTTTAGCTGTTTTTACATAGATATACGGGACCTACTTTTTAACGCCGGTTCCGAACGGCTACTTTGGAAAGGTTACTAGACAATTATACTCTTGGTAGGTTGCCATTGCTTTCCAAGAGGAGGCGGCTGCAAATATCTGCCGAGACTCAGTCTCGAACCAGGATTCTTCAGGCCAACGGCCCGACACTAACCACTGACCCACATTCGCCTCATAGCTTCTAACTACTAAATTTTTTAATAAAAAATTGGTTAAGTCATATTCAAGATATTTAGAAAAAACTAAAAAATTACTGAAATAATGTACTAATGTCTGTCGGTCGATATGTACCAAAAACTAGTCAGCGCTTCATTTTGTAAAAATAATGGTAGGTTTTCAATTTAATTTCAATCGGTTTTTCGGTGTGGAAAAAATCGTCGACGAAAAAAACGACCACATCCAAATATCCATCCGCATAGACTAAATGAAAAAATCGCACTTTTTGGCCTCTGGACGAGACCCCATATAATTTTTGGCAAAACCTTCACGTGCTGAAATTCAACCTAATTGAATACTACAATTTGTGATTTTAATTGAGACCATGGGTTCCGTAGTCTTTACCTGAGGACCCTTTGAAGTCCCGCTTGCCGCGAGACCGATTACAATACTTTCCCCATTATTCGCATTGAATAAAGTAAAAAATTGTTAATAATGAGATTAATTTCGAATACAAACCTTTGTTTTGATAATATTAATAAAAAGAATATTGAGATAAATTTTTTCTCATCATAAAAAATTTATTTAACACAAAAACTATTTCAAGAAATAAAGTTGGAATTCTACACTAGTGCTTTTGTTATATTCTGTTGGCTGCAAATAACTTTTTTTTTTTTTTTTTTTAATTTATGAATAACTAATTAACTAGACTGTCAAATCTATTGAAAAATGTATCATTCGATTCATAAAAGTTGAATTATTGATCTGTATATATTTGTTGAAAGTGGTATAATTTGTATAGAAGTTATAGCCCTTATAAAAGCTCGGTCCATTTACTTCCATGTTAAAAGGACAATTTTTAATAATTTATTTCTCGATAATGGCACAGACGATCAACTTCAAATTTCGGGAATAAATATTTAATACATCAATGATTCGATGGTAAAAATTTAAGAATTTTCTTATAAAACAGTCTCGAACCCTCTTAAGGAGGTGTATAAGTCGTGATACAAATAATACTATGATAATAAAAGTAGGGATTCTTTATAGCAAATAATACTGGTAATTAAAAAGTGTTAAAATAATCCTTCAAATATTAATCAAATAAGGTAAAAATTAAACCGTTTTTTTTTATTTTTTTGAATTTTTATATTTTCATATTTTTTAATGGAAAGTATTAGTGATTTAGATTTACATAAATTGCTTAGTGAAAGAGTGAAAAGGAAAATAAAAAGATTATTTAATTAAAATTGAAGTAAAAAAATGATTTGAAAACCAAATCCAAATGGATAACTTTTTTCATTAATATGTCAAATGCAATTAAATAGAAAAATTAAATATCATCATATAATGAATTTATTTAATATGAGTTTTAGACTAAATTTACATAAATTATTGGAAAAACAAATTAATAAAAATCATATATCATAAAATTTATCATAATTTCAAAAAGAATTGGAATTTCGAAAAAAATAAGTTTTTATAACCAAATGAATAAGTTCACTGATTTTTGATAAAGTATAATATATATACCTACATATATTTTTTTTAAATTGGACCAATTTTTTATAACTGGGCGTTCAATGAAATCGGATCAAACAAAGATCTATTAATTGGTAGGTATAATTAATGGAAAAAATGTTAATTCGATTTTCAAAACCAGTTTCCAATCAGAGAAACAATATTTCAAGAAATATGTCAATATATATTATATATAATAGCCTTAGGATGTTTGTAACAACGCTAACGAAATTTTTTTGGAAAAAAAACAACCACAGATACATGACTTAGAATTGAACTGAAGTCTCACAATTCTAAAACAGGACCTTTCACTATTGAGCACTTCTAATTTAATTGTTTAAAATATCATACTAAGATTAAGTTTTATTTATGTAGACTTTTAATTATTTTTTTGAGATAATAGATATGTATTTATGTTATTATATACTCCTATTTTTTAATATTATATTTAATTTATTTATTTTTATTTTAGTTTTTATATCCTGGATTTTGGACTTGTGTATTTTCATTTTGGCTATAGCTAATAATATATTTAAAAATAGCATAACATAAATATACTAGTATATTTAAGATCTAAAAAAATATTATAATGAAAAGTTTTAATAAAAAATCTAAGCTTAGTAGATATGTTTCTGAAGTGTGATTTATTAAGGGGGATAAACGTTTTGGCCCGAGACGCTGCCCACCAGGGCATGCCCTCGAAGCTCGATATATAGGGTGCGAGGCATGAAGTGTTACTAAATTCAAACCTCTATAGCTGTCAAACCGTTCAAATTTGTTTACTTAAATTGAACATACTGTTAGTTCATTTAGTTGTCAACAAGTGTACGAAATCATTTTCGTTTATTGCGTCTCAAAAAATTTTATAACTACGGATTTCGGGGGGTCGGGGGTAGGCTAGGCGGTAGCATGACAGCGAGCTAACCAGGGGACCCGGGTTCGAATCCGACTCGAGGCATCCAGCTAAAATCTGACCCCGGGAGTAAGAGACAAATTTGAAAAATAAATATATAGTATCGTAAAGTGGCTTATGGCTAAAAAGGCCGAAAAGCCCAAAAAAAAAAAAAAAAAACTTAAAAAAAAAAACTACGGATTTCAAACGTAATAGTGTTATTGCGCGTTTTGGCTGGAAAATCAAATTCAGCTATTGTCAAAGAGCTCCAGCTTCTGGAACTGAATAAAATGTTCGTGTCCCGAACCATAAGACGTTATAATGATACTGGTAGTGTAAAAAACGCTATGGAAGCAGTCCGAAAAAAAGTGCTACTAGTCCAGATATGATTCATAAAGTGAAGGCTCGAATTCAACAAAATCCGAGGCAAAGAGCCAGAAAAATCGTCAAGGAAATTCATGTATCTGACCGGAGTATTCGATGAAGAATGGAAAATCATCTTCATGTTAAGCCTTACAAGATAGAAAAAGTTCATGAGCTTAACACTAAGCAGACGAAAGTACGGTTGGAAAGAGCGAAAGAGTTGAAACGCTTGCACACGACTGGGGAATTTCCAAACATTGTTTTTTCTGATGAAACATTTTCAACATTGAACAATTTGGGAACAAACAAAACGATCATGTATGGCTACGTGAACGATTAAACGAGAATTTGAACACTCGCTTGACCACCAGAAGTCATTATCCTGCTCAGGTGATGGTATGGGCCTCAGTAACTACTGATGGGCGCTCTCCACTTGTGTTTTTTGAACCTGCCCCCAAGATAAATGCCATTAACTAAGTTTCAGTAAGATTCACTAGCATCACATAAATCTCATGTGAATCAATATTGGTTAAGAAAAAACGTTCCACACTCTATTTCGGCTCTACAATGGCTTTCGAATTCACCAGATGCAAATCTAATGGACTTTTCTATTTGGGCCATTTTAGACGCCAGGGTTTGTACTAAAAAATATGTAAGTTTGGACTCATTAAAGTAAGCGATTCGTCGAGAATGGAAACCAATTTCGTCAGACCACGTTCGTACAGCATATGAGTCGTTTTTTCATAGACTTGATTTAATTATTAAAGGAAAAGGTGGATACATCGAATAAAAGGATGTTTTATAAATAATATAATATATTTAGAATATTTTTGCTTTTGTAGTAAATAAAAATACTTAAAAATAAATTCTCGATAGTGTTTTGAATTGGTAACACTTCATGCCTCGCACCCTATATATTATACAATATATACAAATATAACTAGAGCATGAATAATAAAATAAAAAAAAAAAAATTTAAGAAAGTAAAATCTATAACATATTCTGAGGTTGACTATAAAACATTATTTTTACTAATTCAATTAATTATAAACAATGATATATATTTTCTACGATGGAAACTACTGGTATTCAGTCTTTAGTCACCATTATGTCAAAAAATATTTTTTAGAATATTACTTACACGACATTTCAGTAAATAATTTTTTTTATGCTTATGATAGGGACATGGCATCTAACTAGTGATTGATGATGATTAGCAAAACAACAGATGATAAAAACGACAGAAAGAGGAGTTTAAATTATTTTGTTCATAAGAAAACTTAATGACAAGACCAAGGATGCGATGTTCGAATAACATAGGAAGAGAAAAATAGTTGATATTATATTACTATGAGCATTAACCTGCCCGCCATTTTTTGCTTTTTGTATTTAAAAATGTCTGAAACGTTGAGAAAAAATAATTTTCAATTTTTTTCTGTCTCTGTATCTGATTCCTATGATAACTTAAGAATACGAAGCCGTAGAATGTTGATTCTAGAATAAAAATGTTTGTATTTCTAAAACGTAGAACTGATTAGTTTTGGAGAGTTCTAACTCTAGAACTTCCGATTCAGAATGCAGAAACGCTTTTATTAGCTTCACTTGTATGTAACTAAGTCTGTATATAAACAAATTTAGAAAGTCGATTTTAATCTACTTTCATTAACCCTGTGACATATGCAATCAATTTACGTTGCTGGATGTCAGAAGTCTACACTATAGGGGCATAATAGCATATAAAGTATGGAACAAAAATTTATATTTCAACCCAAACCAAGGTGAGAAGCATGCCGAGGTCTTCGATTCTATTTTAGCTGATAATATAATTTTTACTTCACCATACAGGCTATGGTCAAGTATTGTAATCGTGCATGAAAAAAGTGTCTTTTTAGTTTATTTTTTTCGAAATATCTCAAAAACGGCTGAAACAATTTTGATTAAAAAAATTGGGCGAAACCATGGCATTTCGGTCTACAAAAAAACTCTGTAACATCGAAAAAATTATATTTTTAGAAATAATAAGTGTTTTGTCAAAATGTCTGTTTGTCAGTTATTCCGTTAGTCTGTTAGTCTGTGAGTTACCAAATTTTGTGGACAAGCTAGCTCAAAAACTAGTGTGAATATCAAAACCAAATTTCACACCTAGTTTTAGTGCATTGAGATTAAAAGCTGATTAGATTTTGGTGCATATCGACCCAAAATTAAGGGGGGGGGGGTTAAAATTTAAAAATTATAATATTTTCAAAAAAACAAGAAAAATGAAATATACTATAAAATGAATCTATATTAACGAAGATATTTTTTTCTGGCTCCAAAATAAGGAGAGGGGGGGGGTCAAAAAATAAAAATCTAAGCCATTTCAACAATTTCAACCAAATTTTGTATACATAATCAGTGGGCCCCCAGGCTCCCAGAACACTAAAAATGCAAAAACAAACCGCCCAAAATGAGGGGGGCGAGGGGGGGGGTGGGGCAAAAAATGAAAATCTAGGCCCTTGGACCAAACTCAACCAGAAGATTATGGTCAAGTCAATTGGATGGCCACATCAGAACGCGTCAATTTATTTACTTTAATAAACAATCACGTTCATAAAGAATTTACGATTGACCCTTGTAAATGTATCTAATTAAAAGAAGAACCATTTAGAAGTTAAAATTTTATATTATATCTATGAAAGTAATATATTTTAATAATTGAAAATGCTTTTAAATCTTTCTCTTTATATTAAAAAAAATAAATCTATTTTCCTTAAGATTTATTTTATTTTTATAGAACTTTAAGTATAAAATAATAAAAAAAAATACTTAATATTCATCAAATGTGTAATTTGCAGCTTATAATCCGAAAGATAAAAACAATGATTTAATTTTGAAAATTTTATAAAATGAATGAACAATAAATGTCATGAGATAAGTTTAAAGATGCGAAAACGTGAGGTGAGTCAGTGATAAATAATGGAGAAAACGTGTGGTCGTTCTAATTACACGTTATAAATTGGAATTTACTATTTTTTAGCTCGTTTACTTAAAAATGAAAAATTTCATTTATGTGAACAATTATAAAAATTATAATAAATGTGTATAATAATTCCAAAAGTACATAGTTTATCTACAGCTAAATCGATGGCTTTTGCCTTGCTTGAACACTAATTAAAGAAAATATTTTCCAAATGATATTATTAAAATATTATGGTGAATTGATAGAAAGGCAGCACAAAGATAATGAAAACAAAAATTCCTAATATTACAATTTAGTAAGAGAATTAATTCTGGTAATTTTCAAAACCCATGTTTCGGAAGTTCTTCAGAGTTTAAAAGAGTCAACGAAGAATTCCCCTTCTCGTCTCCTTTAATTGTGATTTTGGTTGACTACTGTTAGTGTTTGTCATTAGCATCAATATATTTGGATTATTTTCACCAGTAAATAACTCTTCAGATGTGACGAAGGGTCCCCTCCCCGAATCCGATAGTTTTTTTCTCCCCCAAATAGTTCCACTAAGCATTAAAGAGAGATTGTCCAAAATTTTATTCAGTTTGAATAAAAGAAATAAAATTTAAATTTTTTGCTCCTTCTGATTCGGATAGTTGATTTTTTTTTTTAATATTAGGTTGATGCATAATTATCTGCCGTTCATTTAGGTAGTCGTTTTTGTAGTAAAAATTGGCGTTTTATTAATAGTTTTTAATAAAATTCTTCTTCTATGTTTAGTTGATAAAAATACGTGTCGAATCATATTCATTTTCGTCATGCTTTATCATTACTAATGGGGCCACTTAACGTCGAATTTCGTGTTAAAACTGACACACTGGATAAAAGCACCAAATTTTTACCAGGTTCTAGTTAGGTCCGAATTTGATAGGAACCAACTCCTTCCTCGGCAATCTTGGATTTTATAGCGGCCATGTTGAAATATAGGCTTTATAGCCTCCTCTAATTCCCACCCAATCACTGACCCTATCCGTCCCCCTAGACCCACCTCCGATCATCATTCTCCCCGCTAACCCTATACGTGTCCTCTGGACTCTCTCCTGTTCACCTAACTCTGATCACCCACATCTGTGAACCTCCACCCATTAGAAAGTACATATATCAATAGAAAAAAGTTTCACTTCTTTCGCGCGTGAATTCCTCACAGTCATATTTGATTCTAAATCCAAATAATAATCCAAATTTTTAGAGGAATTTTAAATTGAAAATAAAATACATTGCTTTTTAACTGAAGCAAAAAGGTACCGAGCATCGCTCCAGGTAGGTACTGTTGTAAAATGTACATTAGCATTTTGAGAAATATATTTCAATATCATCATGAAAAAGAAATACGATGAATTTGCTCGCGATGAATTTTCAACGACGAATTTGCCCCGACCCAGATTTTGTTATTGAGGCTTTGGCGGTTGATGAATTGGAAGAATTTTCCGGATAGGATCACTCTGGGCGAAAATAGAAAATTGCCTAAATTAGCTGATTTCAATTATATGATTTTCCATTGATTTATTCTATACTTGATTATCGGGCTTTGGTGCGTGAAAAGGGTTTGGGTAAACAAATCGTACCCATACATTTGATGTAAACAAAGAACATTTTCCCTAGAGTGGTCTTTTTGTTTAATTAGTACTGTGACGTCCCCGAATGGCGCGCCTAATGGCTCGGTATTCATTTATGCAGGTAGAGTAGGCAGCTTTTCTCTCCAATCTAGCGAATACAAGGTAATTAGTCGTCACGTGGCGGTGGCGGTAGCCTCCGCGTTCGACCGCCATGAAATCAGCTACTGTTTTTCCAGACGCCTTCTTCTTCTTAAAGCTCACATCACACATCTCCTCACGCACCTAAAGCATGGCATGCACGCGTACCCACCTAATCTACAACTCTTTTTATAACGATTTTAAATTGCGTGTTTTTTCTTGTTTATTCTAGTTATTCAATTACTATTATTATTTTTACAAATACATAATAAATTAATTTCAAATTAATAAATATACCAATTATATTTTTAAGAACCTTGATTAATTACAAAATATGTCTCTTTGATAAAAGCAAATCTAAGAGGGTGTACTCTGCATGATGGAAATAAATTAAAACGCGTACATAAATGTATAAATAAATATATAATCAGTAGAGATTGTGGTGTTGGTGCAAGGTGAAACATCTTTAATAAAGATAAGAGTAAATAGATATTTTATTTAATATGGATTTACTATGAGTTAAGGATGCTGGGCCACTTATTTCACATTCATTTAATTGAAGCCATAATTTCGAAAACATTGTTCTATGTTAATTTTTATAATTTGCCATACAGGGTATGGTCAAGTATTGTAATCGTGCATGAAGAAAGTGTTTTTTTTTTTGCTTCTTTTTTTCGAAATATCTCAAAAACAGCTGAAACTATTTTGATTAAAAAAATTGGAAGAAACCATGGCATTTCGGTCTACAAAATACTCTAATAAGTGAACGTCGAAAAATTATATTTTTCGAGATAATATCTGTTTTGTCAAAATGTCTGTTAGTTAGTCTGTGCGTTGCCAAATTTTTGTGGAGGAGTTGGCTCAAAAACTAGTGTGAATATCAAAACCAAATTTTACACGTAGTTTTGGTGCATATCGACTGAAAATTAAGGGGGACGGGGGGTTTAAATTTAAAATTATAATATTTTCAAACTAAAAAAAAACAAGAAAAATGAAATATATTATACTATAAAATAAATCTATAATAACAAAAATGTTTTTTTTTCTGGAGCCAAAATTAGGGGGGGGGGGGGTCAAAAAATAAAAATCTAGGCCATTAGAGCAAACTCAACCAAATTTTGTATACATAATCAGTGGGCTACCAGAAGACTAAAAATGCAAAAACTAACCGTCCAAAATGGAGGGGGGGGGGGGGCAAAAATGAAAATCTAGGCCCTTGTACCAAACTCAACCAGAAGTGTATGGTAAAGTCAAGTCGATGGCCACATCAGAACGTGTCAATTTATTTATTTTTATAATTATAAATATTATATTTGCTATTTGATAGTCGGCAATTGAATTCATATTCCAATTAAAATAGCGGCCAATCGCTTTACAAGTTCCTACTTACTTACTCTTAAATTGAATAACATGTGTCGAATGGCTATTATAACCCAAATGTGGGTTCAATTGCTACTATATGCTCAAAAGAAAAATAAATGAAAAAATTTCTAAGAAAACTGAAGATGAAGGCATAGCCCTAAAAACTGTAGTCGGAAACAAATAGTTTTAATATTTATATATTCTATTCTATTAGGTATAGACATTTCTTTGATTTATTATTCGAAAATCATCTGTGCCTACTCTCGGCAACAAAACCAACGAATTTTAGGTAAATATTTCCGAAAATATATATTTAAATAAAAATAGAAAATCTATATAATTATATAAATGGTTATATGGAAGATGCTTTTGTGGTGTGAATCGGTATGTTTTTCACTTGAACTAAAAATTACAAGTTTTATGGATCAACTATAGGTAAATATATAGAAAAGAAAAAATTAATTATAGATTGTATTGAAAATATTTAAAAAAATACCATTCTTTTATAGAACAATCTTAAAAACGTATATTTCAAATGAAAACGTTTCGGAAGAAATTCTTCCTTTATCAATGGAAATTTTTCAAAAAAAGAAAAAAAATTGCTTTCTCTAATGTTTAGAAAGTAGCCTAAGAAATTAAATATTTTGATATAGACAATTGTACATATTGTCTTGGTCACCAAATTACCTTTAATTCAAATAAAAAATATAAATCTTTATGAAAAATTATTTTTCTCGAAAATCTTTTATAAACATTGGAAAAACAAATTCATATTTGACTTTTTAGTAATCGAATTTTTGTTATTTAAAATTTCGATCATTTCTAAAATAACTAACTAATTAACTATACTTACTATATTTAGCAATTAACTAATATTTACTAATTAACTATATATAGAAATTCAACTTTTAAAATTACTTGTTCATTAAGTACCATCAAAAAACGAAAACAAATCATTTCCGAAATTCGCATTATTAACAAACCCATTTAGTCAAGAAAATTCATCAATTCTTTTCCAAGCTGTAAATAGCATATAAACCTCTTTGAGTTTTATTTCATTCACTGTGAAACTACACACCCTTTACTTTATTAATTAATAGCATCTCCCTTTTTATTATTTCACTATTTTCAAAACTCAGTCAAAAAGTTATGAAAAATGTACCTAGGTATTTTGAGTTTTACGGAGATATCCTTCTTCCAAAAAATAAGAAATTATTGGGTTTTTTTTTTTTAATGATATTGATGTGAGAAGGAGATACACCAGAAGGTGGATCCCCTAAAGACCAGTATGGGCTGGCCCCTCCATCGTGAAAAGAACAGAGCAGAAGGAAAAGATGCCGGGATCACGAGCCAATCTCAGAAACTTAGATACAATTCAATACCCAATTTACTAAGGTTTTAGGGGCTTCGAGCAGTGGTAAATTCTCCGCGCGATAAATTCGGTTAAATTTATCTCCCACTTAATTTTTATTACCAGACCCTATACTTACAGAAAAAATGTCTGGGTATAGCCGGGAATCGTACCCGAGACCTCCGGGTTGCCAGTCAGTTACTCTGACCATACACCACGGAGGCCGACATATATGTCGCCCGAACAGGGACACGAACCCTGGACCCTTAGATTAAAAGTCTAATGCTCTACCGACTGAGCTATCCAGGCGTGGTTATGATTTATTATCCCCGATTTTTTTAATGATAAAAAGATGCAACTATCTATCTCTCTATAAGTTAAGCCCTATGCAATTCTTGAATATCGGAGTCAAAAATAGAAGGATACTTATGGAGTCAAGAAAATGAAGTATTTACTCGATAAAGATGGAAGAAGAGACTTGAACAGTCTCTTAACAGAAACAAACAATAGAATAATATACTAATATCATACATTATTAATGATGTATAGCTATAATAAATGTACTTTCTTTATCCTTGAGTTTCTATTCAGAAAATGTTTTCGAAATGATTACTAGATTTTATGTAAATTAGATCATCTATAAATCAATGCAATGTTTGTATGATTTCATATATTCAAATAGGATTATTTTTTAGAGGACAGAAAAAAGCACAAAAGAAATTAAGAAAAGATTATCCTCGGCAAATATGGCATGGGAAGGAACGCTAGGCTAGGTTTTTGCTAGTCAAAACGCAACAACAACAAGCAACCTACAGCCTGAGGGCCTAATCCTGGTTCTAGGAAAATTCGTAGGTATAAGTAGGTATATCTCCTATTTATATATATTTATAATTTTTTTTTAAATGTCCTTGTTCAAATTTAAAATTATATACTAAGAGAATATTCAAATCACTTTTCTGCTTCTAGAAACGTAATGTTATGTGAATATAAAAGAAACCATAACTTAAGGAGATTCGGGACAGGTTATCTATCTGGTTGATCTTCGAAAAATCTTTTGTATTTCTGCCAAATGACAACTTCTGTCGACTAAATTTTTAATATGAAAAATTGTTAATAATGAGGTTAATTTTGAATAAAAATCTTTGTTTTGATAATATTAATAAAAAGAATTTTGAAATAAAATTTTTCTCATTATAAAAACATGTATTTAACACAAAAACGATTTCAAGAAATAGAGTTGGAATTCTACACTAGTGCTTTTGTTATATTCTGTTGGCTGCAAATAACTTTTTGTTACATTTATGAATAACTAATAAGCTATACTGTTGAATCTATTGAAAAATGTATCATTTGATTCATAAAAGTTAAATTATTGATCTGTATAAATTTGTTGAAAAAGGTATAATTTGTATAGAAAAGGTATAGCTCTTTTAAAAGCTAGGTCCATTTACTTCCATGTTAAAAAGACAATTTTCAATAATTTATTTCTC
Organism: Forficula auricularia; assembly: GCA_024734495.1. Lineage (NCBI taxonomy): Eukaryota > Metazoa > Arthropoda > Insecta > Dermaptera > Forficulidae > Forficula > Forficula auricularia. Next base: position 175,326 of record JALMQS010000851.1, on the reverse strand, counting down.
AGTAATGGGACAGATGATCAACTTCAAATTTCGGGAATAAATATTTAATGTATCAACAATTCGATGGTAAAAACTTGAGAATTTTCTTATAAAAATGATAAACACTCACGAACCCCCATAAATTTAACATAGGTTTATATAATCCCATGAGATGCAAGGGCAAATTAGAAGTATAAATTTCAAGAATTAAACAAAATATTCACTTTTAAATTGGACTCTTAACCTTTGGGTGAGAAGAATTTTAAAAATAAATCTGTTAATTTAAATTAATTTCTAAGTGTAATTTTCATAGGGTCTTTTTTTAATATTAAACTTAAATTAAATATTGTTATCAAACATATTTTTTTTTTTACTTTTTAACAATGTTTTCTAAAGGATAGTATAGGTACCCAAATAGTTTAGTTAATATTCTCCAAAGGAATTTATGTTTTAATAAAATTTTAGCTCACATTTCAATAAGCCCCTTAGAGATAGTCAACTAAACATACCCATAAACACACTTTTCACACATTTAATACAATTACACTTTAAGAAAGAAAATAATTGTTTATTGGCATTTAATTTTTTTTTTCTGAAATTGTGGCTGAGTACTTAGTGTCGTGTCGAAAAATTTTCGAGGGCTGTTTTTTTTGGAAAAGCTGTCCAATTTTCCAACTATATGGTATAATATCTATTTATATCTATAAAATTAAGGTTTTGTCTCAAAGACTGTGTAGAGAGGTGTGTCGAAAGACTCCTCGCTTCGAATGCTTCTTCTTGTATTCTCTCTTGTGGTTCTCTTTCTCCATTTCCTTCTCTTCTCTTTCGTTCTCTCTTATTCTCAAGCAATGATTTCTTTAAGTAAAATTTTATACTATTATTTATTTTTCACTGAAAAAGAGATATAATTAAACAATTCTTAAGAGGCTCACCCATAGCAATGCATTGTACTCAATTTCTACGTAAATTCAAATTTCAATCTATCCTTTACTATTAAATTTTGCTAATAATCTATATTTAGGCTAATCTATTGAACAAAAGAAATTATTATTAAGTTATTTTTTTTAATAAATTATATTTAAATAAAATTTTATATAAAACTAGAATTAATTAAATATTATTTTTACCCTCACTTTCCAATCCGCCTCTCTTTGCAATCTCTTTATACAATATACCGATGGATACATTGTAAGTGTGTCTTCTGCTGGAATTATAAATTTTATTTATTTATAACGAGACTATAGTTTCGAGGGCTTGGCCCTCTTCATCACTCTATTACAATTGATTCACAGGAATTAATTTATGAATTCATATAAAAATTCTGCTACTCTCGGCACAAAAACTTTCAATTTAATATCCCTGTGACATTTAGAGACTGGAACTCTCTTCCCCCGACCGTCTTTCCAGCAACTTATAACCTTCAATCTTTCAAGACCCTCATCCACAGATACATTCGACTCCTACCCAATACCTAAATCTCTTCTTATCTTCACAATGCAAGAGTCCTTCTCGGGCTACAGAGGTTGTACCTTTTTGGTGAAACTTCTTCTTGTATCATTATATGTCAATATTGTATCAATATCATTATATAAAAAAAATATTTGTAATTGAATTGAGCTAGCAACTTAAAGGAAATTCTCATTTTCTGTTTTAAATTAAGGCTAGTGGATTAGATGCATATATCCATAAGTTTTGAAAGCGCTAAAATAAAATCAATAATTATATTTATAAATAATAGTTTAAGCCTTGAAAGTTTTAAAATATTGTTGATTATATATTTCTATCGTGACCAATGTGAAAAGCGAATATTTATTTAATTTTAAATGATTACACTTAAAGCTGAATGAAATATGATTAAAGAATTAAGAGGCTGTATTAATTTATTCGAAGGTGGTAGTTATTTAAAGAAGCCTAGTAATGAGGTGGCCAGAATAGCCGTCCATTCAGTGAATGAATAATAATGAGTGTTCTTTACAATGTTAGGCGTTTGTGAGGAAGCCCAATTACCATGACTTAAAATCCTTGGAAGATCAGATGAGCATCATCAGGTTGTTGCAAGAAGCGGAACATCCCGGGAAGCTGAAACGTTTTTGGAACGTAACACGCGATCCTCTCCAGAAGATAACCATCGCTGGCTACTAATAAATCATCCATCATTATTAATAGAGAGAAAAAGAGAAACAAGTTGGGGGGGAGAGGGTGTGATGGCCAGAATCTGGATGAACCACCGCCTCTTCAGCTTCAGCTTCTTCTTCAGCAACAGCAGCCGTTTAGATCTATTTCAGCGGATCCATTTACAAGTTGTTGTGGCTACCGAGTCGAGCCCAGTTAATTAGCGGTTGAGTCCCAATTGAAATATGATTCGGACAAAACGTGCATTTACAACATAAATAATCGAGCTTGTTGGAAATTATTTAAACCTTTTGATTATTTTTTCGAGAGCCACTAAAAAATCTCAACAAGCTGTGGTCGCTATGATGCATTCAAATCACAAACAATCTAAAATTATTGGTTTTTCTAAACCTAAAAAAAAAATCTAAAAATATTACTATAATTAATTACTGGTGTTTTGAGTTATTGAAGATAAAAAAAAAGTTTGCTTGTTAAATTGTACGATCCTTGTATAGATGAAGGAAGAGGTATCAGCCAAAGTTGGATGCGCTGGATTCAATAAAACACCCTGAATAAAACGTTTCGCCCTGAATTTATTTTGCCATCTTCAGTTAATTGGGAGTTATACACAAAATGCGGCACACATATGTGATCGAATCAAGCCTGTCAAAAATAAAAATTGTAGCTTTATGTTTCTTCAAAGGTTCAGAATGAATTCATGACATTCAGACACCTTATAAATTTACATGAAGCTACAAATTTTATTTTTTACAAGGCTTTGGTTCGATCACATATGTATGCCGCATTTTATGTATAACTGAAGATGGCAAAATAAATTCAGACCGAAATGTTTTATTCAGGGTGTTTTATTGAACCAAGCGCATCCAACTTTGGCTGCTGTTACCTCTTCCTTCATCTAATACAGTTTGATCACAGCCACGAACTCTAACAACATTCCTTGTATAGAGTTTAAGTGCCTGGAGCACTGAGCGATGCTCGGTAACTTTTTGTCTCTAAATAGCTTAATAAGTCATGTCATGACACTTGATAAGTACACCAATTAAAAAATAAAGTAAAAATATCGTTAGACGGGTTTTTGAGAAAATCAAAAAAAAAAAACGAAGAATCTTTTATGTAAATGTCAACTTCTGGTGTTCCGATTTCAAGGAAAAACTTGCTGTACCCCTTCTAGCCTATATCGAGCTTAAGTTTCGAATTTCGTAGCCCTAAGATTTACTTAAAGTTGCGAAACGCAGGGGAGGTACATTCTTACGTACGTAAACATCAACTTCCGGTACTTCTATTTTAGCCAAAATCTTTTGGTACTTCTTATAGCCTTTAGATAGCTTAAGTTTCAAATTTCAAAGCTCTGCGACTGTATACATACTAGTTTATCTTCTTATTGAAATGATTAATAATGATGATGGAAAGAATGCTCTTGTCAGAACTATATTCAATTTAGAATAGATTTCGTCAGGTAAGATAGTTTTTTCTCTATAAAGATAAAATTAAAAGAATTAATGGGAGTGTTAGGAAAGTGACGGGGAAAAAGAGAAACGTTGTCAAAAAAACAATAGAAGATGGTTGAGAAGAGCCTGGAGTATTTTTTTTCTGATTTAATTTCGATTAAGATTCAAATGAAATCATGTAGGTTTTTTTTAATGTTTACGTTCATATTTTAGCGGATTTTATGTGAAATGTTTAGATGGGTTTACCAGTAGTGCTTAAGGACGTTCCCTAATATAGCTCAGATACAGTTCACTCTTTCCCCTACTCTCACATGCGCAGAAAGGCAAAAATATTGTCACTGCGTCATTTCTTGGATCTGGCAACATTGCATTCTTACCGATGCTAAAAGACAAAGAATAAAAAAAACACTTCATGAAACAACTCAATGCGAAATTCCAGATGAGAACAATATAGTTAGGTTTAGAGAATTAGCTAAAAATCTAGAATGCACCACCTGCAGAAGTTTTTTAGATATGGAAAATATGAGAAATTTTAGTGCGACGTTGCCAAGTCGTCATCTCTCACTTGCCATGCCATGAATGAAAACCATCAAAAGCACCTAACTTTTAAGATTTTTCATACAAAACGAATACCGCTTGATACAATTATTTTAACAGGAAAATATTTGTTATAACGGGTGTTTTTTTTAGAGGTATAGAACTTTAAGTTGGCATCACTTTTTTAACTGGCGGCCATTTTGTCAGCTGTCAAGTGATTAATATTTAGTTTGGTTTGCCATTTCATCATGAACAGGTTGACAAAAGAACAACGCTTGCAAATCGTGCAAATTTATTTCGAAAATAATGGTTCAGTTCGCGAAGTTTACCGCAAGCTCCGTCCATTTTATGGTCGACATAATCGTCCATCAGAGCAATTAATTCGGTTAACCATGGATCGTTTTCGCACTACGTTTACTCTATGTGATAATACGCATCCGCAGAGACGTCGAACAGTGCGCACCGAAGAAACAATTGCCGCTGTAGAGCAAAGTGTTGAAGAGGACCAGAATGAATCGATTCGCCACCGTGCACAGCAATTGGAGCTTTGTCTATCAACTTTATGGAAGATTTTGCGCTTTTGGTTTAATAAAATTACGATGTGACACCGATTATTTACAACAAGATATACCTAGTCGTTTGAAAAACAGCGTAAGTTTCAAGGTCCACAGTATGTCTGCTGAAAAAAAGAAACCCTATCGAAACGAACATGTGGAATGGACCTGTCAATTGGCCACCAAGATCGTGTGATTTGACACCATTGGATTATTTTCTTTGGGGATATGTGAAGTCGCTCGTCTACGCCAACAAACCAGAAACGTTAGGGGACTTGGAAGCCAACATTCGTGGCGTTATTGCCAACATACGGCCCCATATGCTCGAAAAAGTGGTTGAAAATTGGACCTGTAGAATTGGATTTATTCGAGCCAGCCGCGGCGGCCACATGCCCGAAATCATATTTAAACATTAATGGCATAAAATTATCCTTCCAATAAAGCCAAATTGATGGACATTAAAACGATTTTCTTGTGTTTTATTTCAATTCGAAGTTCTATACCTCTAAAAAAAACACCCTATATCTTCAGTTAATGATTCTCAGTTTTTCAAAATAATATCAAGAAAATTACGATTGTTATTTAATGAAACAGTCGCTTTAACATCAATCGGGATAGGGTTCGCGTGTTATGTATGCAAATTTCAATGGTCAATATTTATAAATTTTGGCCGCATGGACTATTGAAAAAATTCTACGTATAAAGGACACTTATAAATATGTGTATTCAAAGTTCTAAAAGGATTTCAAGAAAATCGATTTATTAGGGAACGTTTTTAAATCAAGCGAAAGAAACAGAGGAAATGAAGGGAATTTGGAAAGTTTAGACATTTTATAAATTTATCAGATTCATTTCATTCTTTCGAATTTTTATTGAATGTTTGAGTAATTATAGAAGAAGAAAAAAAGAGATGGTTTTACATTCATTGATTAAAGAGTTAGCGTGATTGAGGAACACGAGTGGACAGATCGCGTGTTCCAAAGAAGGCATCTGGAAAATGATAGGATGCACTTTGCTCGCATTTCTGACCACTTGGCCTATTCTTTTATTGTTTTTTATTGAATTAATCCTACTAGGTTAATTAATTTTAATGTATTTTTAGAGAATTAATTTTTAATTTATTCAGGCGTAATTTATTAAAATGATTTAACTACCATTTAAAACATATCAAAACGCTTCAAATTTTTAATCAAATTATCCCTATTTATCACATGAGATGGTTATTAAATTGTTGCATGAACAGACATTGATGTAGTTGGTTTGGATGAGGATTACAAGCAAATACCATAACAATAATATACAAGAAACTTATATCATGAATTCAATTCTCGGCTGGCATCATGGATTTTTGAAGCAATTTTTCTCTCTATTTTCTAATTTAAATTGTAAATTGCTTGTGGGCCCTTTCAGCCGAAACCTCATTCAAATGTTGCACCATTTCCTCTCGAAAGGAAAGAATTATCCTTTCAGGTGGAAGAAACGGGAGTTATCAACAAATAAAAGTTTTTATGTGAAACCTACCCTGTAAAAATACTTAATTTCTTATTAAGAATAGGAAGGGTGAAATTTGTAAAAATGTAACATTTTATAAATCATATCAATAGATTCGGTTACAGAAGTGTTTCTCATAATATAATTAAAGTATATAATAGTAGTATAGTAGTTCTCAAAATATAATTAGAATTTTCAATCAAAATACGAATTTTATAAGGCCGTCTTTTGTCAAACGAGTCAAATTTAGTTTCCCAAAAAAATGGGTGTGCCAAACCTAAGAAAACGTGTCTTTTGGGGGCCATCCATAAACTACGTCATACGAATTTCAAGATTTTTAGACACCCCTTCCCCATGAATCATATTCTGTCACATTTTGATTGAGCTCCCCTGAATTGTGACATTACACTATCACTTTTATATCCTATAATTTAATAATTGTAGTAATTTTAACCCATTATTATCTTAAACAAATTAGTCTTTGTTGAAAAAATCATAATAAAATATTTATAAGCAATAAAATATCTCGGGGGGGGGGGGTCGGGTAGGCTAGGCGGTAGCATGTCAGCCAGCTAACCAAGAGGACCCGAGTTCGAATCCGATTCGAGGCATCCGGCTAAAATCTGACACCCGAGGTAGAGACAAATTTAAATAAAATAATTAGTATCGTAAATGGCTTATGGCTAGAAAGGCCGAAAAGCCAAAAAAAAAAAAATATCTCCAGGAATGAATCCTTAATTAAAATGTATTTTTTTTCTTGAAAAAAAAGTATTTTTGTTAAAAATTGCTTGATTACAATTTTTTGTCTAGATATATTTCACCAACATTTTCAGGTTGGAATAATAATAACCTGAAATAAAAAAATTATTTTTAAAATGTTTTAATTTGACTTTTGTGACATCATAATTTTTAAGATCCCCGGGCCCCTTGTCACATTTTTTCACAAATCTGAGGTGGCCTCTCCCCCTGTTACTGTGTGACGTAATTCATGGACGGCCCTTTACAGTATTTTTTTCAATTTTTTTTTTTTTTTTTTTTATTAAATTATTGGTGAGTATTATTGTGGATGAAAAGAGTGGGGTTTTTGTTTCGTTTTTTCGAAATAATATCTCAAAAACGCCTAATACTATTTTGATATAAAAATTTGAACGAAATCTTAACGTTTCGATCTACAAGAAAGAGTTGATTAGGTTTTGGTTGAAATTGGACAGAAAGGGCTGGATTTAAAAAAATTAAAATTGTAAAATTTTAAACCAAAAAAGATGAAATTTACTATGAAAGAGACTTGTATGATAAGATGTGAATATTTCTTCCGTAACCACAAATATGGGGTGAGGGATTAAAAAAATATCGCAATTAGACCCTTTGATCATGCTGTGCCAAATTTCGCATAGGTATCCTTTAAGACCTTACCTAGAATGATCTCCAAGAAATTGATATTGCCTCCAAATGGGGTTCTCAACAAATAAATTTATGTTTTATTTTATTTTAATATACGAGGTGCCAGATGTAAGCTAAAGTCATGTGGATGGCCACATGAGCTTATTTTTTCCTTATGACACCTGAGTTTATTCATGTATCATCTTATTTCTAAAATATTTAATATAAGACTTAAAAATTGAAATAAAAGTTCATTTATATTTTTATAAATTTTAGGGTTTATTTAGTCACAGAAATTAAAGAAATAGAGTAATTTAAGTTAATTAATTTATTTCATAGATTTACTAGACATTTTCGGTCACCACTGGTAGACAATCTTCAGTAGTACGTAGTGGAACTTTGAAACATTTTATAAGATTTTTTCTATTAAATACAATTATACAAAATAAAAATACATATAGTATAATTTCATTCAAGATTCGTAATTTGTCACTTTGTGTTTTATAATTCATTTTTAATTTAACATGGATATTTCAATAAATTAAAAAAAAATTAATTTATAAACACTTGTCTCTGGTTTTAGAATATGATTTGAACTGATGATAAATTAAATGTTTTCTAATTACTATATTTTACAATCAAATCTCAATTAACTAAATTAATAATTTTTAAGGATTTAGGTGTCGGTTCTAGGTGAAACATTATAAGTAACTTATGAGGAGAATTTTCTAGGTTAGGTTTCACAAAAGGAAATATTAAAACAAATGTATGTTTTTTTGAGTTTGATTCACTCGATATATATTTCGGGTTATTACTCATCATCAGGAGTTCAAATGAAAACAAGTTTCATTTGAACTCCTGATGATGGGCTAATAACCCGAAATATATATCGAGTGAATCAAACTCAAAAAAACATACATTTGTTTTAATATTTCCTTTTGTGAAACCTAACCTAGAAAATTCTCCTCATAAGTTACTAACTAAATTAAATCTCCCATTATTATATAATGAACTATTCTCAAAACACAATAATTTATATTTTCGGTAAGGTTTTAACCCGCTCCAGCCATCATCACTGTACAGACAGTTAAATCCTGTCTGCAAATAAAAATTAACCCTTGCATTAGCCTTGAACTAATGCAAAATATTACGCAACACTCTCGGTCTGCCAGGTAATATTTCTTTATTTGCCTCTGATGATCGATATTAATTTGTCGATTGGGGTAGAAGATGTTAATATTTTTCTCCTACTGAATATTTCAGAATTCTTAATTCTTTCAATTCAAATGGTCATTAACCGAAAGCTCTTTACAACTTTTGAAATGACAGTCCTTATTTTGATCTCTCCAATCTTGGTAATCACTCATAAAATGATTGATTGATTTTTTGGTAAGATTCGTTTCCTGGAAGCGTAAAATCCTTGGATTTGTTCGTTTATTCTCACCGATTCAGCTTCCAACTTCTCAAAGTTATACATAGTAAAGGGGCATTGTGATTTAAGTACCAAACACATGAGATGGATGAATAATAAAGTAAAAAAGGTAGAGAGCGAATAACTGAGAGCTAAGTCAATTTGCCGGATTAAATTGAGTTAAATTGCGGCTTGATTGATTGCGCTCAAAAGATTCGTCTTATTAGTTACGGCCATGAATAGTAATCATAAAAATCAAGTGCTAGCGTGTCTATTAGGAGTTGAATAATTTGGTTTTAAACGAGCTTCGAACTGAATTCGTTTGATTGCCAGCATTCTCTGAATGTCTCTGTTCACTTGGGCCATTTCCATCGAGGGAATTCCTTAATAGAGTCGGCAGTTGGGAATTATGGAATGCTTAGTACAAGTCATTCGTTTTATGTGCACAACACCCGATTTCGCTGGCTGATATTCTATTTACACATCTTGTTGCAACTGAACGTGCGTGATCCTCCTCTCGTAGAGGCAGCTAGTGGAGGTCGGAGACCTTTTATTTGATTAGTCGTCTAGGAGCATACAAGTTATTGCAAATAAAAAATAGTTACCACTCTGAAGCCAGGAATTTTTATTTATTCGAGAAAAATTGTTCAATTTATTGAGTCATTTTCTAAATTGAATAAACTTTATCTTCCTTGGGTTGAAAACTTACATGATGAACCATAGGTGAATTAGAGAGATTTAAATTAACAGATTAAGCTTAAAATCTCTTCGTTAAACGAAACACTAGACATATTGCTAAAAAATCGAGTACAATTTATCTTCGATTTTTTATTTAAAAAGTTTTAAAATAAGTGTTAAAAAAAGGTAAAAAAGACCTATTGGGCTAAAGATGGTCAGACGAATGATAGGGAAAAATCTTTAGCCTGTGATCTCTCATGGAGGTCTTAAATAATCGAAAAGTTTAGATTTTTGAAAATTTAGGAAATCTATTCAAATAATCTTATATATTTTGTTCCAGTAAATACCCGTTTTTTAGTAAGAACGCGTTCTTTAGTAGTTAAAACGCGTTTCACTGAATACCTTTGTGGCAACTAGAGTTTAGTGATGTTGGTTGAGTTTGGTTCAAATGTCTAGAATCTTCATTTTTGACCTTCTGTCTCATTTTGAGTGTTTATTTTCAAAAAATTTAAACGAAAATGTCAAAAATTACAACCTCTTCAACTTTGCTTCTAATTTTTGACATTTACGTTTTAAAATTTTTTGAAAATAAACAGGTCAAAAATGAAAATTTTAGACCTTTGAACCAAACTCAACCAACATTAGTAAACTCTAGTTGCCATAAAAGTATTCAGTGAAACGCGATTTAACTAGTAAGAACGCGTTCTTACTAAAAACGAGTTTTTACTGCAACATATATAGTATTTGAGTTGAAAATGGTTCACTTAGTGATTCACTTATCTATCTATACTTATTATAATCGGCTTGTGCGACGACGCTGACGGGATTTTTTTAATTTTAAAAAACCACTAATAGTTCATGACAAATAAAATTTATTAAAATTAAGAAATTTAAATTATTATTTTTGGCAAAGAGATTTTTATTTCATTGATTTTTTCCTCTTATTAAAAAACACAGACTAAAACGTATATCGCAAGCTCAAGAAGTTCAAGTAGAGTCGATAATGGGGAAGTAATCTCCGAAGTCGAAGCCTCAAATTAAATGTATACTTTATTTTATCTAAGTAATGGAATTGGATTAATAAAATAACTATTTATTTATTTAAAATTATTTTCAAACCCACTACCGAGTCCAGGATGCCTAGCGCCCAGGCTAGTAAGATGCTCGCCGAAGGGGAGCTTCGCAGCTGGTAATATAATAATTTTTTAATATGATAACCAAACTTAATAGTTTATTTCCACTTGATATCATTTAATTGAAAAACAACTGTAAAAGGAAAAGATGTTTATTTATGCAATGAGACCTGAAAAACACTTCGATTTACTAAACTTTATATCTGGTTTAAGAACAAGATTTTATATATATTTATAAATATATAATATATTCGGGACACACATTCAAGGTTAGTGAGAATAGCCTCTATATGACATAAAAAATTTCTAATAAATATAAAAATTTTGTAAAAAATCATTTTATTAGGAAATACTGCCATATGATAAATTAATAAATTAGAAAATTCAATAAATGATAAATTAAAGAGAAATTTCGGTAAAAATTGTAGAGTGTAAATAGAAATATTTGGAAATGAATATTTAAAGAAAAAATAGATTTATTTCTGCTCAATTAGAATAAACATTCTTGCACGTTTTGAAAGAATTTGAAATGGTGAAAGAGCACCATGAGAAGAAGGGAGATTCTCACGGGACGAATCAATCAAAGTTGACTGCGATCTCTCTCTCGTGGCTCCACAGTTTTGGCATATAATTATTCAATATTCTATTGTACATATTTGATATTTAAAAACATTTTTTTATATCTCATGTGAAGTATTTGGAGATGAATTGAGCAAAGCTTTAAAAACAATTAAACATTTTCAACAAAAAAATAATGTTCTACAAATTATGGCCATCAACATGACTTGCTGGAGATGTGAAGTTGTCAGATTCATAAATTTTTAAGGGTGCTTTATTCGTATCTATACTTACTTTTTGAGAAAATTTATCAAAATGAGCTTAAAAGATTTTGAAAGATATTAATTTGCCGATGGTAATAGATTCAAATTTACTAGAAAATCATAAGATGGTGTCATCTATTAAATCCGATGGACTGGAATATTTTTAATTATATGTCAGAGGGTTCGATTCCCAAGGGGTGAAAAACAACCCCTCTGACATATAATTAAAAATATTCCAGTCCATCGGATTTAATAGATGACACCATCTTATGATTTTCTATTAAAAGATTTTAATTAAAAAGTTTTTATTTTTCCGAGAGTAGCAGAGTTGTTTATTCATAACGAGAAACAATGAGGTTGTCCTCTGCTTAATGCAAATAAAGAATAAAAATTTTCAATATCCACGCGATACTGACCCCATGAAAAATTATATTTATAATTTAAAAAGACTGATGATGAGGGCCAAGCCTTCGAAACTATAGTCTCAAACAAATAAATAATATATATACTAGGGTGGTCTTTATTTTGGGTATTTTCGAATTTTTACGCTGACAAGGGCTCATATAGTTCGTAATAAATAAAAAAAATATCCCGTAAGTCTCTATCTCAATTTTAACCTATGCCCCACAGCGATGTAAGTTTCCCATCAAAATAACATGGGGCTTTCGGCATTGAACGAGTTACAGCTAGATAAAATACTGCCATATCTTAGTGTTACTAAGTTATAGACTGCAAAATTATAATAGCTAAAAATTTATAAAAATTCTGTGGGATAGCTACTATTATAAGGATAAAGTCTACGGAGTTTCAAATTCTTTGAACCATTACTTTGGCCGGAATAAAAAATTGATCTTTCAATGACAAAAACGCTATGTTATTTAGATAGAAAGTTACATCGCTGGGGGCACAGGTTATAATTGAGATAGAGACTTGAAACTTGGGGGATATTTTTTTTATTTATTTCGAACCATATGAGCCCTTGTCAGCGCAAAAATTCCAAAATACCCAAAATAAGGACCACCCTAGTTTAAATGTAGCATATATTATTATTATTTATTTTAATAATTTTTGGAATTTGATAATATAATATTTTGATTTATAGATAATCATTATTTTTTAATGATTTTACATCACAAAGGCAAGACTTAAATAAAAACTAAGTATAATACAATGGACGTCGAAAGAAGAGAAACTTTTAATACAAGACGTGAATAGTTGCAGATTCTGGAGAGTAGGAAAGGCTTAAGGAGTTAATTAAATAATAAATATAGGTATAAGGTTTAATAAATATTAGAATATAATGCGAATACTTATATTGAAATTGTAATCAATATCTATTATTTTGAATAAAGAAGTGGCATAATGAAGGCATGGCGCGGCCTTTCATTTTATTACCAAAAAATAATGTAGTAATTTTTGAAACTTTTCCTGCGTTTGGCCCCTATGTGTGCCGCTTTGTGAATGTGCACAAAACATCTTGGTCAAGTTGATTACTATTAGACTCTCCTTGTGTGTTTATCTTCTTGTTATCTCATTGGCTGCTTAATGACTTCTTGTAGCGATCTCGATAGAGAAGAGAAGCAAGAAAGAAGGCTCTGGAGAAGGTGGCATTGGGCATTTCCTGACAAGGTCCCTGGAAATCAATTGGCTGTGATGGGAACGCGATGCCGGTGGGATTTTAGCCGCGGTTGAGCGTGGGAGAAGTCCCCAGGGCAAACGCGGGGGAGGCGATCACGATGAGGACGCCAAGCGGCCAACACCAAGACAAAGTCCCCAGGAATTATACAGAACAGCTCGATATTTCTTTTATATTCATAAATGATGATGAAAATGGGGAAAATATCCTATACGAACGAATAGCTTACAGATCATGAAACGAAAAAGTGAAAGGATTCTATACCTACATGGTACATTTCTATTCAGAATTATGACAATTTTACGATTTATTTATGGGGAATGGATTGGAACATATAGCATATTGGACAATGGGACAATATTACCTAAAGAATAATATAATTTTTTTTTTTTTTTTTTTAATGATATTGATGTGAGAAGGAGATACACCAGAAGGTGGATCCCCTAAAGGCCTGTATGGGCTGGCCCCTCCATCGTGAAAAGAACAGAGTAGAAGGAAAAGAAGCCGGGATCACGAGCCAATCTCAGAAACTTAGATACAATTCAATATCCAATTTACTAAGGTTTAAGGGGCTTCGCGCAGTGGTAAATTCTCCGCGCGATAAATTCGGTTAAATTTATCTCCCACTTAATTTTTATTACCAGACCCTATACTTACAGAAAAAATGCCTAGGTATAGCCGGGAATCGAACCCGAGACCTCCGGGTTGCCAGTCGAGTTATTCTGACCATTACACCACGGAGGTGGACAATATATTGTCCTTTAGAAATTTTGAAATGTATTATAATGTTTTTATTATTATTTATTATTCAATAATTGAGTGACAGAGTAAAAAGCAACGGTTTGGAATAAATAAATGCATTATCGTGTGCTCGCATCTACGAGAGCACCTTTGCCTGAGAAAAATGGGGGGAAATGCCTGAAGATGGAGCCGAGACTTAATATACGGCCAATTAATCAAAAGGGCAGCCGGATAACCTGAGGTTTACTCTGAGTCAGGCAGTTTCGGAGGTCAAGACCTTCCTTGGCCCAACCGCGCCTCCAAAATCTGCACTATACCATACCAAATCATTTTAAACGAATAACAAAGAGAAAAAAAGAATTGAAATCCCTATTTGAACAAGGTGACTGTCGCATGAACAGCGTCCTTTTTCACTTGCCTAAAAACAAACAGCTAGAACCGAACTTGATGGCAGAGGTCTAATATAGTTGCATATTAGATGAGACTTGTTATCCACTGGCATTGTTTGAGTAAATTGGACTCTTCTTGTTTATTCAAACAAAAGGTAGCGAATATGATTCGAGAGAAACTCGAGTAAAAAAAGAGATTAAAATTAATAAGAGAATTAATAAACAATAAAACGAAAGGCAAAACAAAAGATTTTAGTATTAACATTACTTTTAATAAGCTAAGTAGATTAATAGAGTAAAGGGAGTGTAGTTTCACAGTGAATGAATACACTCCCTTTACTCTATTAAATAATATCATGTTTCACCTTTAACCTACACCACTTTCCCCAAGTAAAAAAAAGCTAAGTAGAAGTAAGATATAGGAAATCTGAATTGAATCAACTAAGTGCGCTTCATTCAACTTTTACTCTATTTTATAACAAATTCAGAAAAGACTCAATGCATCATTTATGTAGGGAATGTGGGGGAAAATGGTCGAGAAAAAAATATAAGAAATACCGATTTTATCTTAAGATAAAGTGACCAGACATCCCACATTAAGTGTGACTGTCTCACATTTGAGATTCTTGTACCACAAACGTCACACAAAGTGCCCCACATTGGACAATATTTTGTCTTTTAGATTAAAAAAATTATATTTTTTAATTATTTATATTTTTAAAAAGTCGATGTTGGGATTTAGCGACACTAGAGTCCGTCTTGAAAGACTTTTGTGAACATGCTGATGTGGAATATAATTATGTATGCGCTTTCTAGGCTACAGAAAATACAGATGGTTAGCATTACTGCCTTCAATTGAAATAATTCTAAAACTATATTCCTGTTTAAAATCATATTTTTTAGTTATTGATAACTGTCCAAATGTCATCAGCTTCGTATTGGATAAACTAAAAATAGGGAAATGGCTTTTTCTGCAGGGTAGTAGGATACCCTTAACGGATGTGCTAATTTAGTTGTCTAAATATCAGGGGCTCCCATTAAACGAATATCTTTATTTGTTATGTCGATATTTTAATTTTATCTATTACTTCTTCTTCTTCGAGTGCCATACCCGAAACGGGTGTCGCTCCTCTCCACATATACCTGTGCTGAGTGTGTTTAGTTGATTTACACAGATATATGGGACCTACTTTTTAACGCCGGTTCCGAACGGCTAATTTGGAGAGGTTACTAGGCAATTATACTCTTGGTAGGTTGCCATTACTTTCCAAGAGGAGGCGACTGAAAATATCTATCTGCCGAGACGCGGTCTCGAACCAGCGATCTTCGAGTCAGCGACCCAACACTCTAGCCACTGACCCACAGTCGCCTTTTATCTATGACTGCTCTTATTCTATTATGGTTTACAATATATAAATAAAATAATTAAATACATACAGATTCATGGCCCACATTACTTTATGAAATATCTAGTCACTTTAGCTTAAGACCACACGACGGACGTGAAATCTTGTACGACATTTATAATTCTAAGTAATATATATAAGAATAAAAATTATATTAATATTATATCATGGATATTGGTTGGACGAATCAGGAACAAGGCGAGATTAATATTATAAAATACAATTATTTATTTTTACTTTATCCAAGCAGATAAAGATAAAGTAATCGGTCTCGCGGCAAGCGCGACTTCAAATGGTCCTCAGGACTACTCAAAGAGTCCTCAAAACTATGGAACTCAAAGTCACAAATTCATTTAGGTTGAATTTTAGCACTTGACGGCATTGCCAAAAATTATATGGGGTCTCGTCAAGTGGCCAAAAAGTGAAATTTTTTTATTTAGTTTTTTTTTTCGTCGACGATTTTTTCCACACCGTTAAACCGATTGAAATGAAATTGAAAACCAACCAGTCCTTT
Organism: Forficula auricularia; assembly: GCA_024734495.1. Taxonomy (NCBI): domain Eukaryota; kingdom Metazoa; phylum Arthropoda; class Insecta; order Dermaptera; family Forficulidae; genus Forficula; species Forficula auricularia. The sequence continues at coordinate 159,075 of JALMQS010000851.1, read as the reverse complement.
AACAAAATGAAGCGCTTAGCTACATATCGGCAAACAATAGTACTTTTTTAGTTTTTTTTCTATATATCTTGAAAATGACTTAACCAATTTTAAGTCAAGTAAGTGCCTTGAGGACGATAAAAAAAGGTTATATAAAGTTTTTAGTAAAATCATATTTTAAAGTGTTTTAGGTACTCTAGAGTAAGTAGTTCTTTTTTAATTCTTTAAAATTTATTCATTTGTTCGGTTTAATATAGCTCATTTAACCTTGCTTAAAAGTAAGAACGGATGCTTATAAATAAAAGCTTATTTTTTTATTTATTTATTTATTTATTACAACTTTTGGCCTTCGAAATCAGATGTTTCATTTTGGCCATCATTTATATAGATTGGACATTATATTAAATAAAAGCTTAAAAACTTAAAAAAAAAGATTCTGAAGAAAACTTGAATTCCAATTTTTGAAACCAATACTTCCATACAATAGGGACCCGCGTGCACCAAACAAACGCACTGAGGAACGGGTCATCGAAGTAACTAAGTAAGTATTGGTAAATGAAGTAAAAAGTGTTCCTGAAACGAAGACTTGATCAACGACAACTTTTTCGTCTTATAGTCCAAGAGCTGGTGACACATTTTTGAGTACGGATTTGACCCAACTAGAAATAATTCGTAATAGTACCGTCTATGATAGTTGTACAAGGAATGGCCAGTCTGGCTGGTCTAAGCAGGTGGACCAGGTACTGCGCATGGTGTGAGTGCGGTAAAAAATACATATCGGTTAAAAAATATTTTTGACCCACAATGAAAAAATAAAAATTATAATTTATAGTCAATTATAAACATAATATATTCACTCCAGACCATTTGAGTGGTGGGACGTGGAACCAGACCACCCAAAGTGTATTTTTACATAGCATCATGCTATTTTTTCAAATTAAAAAATACATATGTGTTAAAAAATATTTTTGACCCACAATGAAATTATAAAAATTATAATTTATAGTCAATTATAAACATAATATATTCACTCCAGACCATTTGAGTGGTGGGACGTGGAACCAGACCACTCTAAAGTGTATTTTTACAACATGCAAAAAATAGCATGATGCTATGTAAAAATACACTTTGGGTGGTCTGGTTCCACGTCCCACCACTCAAATGGTCTGGAGTGAATATATTATGTTTATAATTGACTATAAATTATAATTTTTATTATTTCATTGTGGGTCAAAAATATTTTTTAACCGATATGTATTTTTTACCGCACTCACACCATGCGCAGTACCTGGTCCACCTGCTTAGACCAGCCAGACTGGCCATTCCTTGTACAACTATCATAGACGGTACTATTACGCATTATTTCTAGTTGGGTCAAATCCGTACTCAAAAATGTGTCACCAGCTCTTGGACTATTAATAGAGTCGCAAAAATCAAAATCTCTGACACGTGATGGATAAAAGAAAGGAAGGGTTTGCGATTTGCAGCCTCCCTTCACGATCCGAGGTCTTCGGGCCTAAGAGCTAAGAGATGGTCTGTGTTGGGCGTGAGAACCGAGACCCGCCCGCCGATGTCTCTTCGCCCTGTCCCGGTCACGTGGTCTGTGGGCTGCATGCGTGGGTGCCACACCCCCCCTTTTTATCTTCTATTTTGCCCGGAGGGCGATCGCCTCGCTCATTACCGACGGACGCCAAACGACGCCGCCTAGGAGGCTCATTCCGATGAGAAATATTCCAAGAGCGGTTTCGTTGTTCACCACCAAACAACGAGAAGATCTAGGTTACATCGGAAACTTAAAATCCTATAGGGTTAAATAGCGGGTTCATATTAATTTTCATAATTTACGTATTAGTCCGTCCACCACATAAGCATATAAAACAGACGAATTGAGAGCTGCAAACTACAAACATTTCAAAGTTAATCATCGTTATAATTTTATTAATATGCACATACACAAAACACCGAAAGAATATATGGGGTTGGACTAAATGGCAAAACAAACAGCATCGCGGAACTACACAACAACACTTAAGCCTGATTTACACGGGTATAGTTTTTAGAAGAGAACTAGGTAAAGTAGAGTAACTCGATGACGGTTTTCTGTTGGCCTTTTTTGATCAACTGCCGTCGATTCTGATGATTGTAGAGCGGCTCAACGGTAAAAATTACAGTGTGCGACCATCGTCGGCAATTTTCGCAAGCGACTATGTAAATGTATTGCAGTCCAAGGTGGAAATTTTGAGCACATGTTGTAACTTTTTCTGTTTAATGCTATAGTTATCGATTAAATAAAACTTATATTCGTTTAGTTGTGTGGATTTATTTCTTTGTAGTAGGTATTTAAAAAAATTCCCGGAATTTTATGGTCACCCTGTATTTTGAATGTGATACTCTCATATGACTAAAATCATTCTTATATACGTCTGTCCAGTACACATTTTCCAATCCGTTTTAAACTAACTTCCCGATGAGCTAAAGATTTGAAACTTTGAAAGAAAGACCCCTAGAAAATTTCATTTTATTGGGTTATTTCATAGGTGACCCAATCAGTAAAATTATTTCACAACATCAGTTTGTTAATCTCGACAATTCAGGGTTTTATTGGATTTTAAGATTTTTATATCTTGGAGGTTGATACAATAAAAAAGTATGAAAAATGTATATTTCCAAAACTATGCATGAGTAAGATTGAAATATTAAAATCTCCCCCTCCCCTTCCCTTTCATAATGAACTAAAAATCGCAAATGTTTACAAAATGGATTTGTTTTTGATTAGTATTCTTCATAAAATTCAGGGGAAAAATTATGTGTTTTCAATTTATTTTATTTCATTTATCTATTTTCGATTTCCAAAAACAAAATCGTTTTGAAAACATGGCTTAATCTCATTTAGGGAAATACGAGGTGTGAACCGCGACCTAAAATCGTGTACACCTACTTCCACTTCCGCTTTTATTTCCAAGTAGAAGACAATAGATGGTAATAGATTATCTAATGAATTCCAAAGTAATTCCAATTAATTCCAAAAACGGTATACACCTAATCAATCCAATCGCGGTTCACCCCTAGGAGAAATGACTACTGTATGACAGCGTTGGACTATGGTTTTCTGGCGTTACAAATGCCAACTATGTCATTATGCTTGCGAAGGGCTTAGATTGCTAATTTTATATTTACTCATGAATTTTTCAAAAAGTTTTTATGATTTTATTCATAACTTTAAAGGCTTTTCGCTTAAAACGAATCAATTGTCAATTCATTTGAGAAATATTACTATAGAGTATTTAGGTATTTTGTTTTTAGGTAAAATATTCCAGAAGTAAACTAGCTCTTCATTCCGATCTCCGGGTAGGGGCTACCCGAGGAGAGACTATCATAAAGGGATGAAAACATATTTTGTAAATAATAAATTATTAATTATTTACTATTTACTTTTTAGTGAATTTCAGCACCTCTGAATTTAAAAAGAACTTTTGATTTTAAGAGTAAATGTCGATTGGGTTTCAGATTCTATCAAAGATGAGAGAAGAGCAATATTTGTTCTTCCAATAAAAGTTAAGAAAGTCGCTAGTTTCAATTAAGAATTTACAAAAAATATTTTTGTAGTTATAAAGTGGAGAATAAGATTAAGATAAAATTTCTGATGAGCTTTCGCAATCAGTCAAATGATTCAACTAATTTATTCAGTTTAAAAAGTAGTTAAAAAAATGAAATGAATAAATAATCAAATCAATTAAGGTGAGCTATTTAAAAAATTAATTATCTTTTGAAACGTGAAGGATATGTTAATCTAGTGTATAATCCTAACCGGTAGCAGTTCATCGCTATATCTTAAACAAATTAAACTCATCTTTAACAAAAGGTAAAATAAATAAATTGGCTAATGAATGGCAATTAATAATAGGATTTGATGATAATTAATAACTTTAGATTGGGATCTGATCATTGGTAGGAAAAGTGAATGTCATCTTTAATCTCCAGCTAAAAGAAATTTACCTTCTTTCTTTTTATTGTGGTGAAAAATTAGTCGTTATTACGTTTTCATAGCAGATGACAAGTTTCTCTAATGATGAAGAGAAGGGCGTCCGAATTGGCTTTAATCAAAGTGACTGCGAAAATTCAAGTCGGCGATCCGTTGGAAAAGATGGGATCAGCAATTGAAGAAAAGGCATTCAAGTTCCCTTATGAAAGCCGCAAGTGAAAAGATGCAATCGGTTATGAATAAAGAATAGACGGTAAGTAGCTGGATTTGCATTTAATAGGGACTGGAGTAGCAGATGTCCAAATTCACAAATTCAAAGAAGCCGTTCCAGTTCAATTTGCTCTTCTACTTTCATTTTATAAATTTATTTTTGATTAATAAAATAAAACAAAAAATGTAACAAATAATTAGGGCTCGGATTTATAGGCACTAAAAATCATTAAAATAGGCAGGCAACTAAGCACTAAAAATAAACTAAAATAGGCACTTTAAAAGGCATTTTGGGAACTTATCTCGAATGTTCTGCCATTCTATGAATAGCGTGTATAAGACACGTTACATGTAACATTTTAGTGAAAATAGCTTTTAAAAATGTCCTACCTTTCAACATATATGCGGTACTATCCGTCAATAATACCAAAAAAATTTCATTATTTTCTGCAGGCCACAGGATACCTATACAAGTATAATACAAATTCCCATTAAGAAAAGGACAATACATAATATTTTTCGGAGACAAATCAATTGAAACTTACTTAATACTTTGCGAATTGCTCTAGCAATTGTTGAACTTTTTGTTGCTTCAAGTTCGGAACAGGCTATTGAATATGGTCCACTCGGCTCATTTATGTCAAGTTTTCTGCTCGATACATAATTTTTGCGGAATATTTTCTTAATAATTCAAAAAAACTTTTAAATTTAGAAAATGTATAGATCTTAAAAATTGGAAATTGCCGATTTTAGTTAAAATAGACACTAAAAAGGGTATTTCTAGATGTAATAGGCAATAACACCCAGAATAGGGCAAAATCCGAGCCCTACTAATAATATGATCTAGATAATTTCGTATAAAAACGTAGCTTATCTGAAATTTCTTTGTCCAATGCAATTAATTGAAGATTTGCAATCACTAGAAAATAGTTAAATTTTTTTGTTTAATGATTAAAATTTTTGGGGATTGGTGTTTAAGTTTTTTTTTAGAATGATTTGAAAAAGCTCTAAAATGTAAAGTAGATATGTGTTATTATTTGCACAGATCGATGAATTCAATTAAATCCTAGGCTTTTAAGAAAAACTTGTAGGCCAATTAATTATGGCAAAGTGAAATTTTTGACTTGATAGGCTCAGAAAATTGTGATAAACTGATAAAAAAGATGAATACATTTCGATTATGATGTATTATTAATTCTTTTGTAGAATTTGGTCCTATGTGGTTTTCAATCTAAATTCCAATATATAATCTACTTTACTGATGTTTCAATTCACATATTCTCTAACTAGACCCACAGTATTGCGAGAAGCAAAGTTCTCGCAGTAAACTCTCTGCCGACAACGTCTATTTATAATAATTATTCGTACAACTTATGGTATATTTGCACCATCCCTAAATGCCCTTTCCATTAAGATACGAGCATGAAAATTATATATTTTCCTAAGAACAATGTCCTCATGATCATGAGAAAAATCTTTTATCTATAACCATTAAGGAGATAGCCAGAAAATCCCTAATTTTGGTATTCACTCACTTAGTCATCAAAACCTATAAGATACTTCCAGAGCTAAGGCATAGGTCTGAGATTATAAGTAAAAGGAAAAATGTCATTTTTGGGGTGAAATTTAGAGACTGAAATATGTTGAGACTAAGTCCATAACTTTGATTTCCATAAACATACTTACATGAAAATCCTCTTAAATGGTATTTGCTCATGATTCAGTGAAAATTTTATGCATATGTCTCTTTTGGGGATAAATCTTTCAAATTATCTCAAATTTTGGAACTCATTGACAAACTTCCGTTTTTTGGGCTGCAAAAGTAAGTGGTACCAAGTATTTTTGAGATCTTAAAATAACCAGAACAAAGGGGAAAATATATTGGATTAAATCATGAGAATTATAAAAAAATTATAAAACTTAGCAAAAAGAGTTGACATCTCACAAAAAAAATGTGAAAAAGTAAGCAAAGTTCTCTTGTGGTACGTCGGCCAACAAAAGAGATCTAAAACAGCGCCGGCTCCAAGTTTGATGCCAATCCCAAAATCGAAAAATGAGATCTGAAATTTAAGATATTAAAAATATTTGATTCAGTCTCAACTTTTTAGCTTTATATTTTGGCAGATTTAAATAGCTAAGATAAATATCTGAACTGGAAAAAAAACTCTTTAGTAAAAATATGAAAAGTTGACTTTGTATTTAATTTTTTGGAAACCTTAAGTTCAAGAACTTATTTTTCAATTATGGGATTGGCATGAAACTTTTTGTGTTAGATCTCTGTTGTTGGTAGAACTAGTACAATAATAGAACTTAGCTTTTTTTTCACAATTTTGTTTTTTGTGACATCCTCTTTACAAAAGTTATTTTATGGCTTTTTGTCAATTATACTCATTATCAATGTGGTTTTGTTAGTTTCTGTAAATAAGTGTGGTTGTAGGTTTGGATTATATTCGATTAAATTTTAACGTTCCCGCGGTGGAATTGAAAGGCGCTACGATTTTTAAGTTTAAAATGAATAAAAATTTTTATCATGAATTATGAATTCAATTTATTATATAATAATTAATAAAAAAATAATAATGTTAAGTAATATTCGTAAATTAATTATGTTCTAGAGATACCATTATAAAAATTCTAGAATATAGAGATTCAAATTAAGTTTTTATAACTATTTAATTTTCATATCATAATATATTCAGTGATAATATTTTATTTTAATTTTAATTGAATAGAAAGGACATTTAGGCATTAGATTTATAGTTTTCCTTATTATAATTAAAGGAGGAAATTCGAAATAACTTCACGAATTCTTCGCATTGGCTTTCCATAAAATAAGTAAGTGATAAATGGAGCTGTTCTCTTGCGAAATAGAAATTGAACTAATTTATGCTCCGAGTTGGCAATCGAGTTGGTCGTGCGATACGATAAGGTTACCTTAGTGATTCCAATTGGGCTCCAGATTACTGAACAACTGCTTGCTGTGTGCGAGTGGTTGTCTATATGAACGTTGGACCGAGTTTGGAACAGGAGGGGCAGATCGAACCTCGGGGATAAATCAAAGCCACGATTTAGTTGGCAATAATTTGGTGTGCGATTAGTTTTGAAAGCCCGAGGCAAGCAGCTCGCTAAGCCTGAAAGCCTGAAAGCGATTGTCCTTGATGTTCATGAACCCCCTGACTGAAAGTGGGAGGCCCCGTTTTCCGTTTACGAATGAGTCGAGTGAATGACTTGAACACGAGTAGGAAAGAAAAGGCCATTTAGTTAATTCATTGTCCAGGTGTTATTAATCAAGATTCACGAGTGGAGATAAATGCTGATCAACACCATAGTCATCTGGCGAAATGAGCGGATGACAGTTAATTGATTTGCCCGCGAATATTTAACTAACTACAAGTCAATCACTCTATCAGAAGGGAATAACAATTCAATACCATTAACTTCTATAGTCAGAGTAAATTTTTAATAATTGATGGCCTTAAATTAAAACATAAAACAGTTGAAGACAAATAACACCAGTCATGAATGTTGACATCAATTTCATTGTAGAAAAATTTTAATATATTTACAATTTTTATGTAAGAATAAAAAATTAAATTAGAGGAAAAATTAAAACTTTGTTCTAAGATCGGTGTATGTTCTTTGGAAATATAGGTGCTTTAACATTTTGCTTGTCAGAAGAAGAAAGGTGTAACATTGTACAAAGGTATAGCTTATTGATACAAACGTTTGAGCCGAATTTCATCTCATTAGCTACAAGCATTCAAGTTCATATAACAATTCGAGTTGTTCTGTTCTTCTGCATTTTTATTGTTCTTGAAGCTAGAGAGCCCCATAATCTGAGCAATTTTTTGTTTTACGAATTAAAGTATTTTGGTTTAAAATGAACTTTCTACGACATTTCTTTATGCATTATCTTTGTTATAGGGATTCCAAACACACCCCCACACAGACAGACTAATAGTAAAATTCATGCTTAAAAATAACTCCCTTCAGCATTTAAGACATTTCTAAGTTTCACAGAAAAAAAAATCAAAATATTGAATTCACCGACAAATTTTCAATTTCCACGAGACGCCTAGCGAGCTTCTCTATTCATATTAATACTCTAATTAAAGTTACATGATTCAAGTTGCCTTTCCTAGCAACATGTTCGGTTAAAAAAATTTGTAACAAAATAGTAATTCAATAAATATATATTATATCTTGAGCTCCCATACCTATTATAGGTATTATAATAATATAGATAGTTAATTTTACATGTGATGAAAATTATGTTTAATATATAGGTATAATAATAGATGCAATCATCTCTGTTGTTTAGCCGATGTAAAGTACAAAACAAACCTCCATCAAAAGGAGCGAAAAAGAGAATAATAATAATAATACATAAAGGTTCTCCAGGGGATGTGAATCCGCATCTCTTTTATAGCCCATAGGGTAAATTATTTTTATTTATTGCAATTACTAAATAAAAAAAATTACCTTTGGGTCCTATTGAAAATTTTTGCAATAAGCTAACAAACGTCTAAGTTCCGTATATTTAATATAAAACTGTTTTTGAAAACAAATAAAATAATAGGGAATATCGAAAAATAACCATTATAGATAGACAAGACAAATTATAATAGGAATAATAGAATGATTACATCAGTTGAATGAATTTCTTCGCAAATGTCAGAGATGTGAAGTCAAGCGAAGAAGACCTTATGGCTGCTGCTTAAGAAGAAGAAAAGGGAAAATTGATTTCTCAAGATACACTTAAGATAAAAGTCAATAAAGACATACCTAACGTATTCATTGTTGATTGATAAATTTTTGATTGAAAATAAATTTAATAATATTTCGTTATTTGAATTTGATAATGGTCATCAGGTAATATAACACAAAGGTGTATGCTTGTATAATTAATTCATAATGTAATTTTTACACAAAAATAAAACAACACTAATATATATATATATATATTTATTAAAAAACAAGATAATTAAGCTAGATTATTTCGAAAAAAAATCAATTTTTAGGATCATATAAATTAAGTGTTAAAATGATTTTTCAAAATTCGAGCTCAAACTACTTAAAAACTGCCACCTGCCCCGAGGGCCTAGCTGAGTAGGGCGTGCTGAATATATATGTACAATATATCTTTTTTTGGCTAAATGGGCTAGGTTCCCGAGGCCAATAAAAAAAAAAATATTTATATATATATTTTTTATGATAATGATGAGAGAAGGAGTTACACCAAAAAGGTGCAATCCCTAAAGGCCTGGGTTGGCCCCTCCATCGTAAAAAGAAGAAAAAAGAATTTTATGGGTTGGGCGGGGGTCGAAGGTATCTGTGGACACGTGTTTTAAATAGCTGAAGGTTATAAGTCGCGGGAAAGATGGTGGCAGGGAGCGAGTTCCAGTCTTTGGACGTCATAGGGATAAAAGAGTTGGCGAAAGCGCTTGTTCGACTTTTATCCAATTTGACAGCGAAGAGGTGCTGAGCGTTAGAAAACCGCGTGTTTCTCGTAAAGTGGGGGGATAATTGATTTCAGCTCGACTGAACAGACACCGTGATAGTATCTGTAGTACAGGGAAAGGGCAGAAACAGTTCTTCAGTGAGCTAGGGAGTCGAGTGAGTTGGTTAGAGCCGGGTCTCCTATTAGTTTAATTGCTCGCTTCTGAATTGCATCCAGTGTAGCAAGAGAATGCTTGGAGGCACTCCTCCACGTTTTTAGTAAGAACAAGTTCTTACTAGTTAAAACGCGTTTCACTGAATCACTTTGTGACAACTAGAATTTACTGATGTTGGTTGAGTTTGGTTCAAATTTCTCGAATCTTCATTTTTGACCTTCCTCCTCATTTTGGGTGTTTATTTTCAAAATTTGTAAACGAAAATGTCAAAAATTATCAGCATATATAACAAAGGATGTAATTTTGGACATTTTCGTTTAAAATTTTTTGAAAATAAACACCCAAAATAAGGCGGAAGGTCAAAAATGAAGATTCTAGACCTTTGAACCAAACTCAACCAACATCAGTAAATTCTCGTTGCTACAAAGTGATTCAGTGAAACGCATTTTAACTAGTAAAAACTTACCAAAAACGGGTTTTTACTGCAACATATACCAAAGTGTTTGTTAGAAAAAGATAAATATATGCATGTGTACCCAAAAAATGTTTTTAATTCTACCTGACTATTCAGCTGGGAAAGAAAGAAAAAAAATTTTCAATATCCACGCGATACTGATCCAATGAAAAATAATATTTATAATTAAAAAGACTGATGTTGAGGGCCAAGCCTTCGAAACTATAGTCTCAAACAAATAAATAATATATATACAGATATATAATTTCGATATATATGTGTGTATGTTTATTTGCATCAAGCAAAGGACAACCTCTTTGTTTCTCTTTGTGAATCAACAACTCTGCTACTCTCGGCAAAACAAAAACTTTTTAATTAAATATACCAAAGTCATAATTTGTGTTATATAGCTAATTATTTGAATTAGGGTGTTCCAAATTACGACTTAAATATTATACATGTATTTTCTATTCATAGATAAATTTTCAAAATATGTTATTTTCATTTTATCAAAGTAATCTTGCAATAACACCTTAATGTGTAGTATAATTTTCAGAATAGTTTCTCTTGCAGTAAATATACAAAACTCTTTCGAGGTTAAATTGGAAAAGTGCCGGACCACTTCATTCGCCAATACATTTGTCCCCATGACTTCAGGAAATGGAACTTTCTCCCGGCCTCCGTCTTTCCCGGCACTTATAATCTTCAAACCTTCAAACCCCAGGTGCCCAAACACCTACGCAACCACTCTTTCACATGATCAATTTTCCCTTCTCTTCGGTAATGCAAGGGTCTTTCGAGATCCATAGGGGTTGCATCTTCCTGGTTCTTGTATTGGATTGTATTGAAGAAAAAAAACATATTCAAACGTTTCCGTTGCCGATAAAATATCTTTTAAAACAATCCAAAAGATGTGATGAATTAACTTTAATTAATTTAAATAATAAAATATTACTTGAAATTTGTTAATATAAATTCAGGCTAATGAAAATTCTTAGTGAATGAATTAGTTTTATTTGCAATTTGAATTTTTTTATACGCATTCAAAGATATAATTTTCTAACTGGTTTTATATTCGTTTCTATTCATTCGGTGTAAAAGCTATTTATTATATTTTTTAAAATATCATCTGACTTGTTTAAAATATGAGCCTTTTTATGAATGAATAAGATTTATTCAAGGTCCTCTTGATTCGTACTTTTTTCTAATAGTAGTTGTGGGGGGTTTTTTCCTTTTTTTTTTCTCGGGCTCCGCTGTCATTGGTGGCTGGCTGCCTACGGCTGTCTGTCTGCTCGCTTGTTGCCAACGGTGTCCACTCGAGTCGTTTTGCACAGATTTATCCTCTGCTGCATTTTTTGGTCACTGTGCCTTCCAGCTTAGCAAAAATTACTCTAGTAAACAAGATGAACCGGATTACTCTTTGAAACAACTAATTTTTTTTACTTGCAAGGTACAAAATATGCGCAAGTAAAAATATTTTCTAGGAGTCGAAATATTTTGCGAAAAAATGTTATATTAAATTTATTACCTAATAATTATGACAAGTTTATATATAAATATAATTAAATTAATATTAATCAATAATTTTCCATGTAGGGACACAAATAAATCAAAATCAGAACAGGATAAAATCTACGATTAATCTTTATGAAGTTCAGGAAAACTTAAGACTTGTTCAGTTCGAAAGTTTAATTAATGAAATAAATACATATTATGAAAAGCTCATTGAACTACTTCAATTTTTCCCAAATAGTACTAAATAAAATTGTGCTTAAAATTATAAATTGAAGGAGACAATAAAGAGTGTGTCTGTCTTCTGCTGGAATTATAAATTTTTAATTTTATAATCGTTATAAATAAATTAAAAAATTATAATTCCAGCAGAAGACAAACACACTTTTTTATTGTCTCCTTCAATTTATAAAAATTATGCTACTCTCCGCAAAAAGAAACTTTCAATTTAACTTAAAATTATATTTTACATCAGACTAAAGATGAAGCATGAAGATATTTTTTTTAATGCAATCGAATGCAAGAAAAGGCGTACCAGTAAAGATCGCGAAAGACCACCCTTGCATTACCGAAGAGAAGAGAAAGTTGGTTAATATACCATATATAAAAGTAAGTTATGATAATAATATATTTAAAAATAACATTACATAAATAAATATCTAATATCTCCTAAAAAAATAATTAAAAGTCATTAAAAAATGTAAGCTTAGTAGATATGTTAAGTATGTCTCTGGAGTTTGATTTTTTAAGGAGAATAAACTTTTTGGCCAGAGACGCTGCCCGCCACGGCCACCAGTCCGGAGGAACGAGAATAGTTCTTAATAAAATTATATAATGAATTAGTTTTTAAAAACTTCGAGAATTCGTAGTATTAACTCAAATTATAATGGGAGAGCTCTAAATAAATTTGAATCGATTAAAAAAAACAATAAATAAATAAAATTATATTCTATTAATTAAACTTTTATTTCTATTTATTTATTTTGGGTAAATTGATTCGAAACCCAAATTCAGATCATCCACATCCGGATTAAATATCTTTCTTACATTTATAAACTAATCTAAGGGTAAACTTTAGCTACAGTGACCTTATCGTGTTTAACTATCTCTAATGCAAGATCAACAACTTATATTCTCGATTGCTTAATAAATCAAAATTATAAACGACCTAAGTTTCAGGTCCAGTGGTTTAACTTTATGGCTAAATTTTTGCTTTCAAATTAAGATATTTTTCTTAAAATAACCATCAATTTACTTAACCAATCAAAGGAAGATAAATAGCGAATGTAACTTTATCGATGAATATATTAAAATATGTTATTAGATATTTTTTAAATCATGATTTAAAATTAAATAAATAAAATAAATTCAAAGAATAAATAATTGTGTGTATACGTGCGCATTGAAGTCTCCACTGGAAAATGTGTATAAAAATCAATCTATCATATAAAATGAGTTTTAAAGTATTGCCTAAGATTATTAATTATTCAAAGAAGAAGAAGAAGAAGTATATAATTTAATTTTTATCAAATATTTAATATAAATAGTTTCAAAATTATGATTTAGGTATTATGGGAATAATCAATCTATGTAATGAAGAACTTAATTCTCATTAATATAATAGTTACAAAATTAAATACACAAGAATAAACATTTTTCAATTTACAAGATTAATATCTAAAAGTTAATTTGCTTCTGGTGTAATAATCTATTTAGATTATCTCTCCCCGGTTGGTTTGCTAAGCGTGTCGAGTTGTTACTTATTTGAATAGGCGCCACCCTGCTTAAGCAATTGTTAGCAGGTTTTTTTATTTCTCATTCAAAAAATAAATAAATAATAAGTGATAGTTAAAAAATCAAATTGATTATATTAAACCTACTGTTTAGATATATTTTTATTTATTAACCAAATCCCCAAAATCTAATTTACAAATTAACGGTTTAATTAAGAGAATCAATTACCTAAGCAGTAGCTTATTCTTACATTACAGACACTTAGGGGCGAACCGCGATTGGAATTAGGTGTACGTCGTCTTTGGAATTATGTGGAATTATTTTGGAATTCATTAGATATGCCCCTTCATCTATTGTTTTCTACTTGGAAATGAAAGTGGAAGAAGAAATAGGTGTACACGATATTAGGTGGCGGTTCACCCCTCGACAGACACCCTGAACATTCTCTGGACCTGTGGTCTCGAGAGCGCCTAGTTGGGAACCATTTTTCTCACTATGCCCGGGACACTGATTCTCAAACTGTGGATCGAGGAGCGTTTTTCGGAGAATTGTAAAAAAATTTTGAAATTGATTTTTAATTATTTAGATATGAAATCTATATACATATATAAATTAAGGTTTTGTCTGTAATCGCCCCAAATTTTGGCTCAAGAAAAGTTATGAAAGAAATCCCCCTCAACAAAATTCAAGTCTGTCTGTCTATAGGCACAAATTTTGCTCACAATTGGCATAAAAACGGTTGGAGGTAATTATAAATCAGATGTCTTCTAAATAATCATAAAATTTTTTTTTTATAAATTTTATTAAACCAATTATTTTACATTAATTAATGTATACATTGTATTTTTGCTTCGATTCCGGAGATTACTTCTCCACCATCGAGTGTCCTTATTCATCTTTAGTCCTTGTTTTTAATAAGAGGAAAAATCTAATTAGATAAAAAAACCTCTATTCCGATAATTATTTCAATTCCATTATTCCCCAATCAAGTCGATTGGTTTCATCCATCCACCACCATCGATATAAAATTATTTTAAATGATCTATCAATTTAGTAAATATTTTAATGTATCCTGAATGCGGGCGTAGCAGCTAGTAATAAATTTAAAAATATAAGTTTGCTTTAACTTGGGTGATTGTTACTTCATCAGCTGAATGTTTTGGCTAAGACCTTTAGATGAAGAAACTATCAAAAATAGGTAGAAAATTTAATAATAATCGAAGACAAAAATAGTTATCTGGTCCGTCTGCAAAGAATTTGATTGTCGATCTAAATGGAAAAATTGACAGATATATACCTAACTATATATATGGTATATATGGTATAGAGAGAGAGAGAGAGAGAGAGATTAAAAGAATCCGAGAGGAATTAGTAATTTCATACTTTTTAGAAAACATGACTGGAAAGATAAATTGAATGTTCTAGAGATTGAAAAGTGAGGAAAACATTAAGAAAAAGAAGCTTCTCCATTTTTTGTAAAGATAAAGATGTCAATTTAAGTGTTTTGGTGACTTTTATAAATTAAAATGTTTACTAAATTGATGGATCATATAAAATAATTTTATGGTTATTTAAGGTGCTTGTCATAATTTACTTATTGAAAAATGTTGTAGTATTTATAATTAGAAAACAAGCAAATAAATATTGGTATTCCAGATTGCAAGATGGAAAGCTGTTGAAGAAAAAATGTCACTAAAAAAGCAGACTAAAGGCCGGAGGGCTTGGAGGACATCCCGCGGTCGTCAGCCGCCAACGCCTTATGCAAATGAGAGAGCCGCTGGACAAACGTCTAGCAAAGTAGCCTCCTTGAGGTCTGTTCCCCTACTCAGGAGAACACTCTTGTAATTAGACGCATTACATTTCCTCCAAGCTTGGAAACAGGCTAATTAATAAAAGTTCAGGATACAACCAGCTCAGATAATGCACGATTGCAAAAAAACAAAAAGAAGTTCCAAGTTTTATTATAATGGATTCATTCGATAATATTCAAATATTTTCGTTATTAAATCAAAAGGATAGAAAATAAACATACCATTCTAGTGAAAATTATGTTTATATAAAACTTTAATTTGCTGAGCTGGACCAGCAAAACGGGATATTTCGAAACGTTTAATGGCAGCCGTGTAAAGCTGGCAGAACTTGATGACTGTGATTTTGAGTCAGGGACAAACTTGCCATTTAGTAAAAATGGATCAGTGGACCGATTCACAACACACTTTGTCATGAAGGCATATTATAAAAACTGTGACAATTTGACTGCTGCTTGCCGTCAAAACATGGGCTAGAAATTTTGAAGAGACGGCTTCAGTTTTCAAGAAGAAACCGTCAGGAAAACCAGAAAATTATTATTAAGTGGGAGATAAATTTAAAAAACCTAATTTATCGATCGGAGAATTAACCACTGCTCGAAGCTCCTAAAAACTTAGTAAATTGGATATTGGATTGTATCTAACTTTCTGAGATTTGGCTCGTGATCCCGACTTCTTTCCTTCTACTCTGTTCTTTTCACGATGGAGGGGCCAGCCCATACAGGCCTTTAGGGGATGGACCTTCTGGTGTATCTCCTTCTCACATCAATATCATTAAAAAAAAATAATAATAATTAAGCTAGTCCGACTTCGTTCACAAGATTTTCGACGCTGACTTTCTGCTCGGAAACACACATCAGTTTTGAGCCTCATTGAAACAACCCTCAACGAATACTCAAATAAGAATTACAATTCCGGCCATACATAGTGCAAATTGTGCATGCGTGATTAAAATCAGAGCATGAAGGGTTTCTTGTTAACATCCTAACTTGTAGTGACGCCGAAATTTTCTGCATGCAGCAGTTAAACTGTCACCGTTTTTCTAGGAAATAGGGCAAACGCACCCTGTGAACTAGTTCTCTAATCCATTGTTACTAAACGACAAGGTTGTCCCTGCCTCAACAGCACAGTCATGATATGCTGTCAACTTTATAAGACTGCCACTATCTGATTTTTTCCATTAATGTTTATAAGATTGAAGTAATTTTTGGAGACGGACTGATAATTGAATTGAGTGGATATTGATGAGACAACCCAAAAAAAGAAGAAGGAAGGAATAGCATCCGGAACGTCGGTTTATTATTAAAAGTATTACTAAAAAGATAGTAAAAATTATCTTCTTCTTTTTTGGACTGCCTCATCAATACTCGCCAAACGTACTAAGTAAGATCCGTCGAGTGCGATTCATAAAATGAATATGTTTGGCACCGACTTCAAAAAGTAATTTCATGTTAATATTTCGTAGTTTAGTTGTAACTAAATAAGATAATAATTATTTTATACCTTTTAGTTTATTTTATTTTATTTTTAAGTTATTATTTTTTTTATCATTTGTTGCTCAATTAACTTAACAGCATTGCTTTCTGAGCAACTCAAAAAGAAACATTAATTTTTTAATAGGAATATTAACTCCATGATAGTAAAACAATGACATAATATAATTAAAATATACCTATAAATTAAAATATATCTTAACTTAAAAATCACAGTGCTTTAGTGGTCTAAAAAATTGTATTTCTTTTTCAAGACAGTCATTTGATTTCTTTGAATTAATTTATAAATAACACTGCTCAACAAAAATTAAATAAAAATTTGTATCCGTAAACCTATCAATGAATTCCATTCGAATTTTATACGCTGATTATCATGTAATTTCCCGATTTTTTACAACGGGTCAGAGTTTTGAGATATTATCGATATCAATAATTTTTCTTATTCTAAATGACCCGAATCTATAACTCGGTACGCAAGATGAGTTTAGCAGTATATAGTAAATATATTTAACAATTATTGTTATTTATTTATTTCATTTTTACTTATTTATGTAGATCGACCATACAATCATTTTTAAGTATGTTTTTCTTATCTGGATGCCGATGATGCCCAATTTCAAATATAATTCGTAGGCATTACAAATCATTTAAGATGAGAGACCGAAATGTCTTAAAGATGTATTTAATTTATCTAGCGAACTGTTATTTTTAGTTTCACTCTCAAAATATATTTTGCAAACTAAAAAAATCTTAATTCAAAAATTATATTAATTATGATAAACAATAAATCATTTGGTTGTGATTACATGTTATTTTATGCACCTACATATATTTATGAACTCCAAATGCAAGTTTGGATTCGTAATGAGATGTAGGTATTTTTATGTAAAGAAAAAAAATGATCAAAAGAATTATTCTAATATTTAATTGAAAATCATTTTTTTTTCTTTATAGCCTATCCTTTTTCTTATGCTTATACATATTAATAGCATCCATGCGAGTTAAAGGTGATGCATCCTGATGAGCATCATGCATAGCTACATGGCATCAATAGAGATCAATTCTCTAGGAGGTAATTCTTCGAGTACACAATGGAATAGACCCACCCACGACCAGCTTGAGGAATTCCAGAGTGTCAGTGGGTGCACTGGTAAAAATTATACTTTCTGACGACATGAGAGGACAATATACGAGATAGAAGACTTTCACCAAAAAGAGTGCTCTTTTAGAAAGATGAAGAATGACAGAAAGAAAGAAAATATGAAAGAATGAGGAGAAAATGACATGATTGGATAAGAAATGAAGACCAAATGTTGAGGTCAATCAACAAGAGGATAATGATAAGCATCCCAAGTCGAAATTCTACAGTTAGAAAATGACCAGTACAAATCTAGAAAGTCACTATAATAATAAATTTGAAAAGTTTTTTTGAAGGGATAACTTCTTTTCGCAAGCCTTGCACAGTTTTTATTTTACTTGGCAGTAA
This sequence comes from Forficula auricularia, assembly GCA_024734495.1. Lineage (NCBI taxonomy): Eukaryota > Metazoa > Arthropoda > Insecta > Dermaptera > Forficulidae > Forficula > Forficula auricularia. The sequence goes on along the minus strand of JALMQS010000851.1, from coordinate 140,802 downwards.
ATGGAATTGAGCCGTCACGCATCACGCGTCACGGATGGGGTCAGTATCTAGCCAAAGATGGCGCTGTAGCATTAACTATAAGCTCAAATTAATATCTTATGTTTGAATTTTTGCACTCATGTACATTTTTATTTTCCTGGGCAGTAAATGAGATTGAGCCGTCACGCGTCTCGTCACGCGTCACGGTTGGTCTGTCGTCTAGTAGCTACCAGTTCAATCATTGTAGGAAAATATATTAATTATTCCTTTTAAAAAAATAATAAAATTATAAATGCCATATAAGTTATCACTTCTATCGTGTAGTCTTAAGCACACACACGAATTTTTATTATTAAATATTTAAAAATAAAATATTTTGGGGGAATCACAAAATTATTTTATTTGTCAATATTGTGCTAATTCATTTTATATTAACCGATAACAGATCACTCGAGTCATCTAAGTAACCGCAAAATATAATAAAGAAAACAATTACTTATGTAAGAATATGCAAAAAATTATTACCGCATTATCCCTGGAAAAACGTTCATCGTCCATAGACATTCACTTTTCGCAAATTAAGCTGCTTGACGAACGCAAGTGATGTTCTTTTCGTATAAAGCCGAAGGGTATCAGAAGCATCAAAGTGAAGATAATTAGCTTTGGTACTTAACTGAGGTACTTGTGCGCACTTTTACGTGTTAACCAAGAGTACAAATAAAATTAAAAGAATGGCAGTAAAAATGAATATAATTATCCCATTGACTAGTTTCTCAAAACTTTGTACCATTCATTTTTCAAAACTCAAGTTAATAATTTTCTTTGATTCCAGTAAATACCATAAATACCCATGCGAATTGATTTGACTACTAAAGATCTTATTTTATGTGGGAACTGCAATGATATTGGAATCGAAAGTGAAATACTATATTATGTCCAGTGGTGGATTTAGGCCTAGGACAGTGAGGCCCGGGCCTATAGGGCGGCAAAAATTTAGGGGCTGCAAAAAGACAGAGATAATTCAAATTAAAAATTGATTTGGATTTGTTTTATTATAAATGGATGGAAAGTTTTTATAATAATAAAACTAAGATACGAGGTAGGTTTCACAAAAAAGAAATAAAACAAAATTGAGTTTTGAATTCGATATATTTCTTATATCTTTCTTAGACTCCTGATGATGGGCTAACCCCCGAAATATATCGAATTCAAAACTCAATTTTGTTTTATTTCTTTTTTGTGAAACCTACCTCGTATCTTAGTTTTATCATTATATTAAAATGTTTCACCTAGAACCAACACCGAACTCCTTAAAAGGAAAGTTTTTAATAAATTTTATTACGGAATTTATTAATGTATTTACTATTTATTACGGAAAATTATATTTGAATTAGTAACTTATATTTGAAATTATTTTTGAAAAATTTATATAAACCAATAAACAGTTATATTTAAAATAATATTTGATAGTTTGAATATTTGATAAAAATTAGCCATATAATTTTGACAATCACTTTTACTTAGAAATAAAAAAAAATGAAACCGACTTCAAAAAAATTAAATGTAACAAATAAAATAATAATAACTTAAAAATAAAATAAAATACACTAAAAGGTATAAAATAATTATTATCTTATTTAGTTACAACTAAACGACGAAATTTTAACATGAAATTACTTTTTGAAGTCGGTGCCAAACATTCTATACCTATAAGCGAGCGTACCCGCCAAACGTACTAAGTAAGATCCGTCGAGTGCGATTCATAAAATGTATATGTTTTAGTGTATTTTATTTGATTTTTAAGTTATTATTATTTTATTTGTTGCATTTAATTTTTTTGAAGTCGGTTTTATTTTTTTTATAAAAATTAATTTCATTTTTCTCTTTTTAGTAATTATTAATAGTGACTTAATATAATACCTTGCGTGCATCTCGTAGAAGAAATCATCGGGCGAATTAATCAGAAAATGATAATAAAATTCAATTCATAAATATAGAAATTCTCTCGAAACGTTTGCTGGTTTTAAATGAATGTTTTAAGATTTTTTATAAAAGATTTTATTTATTATAATTTCGATTATTTGGACTTGACCAAATTAATATGGTACCACCCCTAAGGTACCCTCTTTCCAATAAAAAAAGAATCATTAAAATCGGTTCATAAACAAAGAAGTTATGCCTGAACAAACATATCAAAAAAGGTCCAATACCAATGAAAAAAAAAACAGGACCAATTGGAAGCTAGACTGAGCCCAATGCAAAAAAAAATCATCAAAATCGGTTCACAATTCGCGGAGATATGAGGTAACATAGACACAAAAAAAAATTCAGTCGAATAGAGAACCTCCTCCTTTTTTGAGGTCGGTTAAAAAGGGCGACACATTAGACAGGGCCTAGGGCGGCATCAAACCTAAATCCGCCCCTGATTGTGTTTACGTCTCCTCAACCTAAATATGTAATGCACACAGACCACGAATATCAACGAAAGACCTAGATATTTGAAGATTTTAAAAAAGGAAGCAGATGGAGTTCTAATCTCAAAAATCAGAGAGATAATCAAGTGATAAACGCACGTTTATTCAATCTAATTCTTTAATTAAGCGAATGAGTTATGTGATATATAGTCGCTCAGAAGCCAATGCAGTCAAGTCCAATTTTTGAAAATTTCTAAATTCTCTTAAATTCTAAACAAACAAATTAAAATGATTTATATATTTGCTTAAAAAAAGTTTGCTTCTAGTTTCCTCAGTAGCACTTAATTTTTATTTCTTCTAAATTTGTTTTTTATAGTGATGGGATTTAAAAACATTTTTTATCGTTTGTTGCTTAATGAACTTAACAGCATTGCTTTCTGAGCTACTCAAAAAGAAACATTAATTTTTTAATACGAATATTAAATCCATGATAGTAAAACAATGACATAATATAATTAAAATATATCTTTACTTAAAAATCATAGTACTTTAGTCGTCTAAAAAATTATACTATATTTCTTTTTCACGACAGTCATTTAATTTCTTTGAATGAATTTATAAATAACACTGCTCAACAAAAATTAAACAAAAATGTGTATCCTTAAAGCTATCAATGGATTCCAGTCGAGTTTTATACTCTGATTATCATGCGATTTCCCAATTTTTTACATGTCAGAGTTTTGAGATATTATCGATCAAATCGACGAAAAAGGCCATTTTGACCTATATTTGAGACCCATTAGATATTAAACAGCAAGATTTGAAATCAAAATATTTTGTTGACTTAATAGAAAACAGCTTCCTCTTTGATTTTCAAATTACAACTTTGTTCGTAACTCAATTAGAACTCAAGTTAAAACTAAAAAAAACTAAGACCATATGTTTTTATCTATGTTTATTAACTATCCTTTATAATCACGTAGTTTTAGTTTTTTAGTTATAACTCGAGTTCTAATTGAGCTAAAAACAAGTGGTAATTTGAAAATCAAAAAGGAAAGCTGTTTTCTATTACGCCAACAAATTATTTTGATTTCAAATATTGCTATTTAATATCTATATTAGGACTCGAAAATAGGTCAAAATGTCCGGTTTGACCGATAATATCTCCAAAACAATAGCTAATCGGTAACTTTTATGGTGATTTTTGAATTCAGCAGGTGGAAATACATAAAAATCAGTTATCTTTGAGCCCAAAACATTTTCATTGTTGGGCAGTGTAATTCAAACTATTAATTCTAAATACCTCTTAGGATAACCCGAGGGGTGTACCGCAATTGGAATAAGGTGTACACCGTCTTTGGAATTATTTGGAATTACTTTGGAATTCATTAGATAATCTATTGTCGTCTATTGTCTTCTACTTGGGAATGAAAGTGGAAGTGGAAGTAGGTGTACACGATTTTAGGTCGCGGTTCACCGCTCGGATAAACCTATTGCCAGAGCAGAGTGTTTTATTATTATTAATCAAATTGGTGTTATTTTGGTTAGAAAACTAGCAATAACGAAATGTAATTTCCTAAATGCTAGTTTTCTAACTTTTTTCATTCACTGTGAAACTACACTCCCTTTACTTTATTAATAAATATCATGTTTCACCTAAAATCTACACCACTTTCCCTAAGTAAAAAAAAATTACGAAATGTACATACATATCATCACTAATCTTACAAAACCTAGTAAGTCCTAAATTGATTGTTTGCCAGAAAATAAGAAAAACCATTTTAAATAACAATACATTCAAATACAATGCAATATTTATTATTTGTCCGTAGATCGAAATTAAATTGGAATAGAATAATAAGATTTCAAAAGACAGATGCGCCTTGAAAAGTTGGTCGGTATAAACGTATAATATGTATTTGACTAACAATCGGACTTACGAGGTTTTGTAAGATCAGCGTCGATATAATATGATACTTTTAATAGCAGTAAAGAAATTCCTTTCTAAGTAAAATTATCTGATTCCAAAGTAATCAATGATTGAAGTTAATTATTTTATTGACTATAAAGACGTAGGCAAGTTTGGTTTTCCTTTATATAATAATATCAGGAAAGATATAATATTATGGAGATAGGTATTTTATTTGGATAAATATTTGCTCCGAAAGAAGAGAAATCCAGAAATGAAACGAGCAAAGGGGATTGATTGTTCTTAAGCGAAAGAAAGAGGAACTTCGGATGGGGTAAGCGAGTGATTTGGACCTTGTGGTGCTTGGTGTACATTTTTCAAAGAGCGCGAGTGTACTCGCCCGGGGCGGTTCTTGACAATGGCTGACCTCCAGCCAGGCAGCCGCCACTCGGCCTGTTATGGGCAGACGGGCCGGGCCGCCCTGGCCCCGGGCCTGGAGGACCCGGCCCATAAAAAAGACCCGGCGGCCCCACGCCCTCGCGGGACACTCCTCACTCGGTGCCCACAGCCGACACACGACCAGCCAGAAAGAAGAAAAACGCTCCGAGATAAAATGCGTGGGCCCTAGCCAGTCGGCGACACACAGATTCATATCAACACCAACCCTTTTTTGGAGAGAGTCAACGCAGAAGAATCTCCAGTCCAAAATATTTACTACACTTATTTAGTATGTTGTTATCATGATATTATCCTCCATAAGTGGCAAGGTGAGCAAATCAAACAAATAAGGATCTTAAAGAAACAACAAACAACAATAGTGGCAGATTAGGTTGCAAGTTTTTGTTCTTTTTACGTCTTCGTTTTAATGGTTTGCTTAAATATATATAGTATACAGGGTGTTTCAGGAGGAATAGTAAATATTTTAGGATGTGGTAGTATAGACGAATTGCAGTAAAAAATGCCATATAACATGTGTCCAATTTTTATTGAGTACAGAGATACAGCTGAGTTCAATGCATTTTCGTTTCGTCTTTTGATACACCGGTTGCTATGGGTTGCTATGGGCGTATTTATCGAATGTCAGCAGTAGAGTCTTGATGTTCAAGTTGTGAAATGCTTTAGTTTAAATTAGAGTTTTCATTGTGATTTGTTGGCCAAGTCTACTGTACTGTAACATGCGGCACGTATTTACACATGCTGAGTATGCCGATATTGGGTTACATACTAACAGCTGTATCTCTGTACTCAATAAAAAATATGGCATTTTTTATTGCAATTCGTCTATACTACCACCTCCTAAAATATTACTATTCCTCCTGAAACACCCTGTATACCGGGGTCGGCGCTCAAAGTGTTACCATCTACCGTAAAAAGATTTTAAACGATGCTTTGTTACCTTGGGCACGTAAACAATTGCGTAGGAGCCATTGGACATTTCAACAAGATTCGGCACCATCCCATAAAGTCCGTGAAACCCAACGTTTTTTTACAAGAAAAAGTTCCCAGCTTCATTTCTTCACAACAATGACCAGCATATTCCCGGACATAAACCCAATAATAATAATAACCTTAAATCAATATGGTCCATTCCTGAGGCCAAAATATCAACTAAAAAATATCTCTTGCTCTTCGCAAAATACCATCAGATCACATTCGTGCAGCACTCTCGACCTAGACAAACTGAATAAATGGGGGTCTCAAAATTTAGTTAACTTTAATTCAAATAAGACTCAATGTTGTCTAATTTCTAGGCGCGAAAATAGAGATTTCCCTGATATTCACTTCGATTCGAATACCCTGAAAATGTGTAACAGCCTATCCATGTTGGGCGTCTCTGTCGCATCTGACCTGTCTTGGAATGAACACATCTCCTCTGTGGCGAAATCTGCAGCAAGGAAGATTGGCTTCTTATTCAGGTCCAAGCGATTTTACAAACCCCCACAACTTCTCACCATCTACAAGGCCCAAATCCGCCCCTATCTCGAATACTGCTCTCATCTGTGGAGAGGAGCCTCAAAATATTCTCTTGCTACCCTTGATGCAATTCAGAAACGAGCCGTCAGGCTAATTGACGATTCTACCCTCACCGACTCCCTCGACTCGTTGGCTCATCGAAGAGATGTCTCTGCCCTTTCCCTTTTCTATAGATACTATCACGGCAGGTGCTCTGATGAGATAAAGTCAATAATTCCCCCCAAAGCATACTTTGCACGCAGCACACGTTTTGCCGACTCCCAACACTCTTTTGCGGTCAAATTGGAAAAGTGCCGGACCACTTCATTCGCGAATACATATATCCCCATGACTTCAAGGAACTGGAACTCTCTCCCAGCCTCTATCTTTCCCAGCACCTATGATCTTCAAACCTTCAAAACCAGGGTGCATAGACACCTACGTCTACACCCTCTCACTTAATCAACTTTCCTTCTCTTCGGTAATGCAAGGGTCTTTCGAGATCCATAGGGGCTACACCTTTACTGGTGCACCCCTTCTTGCATTCGATTGCATTAAAAAAAAAAAAAAAAATGTGAAGCCTTCCCGGACAGACTCGATGCTATTATCGGCGGTAAAGGTGGCTACATCGAATAATATCATATTTTTCTTAAAATTTGAAATGTTTTTACGATATACTGAAGTTTTTAAGTAAAAAAAATAAAAATCGACAATGTTACAGTATTTTTAATTGGTAACACTTCGAGTGCCGACCCCTGTATATACTCATTGATTAAAATTTCTATTACTCGGTACGCCAGGTGTATTAATTTTGAATTTTTTTTCCATTTTTGTGTTTAAAAATGTCTGAAACGTGAAAAAAAAGGAATTTTCAATCATGATTTTTTTCTCTATTTGTATAGATTCCAATACCCTGGATAACTCAAAAACGGACAGTCGTAAAAATTTCATTCGGATTCTTAAATGTTTGTATATCCATTGTGGAGAGTTATTTAGATTCTGAACTGTCTAATTTCAGAATTTTCGTTTCAAAAATCCTTAAAATGTATTATTTGGATAAATGTTGAGATTTGTACTGTTTACAAGTGAAAATACAACAAATAACAGTTGTTTCAAGAAATAAAGTTTTTTTTTTCTTAAAACATTATACTTCGGATAATCTTAAATTGTCTCCATCGAAGTTTAATTTTAAAAAATCATACTCTTTCTATGCATATTTTTAGACAAAAATCCTGAAATTATTGTTTCAGGTTTTTTACAATATAACGATTTCAAATTCGGTTCCTATATGTATTATTAGAGATCTTTTGATTTTGTGTTTTAATATTTAAACATTAATTATGTAAAATAATTTGCTAAAAGTGTATTTATGAAAATAATAAACTTCTTGAACTGGAATTGTTTCAATAACAGACAACGAAAGGAAAATAATTGGTTTTTGATAAACACATAATCGTCTGAAGAATATAACCTCGCGCACGAGCGTCTCGTGTTTCTCCTGAAATTAACTGAGATGACGTTATATTACTATACTTTCCTATAAATAACTGACGGAGATGCAATAAATTGTCTTAGGCCTATAACTTTAAATAGGAGAAGGATTTAAGATGGCCTTTTATATCAATCTAAACACGATTTTTAAGATACGATAATATGTAAATAAAAATTTTAATTTCCAGTTGCAGGACATCTAATAAAGATAAAATCGTAAGCATACTCTAAAATAAGTAAATACGGCCTTGGTAAGAGAAAATCACATTTATTTTAAAGAAACCAAATTTGGAGAAAAGTAAATTCTATGAACAAAGAGAAGAAACTGAAGATATTCAAAATTTTTAAATTCAGAGTGTAACAAAAAAGTATATTTACTTTCGGATTTTACCTATCCAAATAAAAAAATGCCTGTTTCCCTTATGTTCGCCAATTTTCCCGAAGAAAAATGTTGGTAGGTATATCTTGAAATCGGATTGAGTAATCATAATAATATTTGGCAAACATTCTTACACCATCTCCCTCTCTCTCCATAATAAGTAAATTGAAAAAAAAATAGAAAAAAAATATGTCCCCAAGTTTCAAAATGGCAGCACACGTGTCAATTTTTCAATCCTTTATATCAGTGTTTTTCTACCTGTGGGGTCGCGAAGCATCAGTAAAAAAGAAAAAAAAAGTTTGAAAATATATTTGAGGCATTCTTCGACAATCGGACTGATTAAAAAATTTTAATTTTTGATTTCCTTCATTTTTTGACATTTTTTAGTACCCATCAAAAAACTCTTCCTAATAAATTTTGAAATTTTTTTGATCACCGGTTTATAAGATATCGAATTTCGGTTTTTTGCTCATAACTTCTTCAAAAATGGTCCAAATTCAATTTTTTTTTTAATTTTTGTTTTTTTTATATACTTTTTAGAAAAAAAATACAAAAAAATTATTTAAAGTGCTTTTAAATGCGATTTTTTAGTTTGAAAATTTCAATCTTGTTTTTGAAACTGTACTTTTCGATTTTTTTGATAATTTTTTATTTTAAACTTCTATTCATTCAACAAATTTTAAGACTTGATAGTGGTCTTATGATAATTGCTATTTTTTTTCGATTTTTGAAAATTTCGAAAAAATTTGATTCCCTATTAACCATTATTGAAACGACTTTTTGGTATTGTGTTCTCTTTTTTTAGTTTTTTTTTTTTTTTTTTTTTTTTTTTGGCTTTTCGGCCTTTCTAGCCATAAGCCACTTACGATACTATTTATTTATTTTATTTAAATTTGTCTCTACCTGGTGGTCAGATTTTAGCGGGATGCCTCGAGTCGGATTCGAACTCGGGTCCTCTTGGTTAGCTGGCTGACATGCTACCGCCTAGCCTACCCGACCCCCCCTCTTTTTTTAGTTATTTTGAATTAATTTTTATCGTTAACAGGTGTTTAAAACAAATAATTAGTATTTTAGTTTGTTGAAAGAAAATCAAAATCGAAAACAAAATGGTAATTATCATAGGACTACTATCAACCCGGTCTTAAAATTTGTAGAATGAATAGAAGTTTAAAATAAAAAATTATATATCAAAAAATCGAAGAGTACAGTTTCAAAAACAAGATTACAATTTTCAAACTCAAAAATCGCATATAAAAACACTTTAAATAATTTTTTTTATTTTTCCTAAAAAGTATGTAAAATAAGAAAAATTTCAAAATAAAAATTTGAATTTGGACCATTTTTGAAGAAGATATGAGCAAAAAAACCGAAATTCGATATCTTATAAACCGGTGATCAAAAAAATTTCTTGCAGCGAGAAAAAATGACACAATTCCTCTTTCAAATTCTGCAAGACAATTTTCATATCAGGTTATATTATAAAAATTAATAAAAATGTTGTACGGATTTGATATTTGTAAGATAATTAAATACATGTTACAAACAGCGGGGGGTTGGGGGAAGCGAATTTTTTTTTCATACTAAGGGGATCGCGTCATGAAAAAGGTTGAAAAACACTGCTTTATATCTCATCAAATTACGTTTTAATAAAATGTTTTGCCTTTTAATGTGAGAAAAATGGCATCTTATTTTAAAAAATCGGTTGAGAAACAACAGAGTTATTGTGATATTATTATATGGATAGTCATTATTAAGTAGAAAAGATGAAATCTGTCACCAATTAAAGTTATCGGTCCCCCGCCATAACTCAGTTATTTAAAGACTGATTTTCAAAAATAAAGTGCCATTTTGTCCACAATAAAATAATCAAATAAAACTTATTAACAATTTCATAGAGCTCAAAAAATGAGGAACTTTTCTGAAGATGAATTCAATTATTATTGAAAATAATTGAAATTACAAAGTCGAAGAGAGGAAGAAATCGTCCTGACACTACAATCAAGGGCCAAATTAGGGGCCATAAATTCTTGAGCAAACAAGAGGCTCGTGCGCGGGAGCAGCGGCTCGGCGCGCCTCCCGCCTCCTAATTGAGCGCCAGACTTGGTATCTTGATCTGCATGACACTCCACGGAGACAGGCTGGCGGTTTCCTGAAGACGACTCTGCCACTGGATTAGTAGCACCCTCCAATAGTTACATGAATTAGCAAAACTAACTATAGAAACTACTCCATATATTTCTCATATTTTTTATAAATTTAATTCTCATACTAATAAAAAAACTAAATTTAAAAAAAAAGTCAGATCTAGAAGGAATATTTAGTTAGTAGTGGGGCTTAACGTCGAAAATCGCGTTATATATAATAATCCATTATCTATTTATATGTAAAAACGTGCAAAGATCTAAAAGAAAAGTCCTGACAAGTTTTAGTCCAAGAGAGAAATTATCAATTAATTGTGATTTTTCTAGAAAACCCCAATTCCTTGCTTTTAGTGAATTTTATTCTTGAAAAAAGCTTCACGTATTGTACAAATGTACATTCATATTTGCGGGATAAAAACACCAAATTTTATCAGGTACTAGTTAGGTACTTAGCTTGCAATTTTTTATAGGGACCAACTCCTCCGTCGGCCATCTTGAATTTTATAGCGGCCTTGTTGAAATATAGGTACATATTAGACTAGTCACAAGAAATCGAACTTTCGAATTTTCCCCGGTGCGGACCTCTTAATAGTTGTAAATTATCTAAAAAATGAGATTGGCAAAGTTTCAGCATAATTGGATAAAGGTAACCCCTGCCTCAACGAGGTTGAAATTTTGAAAAACTGCAATTTTCTTTCTTCATAAAATGAAAACCACTTATCCTACAAACTTGATTCGTATCTCATTCTCTAGGCAATTTTATTGTCCTGAACTTTTACTTGGATCACTTTTTGTTAATCTCTTAGATTTGTAGATATTCAGCATTTTCCAGACAAGACATTATCCGTTTCATGTTAAGCGGCCCCACTATCATGTCCTGTCTGGAAAATCCTGAATATCTACATATCTAAGAGATTAACAAAAAAGTGCCCCAAGTAAAAGTCCAAGTCAATAAAATTGCCTAGAGAATGAGACACGACAAAAGTTTCTAGGATGAGTGGTTTTCATTGCATGAAGAAAAAACTGCAATTTTTTGCAAAAAATTGCAGTTTTTCAAAACTTCAACCTCGTTAAGGCACGTGTTACCTTTATCCAATTACGCTGAAACTTTGCCTCAATCTCATGTTATAGCCAATTAGCAAATATTAAGAGGTCCTGAAAAATTCGATTTCTTGTGACCACCCTAATACCTATATTTCAAAATGGTAGCTATAAAATCAAAAATGGCCGACGGAGGAGTTGATTGCTATCACAAATTGCAATTTAAGTACCTTACTAGTACCTGGGAAAAATTTGGACCTTTTATCGGGTGTGTAAACGTTTTCATGTTAAGAGGACCCACTATATATGAAATAATAAAAAGAGATGAAAAATCTCCTACTCTAATATGCAATTAAAGAAAAGAGCAAACAAATTTTAATTAATGCTGTCTCATTTAGCTAAATAAAGTAAATGAAGAGAAATAAATAATTAAACAAAATAAAATAAACAAAAAAACTTATCAATATTTTAATTAAGAAATAATGTTTTTCATTAGTTCACTTATTATTCTGTTATAAATACCTTTTTGTCGTAATAAATGTCTCTCATTTAATCTACATATTAAATTAGAAACTTTTAAGGATACATGTACTCATGTACATAAAGTTGATTAGAGATACTAAATTTGCCTTTTTTCTTGGCCTGCACTTGGCAGTTACGAAGGAGATGGACGTAAGGCTTTTTTCGATGTCTATTGAGAATCCGGTTGATTTCCATTACGTTATAAATAAAGCCCTGTTTAAAGCCAGAGGCTGTTTTTTTCCTAGAGCTTGACAAACACTCGAGGCGGTCTTGCTCAAGTCACCTTAGAATTTATAAATAATCACGTGATAAATAAGAAGTCTACGAAAATAGTAAAGACTCATTTCATTGCCCGTCACGAGTAGATTTGTCTTAACTGATGGTTAAGTTATGTTCTTAACCTCCCACATAAATGTTTAAGTCTTATTGTTTATATTCTCATAATAAACAAGATACTATGGTAATATTTTAAATTAATATCCGATGCTCGTTTTGAGGATGGAACGATCTACAGTTTGAAATAAAATAATAGTAAAATGAGTTTTAGAAGGACTAATAAATATATGAAAGAGAGCATCTTCTGCTTTTAGAAAATACATTCTTATATGTAAATATTAAATTATCAAAAAATAAGTTTTGGCTTTTTTTTTATTTATTTATATTTTATTTTTTTTATTTATTTAATGTCACCGGGAACAAAGCCCGTTTAGACAGCACATAAGTAGAGTGTTAGTAGGGTTAGTGAGGGAGCCGAGTTTTCAGCCGGTAGAAATTTTTATTTGCCAGCTAGGATCGAACCCCGGACTTCCACTTCAACATCGTCATAATCGATCGATGCCGAAGCGAAGCCAGTGCGTTAGCTGACGGAGCTACCCGACTCCCCCGAACTTTTGGCTAAAACAACAAAAATTTCTGATACTAAATTTCTTTATTTGTGAAAAATAATTTTCTCTAAATGGCGTCCTGCAACTTTGTGTGTTGTAAATATTTTTGTCCTTTTCTTCATAAGATTTTGGCATAATTGCAGATCAATCCCAGTAATAATCTCTTGGATGTTTTAGGGCATACCTGCACAAAATGAACAGGAGCCCAAGACCACAATGCATGTACTGCGAAATAGATAGCAGATACAACAGAACATGTTCTGTTTGAGTGTGGAAGATAGAGCGGTCTGAGGACACAGATGTATGGAGAGATGGGATCTTTCGACAAATATTCAATGGTTCCCACCATGCTTGAAAACTGCGAAAAGTGGGACAGAATAAGGCTCTTTATTCACCAAGTCCTCGGTCTAAAGAAGAAGACAAAAATATGGTTTAAGAAGAAAAAACAAGCACTGGGATGGGGTTTTTAGCGTGGTATACAGAGAAATAACTGGAGTCCCGCGCTACCGAGAAGGTGTCGTCCATAAAGGATTTTCCACTACCATATAAAAAAAAAAGTAATAGTGTCTCAAATAGTGTTATTAATTTTTGGAAGATTATTTTATTGTTAGCATGGACCTTTGATTTCACGTAACCCGAAAAAAATAAATCACGTGGGTTAATGTAGCAGCAATGTAGGTAGATACATCATCCCCTAGGGAGGCATGGAAACAACACTAACGATGTTCTTTCTTGAGCTATGTGGTTACACGAGATGAGAGAATGTATGCTAACAATTCACCGATCATCCAACTTTTAGATAGTAACATCCTAAAGATTAAAGCTGGTAATGAACTGAAATCCTATCAAAATTGGATAAAAGAAATCACAGCAACCTTGAGGCATCGTGGTGGCATTTGGACCATATTTTCTTCACGATAAATGTGTTTTAATGTGCAACAAATAAATGTAGAATGTATTAGATTGAATCAATGTTATTTCAATTCAAAATTGTATCAGAGGACCCTATTTTATGTAATATTATTTTTCTAATGTCAAAAGAAAATCTCTGAATTGATTATCTATTAAAATCAAACAGAGGGAATTCTTCAATGGTAGTGAATCGTTTTTGCTCTGCTCTAGATAAGTAATTAACTTATGGTTGTAATTTATTCAAGAAGATATAAAAAATTGGATGAATTGCAGAAAGAGAAACGATTGTAGCAAATCTAATCCTGTCGATCTCGAGCAGAACTCCCCCGTTCCATATTGATGGCCCGGAATGTATTATATATCTGTGAAGAGAGAATCGGGCGTAGCCAGCCACCCTCGGGCTGATTGATGACAGCATCCCAGAACGCGGTGGTAAGTGGTAAGCTCGAAGCGCGAGAGTTAACCGATAAATTAGAGCGAGTCTATCTCGGTACGATCGACGGCATTCCAGGTTCAAGGGGATCTCAAGCGCCTCAAGGCCCGCAAGAGCCCCTGGGGTCTTCAAATTGTGGCCACCCGGCCGGTTCTTTCTTCGGATAGCTCCTGCGCTCAAGATAAACTTGTCCAAGAAGGGGCTTTCTTCAGACCACCACTGCCTGATAACAACTTCTCACTTTATTTGATTGCTTATTAAAATTTACTATTAATTTCTGAAAATGCTAAGCAACGTAATACCTATACCATATTATCGAATAGAATTAAAACTAGGATGATTAATACTAAATTGAAAGTTTATTTTTGCCGAGAGTAGCAGAATTTTTATAAATTGAAAGAGACAATAAAAGAGTGTGTCTTCTGTTGGAATTATAAATTTTTAATTTATTTATATCGTTATATATCAATGTTGAGGCTACCCAGCTCCTGAACGAGACAAATTTGATAAGAAGATTCAAACGAAGAAAACCTTTTGAGTTAGTAAAATAACAATAAAACCTAGTGTCGTGTAGATATTAGAACACCAAGCTACTAGAAAGTAAAACCTTAGTTTTAGAAAACGTACTGAATTATATAAGAAATAAATTACTCATTGATCTTCTTTATTGATCAGATTGTAATGACTTTGAATAAAAAAATGTATATCGTTATAAATAAATTAAAAATGTAGCAGTAGACACACTCTTTTATTGTCTCCTTCAATGATTAATACTAGTAAATTAAGATATGTAACTACAAAGTTTATTCATGATAATATTTATGAAAACGACAGGTAGGTACCTTATTTTAGTCATTTCCAATGTTTGTTTGTTTTGGGGAGGGGTAAGTGCGGTGAAAAAATTTCAGTTCTTGACAAATCTTTAAGTCTTTAGGCATCTGAGTCTGTATCTTTTGAAAAATCAAAAAAGAATTCGAAAGAAGTAAGTAAATAGTTCTAAAAATATACAAATCTGGCGTCTCCAATATTAGTAAAAACAAAATTTATAAATATTTATTGGTCTATCCAGAAATTCATTAAAATACAAATATACAAAAAATCATTAAAAAAATAAAACTTTTTGGATTTGGTAAATCGTTAAGACCTTCAAAATATCTAATTTTTCAGGAATTCAATATTTTGATTCAAAAGACACCTTTGTCTCTACACAGGGATCAGAATTTAGCCGGATGATTCGAGTCGGATTCGAACCCGGGTCCACTTGGTTAGCAGACTGGTACGCTAAACCCCTAGCCCAACCCGACCCTTATTTTCTATTTGTTTTGTGATAATGAAAATAAAATAATAAACAATTTGGAGGGTGGCGAAAATAGAAAGAAAACTGAATAAAAAAAATAAGCTCAGACAAGTGTACAAACCAGATACAGTCAGTGATTAATATCGTTTATATACTCCTTAATTATAAGAGAAAATTATATTTAAGTATAGTCATTAATTTTTTAGCTAAATTCACAACTTTATGAAAAATTTGTTATAAAAATGTTTAAGGTAATAAAATGAAGTGGTAAAGAATCCCCGGTTCAAAGAGTGTATGTATTATTCACAAATCCTTTACTCTGTGTATTTATTTTACTGTGTATTGAAAGAAAATGAAGTAAATTTTCTAAGGTATTCGTAAAGCGAAGAATTCTTCAAGATCATTTCACAAAGTCCCAATTAATTTATTAGCAAGAATGAAAATTTTTGCTAGAGCTCTCTGGGCAGAAATTGGAGAAGAATTAATACTGTCTGAGGTCATGTCGGGTAAATAGATACGTCTACAGTTCCATGGAAAAATCAAGATAGAAACAGCCAAAGGGAACGAATAGCGAGATTTTCAACAAACTCGATAGAAGAAAAAGAAGTGTAAGCAAAAGTAATTTATTGCCTTCATGAAATATTTTATTATATAACGAAAAAAGAAAAATGAAAAGAAGATTTTCAAGGTATTTTCAGGTAAACATATACATAATTTATTCGCTATAACAAACAGGATAAAGGGCAGTTAATATCAACTCTATTAAATATAAATAAATCTTATACCTAAAAAGGAAAAATAAAATAAATATAGGAGTTTGGTAAAATATTTTTTTTGGTTTTAGTTAAGGCGTGTGTAAAGGGTTCTAGAGGGTAAGAAAGATTAAAAAGTCATTGAGATTCAAATTTCAATTAAAAAACATGCTTTGATTTCAATAAATAAATAAAATTCAGAACTAGTAAGAAAGATCTTTTTAAATCGTAGATCAAATAAATAAAATATAATATATGGGTGATTCTCACAAAAATCGAAAAATGACTTCGATAATTTGATGGTAATTTTTTTTTAATTATTATGGAATTTCTTTTGTAAATTAGATAGTACATGGGCTAATTAGGTAAAATGTTATAGTGGTCCCAAACCTTTTTGAATTAAAGGGGGGTGAGGGGTTCCATATAGTTCTGGGTTCTGAATAGTTCCAAGAAAAATATGTGATACCCGGAAAAAATATGAAAAATGGTGAGAGATAACATGGAACATAAACTTGTTCTTGTACTGGTTTACTGGACCGTCTCTTAGAACAGCAACACTAACAATTTGCATGCGGGAGGTAAGGGAATGAGAAAACGAAACATTATTGCACAAAAGTAGAAAAAATAACCTTATAATTTACCATGTGAATACGCGATACTTTATTAATTCTAGGAACACATACAAATATGATAAATGTTACATAAATAAGCGCTTAACTGTTTACAACACGATGTGAGGGAATGACAGCCCAAAATGTAAACTTGGCAAAATAAATTATTTTTAATATTTTTAACACAAAATCTTATCACTCATAACCAAGTCTGGTATACTTTTAGAATATCAATATTGCTAACTTCTAAAAACAATAAGGCAGCTTTCACTATATAATTTGAAATTATGTTTTAATCCCACTTTTACACAACGGTGAGGGAATGATTCGTTTTTTAAGGACGAATTTAAAAATACATTTTTTTACTTTTCCGTTTGTCGTGTTTAAACTAAATACACATTTATGTACAGCCACTACTATTATATATGAATAAATAATAAAATAGTAGACAGTTATAAGAATCTTTTCGGATTAGATCTTTGAATCTATGTGAATTTTGTAGTTGGGACACAGTGAGGGAATGATTTTTAGGATATTTACTTGGACATATATTTTTTTATTTATGATAAAAAAAATAAATCTAATTTATAATTTGGTACGCCTAGGGATGTATGGTAGGTTCATAAAAAATTCTTCGTTACGACAACTTAGAATCCCATTTCACAGGAATCAGCAAGGACATCAATTTCGATTTATTTATTTTTTAGAATCAGCCATGAATATAATCATATTTAATATAATAGTAATAATAATTTAATAAAAAATAATTAAATTCCATCTTTATCTAGACATTAAGCATTGATTTGAATTCTGGGATCGATAGCTCAGTAGATAAGAGGCTTATTATTTATTTTTATTATTATTATTGTTGAAGTGGGAATTGGGAAAGAAGCAGGGTCGGGAATATAGAGAGAGATCATTCAATCATTAGTAAAAAAAAATCTTGAGCTAACATTAAGAAATCGAATGTGAAGGAGAGAGATTGAAATCTAATGATTGAGAAGAAAGGCAATTAAAATTTATAATAATAAGATGGTCGAAAAATACATTTGTGGTATGATCAGTCAATATAAGTAAAACCACAATCCTAATTAACTCAAACATTTAGTTTCTCTTGTTTTGTATTGAATATTTGAATTGTTAATTTGTATAGAAAGAGGGATTGGTACAACGAATGGATAGGTATATAATTTATTAAAGAAATAAAATGGCTTTTTACTTGTTTAACATGATTAAAAAGATTCAAAATATAACTTGTTTTTTTGAAAAAAGAGAGGTTACTATTGAAAAAAAATAATCAATTATCAATAGAAAGAATGGAATTTAGGGACTCATGTAATGAATTCTTTTGAGAAACGAATCCATAATCTTTAAATTTAATTTAATTTTTACTATATAAATATATATAGTATATAATCTGTAGTTCAATAAATACCTACGATTTATCCATTCATTAAATGAAAATGGCTTGAATGAAAAGGCCCGGGCATTTAATAGTCTAATATAAGCTATTCATTAGGCGCCTTGGTTCAAGGTGGGCAACTGGCTGCAGAGGAGCCTTGGAGTGGCCCCTTCCAACACCGGTTCGACCTCATTAAAGAAATGTGTCATTCCCCACGGTAGAGCCGAGGGCTTCGAATTCGAGGCAAATTGATAAAAAAAAATCAGAAATTTAGGGAAAAGGAGAAACTACTTATTAATGAATGAGAATTAGACCTTGGATGAAAGGGACTGGACAAACTGTCAGACCAGCATTCAGCCCTTAAGTAATCAGGAAGATGGTCCAAGTTTAGAGCTGCACACAGAAACATGTTGTCAAAGTCATTATATCAACATTTCGTCTCTTTTCATCTTGTTCTTTAAGAGACACTATTTCTTAGTCAGTCGTTTCATGTTTTACTGCAGGGGTGTCCAACCTTTTGGCTTACACGGGCCACATTTGAAGAAAAATAATTGTCTCGGATCGCGGACAAAATATTATAATTCTATTGATATTTGTTATTCAAAAAAGATAGTTAATAATGTAGAAATAAAAACTTTATTATTTTTTTAACTCATAGTGAGCTTCTAATTTTACTTTTCGTAAATTTTATACTTGGAAATAGCTTCTCATATATGTAAATACATACCTACAAACCTACAAAAAGTGATATTATATATTAGTATTTGTTTATATTTTTTCCTGGCTAAATAATTAATATAAAATTCTAATAAAGAGACAATATTCAATTTTCCTTTCAGATCGGTATCTAATTGTTGTTCTAGAACATTCAATCAGAAAGTGTCCAAGAATTAGTACATGTAAAAACGTGCAAAGATCTAAAAGACAAGTCCTGACAAGATTTAGTCCAGGAGAGAAATTATCAATTGATTGTGATTGTTCTAGAAAATCCCAATTCCTTGCTTTTAGTGAATTTTATTCTTGAAAAAAGCTTCACGTATTGTACAAATGTACATTCATATTTCGAAGAAGGGAATAAAATATCCCACATACAAATTTCATTGTTTTAAGGAAGTTTATGATTTTATGTTGGGCCACACTCATTGCAGTGCTGGGCCGCATGCGGCTCGCGGGCCTCGGGTTGGACAGCCTTGTTTTACTGGAATAAATAACTCAGCCAACTTTCAACTGTGCGTGGATTGGGTTCAATTTGCGGCGGGCCTAAACCGCGAACGAGAAATAGGCCAGTTTATGAAGGTCTAACTAATTTTTTTTTATTAAAATTCTCATAGTTTTCGAGTTATAGGCATTTTTTGAAAATTGTGAAAATTGCTACTCTGCCCTAACTAATCGATCCAAACTTATCTGCTTCGCATTTGATAAAGTAAAACTAGGGAATGGCGTGCTCCTTTTTTTGCAGGGTAGGCAAACCCTTAAATGATGTGGTAAATAGCTGTCTATATAGCAGGGCCCCGCATTATAGAGTTGTGGCTATCAAATGACCTGAATGATGATGCTACTGGTAATGCTTCCCCCACCCTATATTAGGTATGATGAAATGTTGTAAACAAAAAGGTTTTTTTCTTATTTATATTTTCGAAGTATCTCAAAAATGGCTTTGTAAAAAACCTTCAAACGTGAAAAAATGTTGTGGCCACAGTAATTTGGGCTCAGCGCATATAAAGCCAAATCAGTATTTCGCACGACGGCACAAAAGGGATTAAAAACGATTAAAAAAATGGTTCAGGTAAAATATATTTATTCCAAAAAGTAGAATTGATTATATTCTGGGTTGTTAGCTTCAACACAACAGATTCAAAAATTCACCAAATAAAGAAAAAGTTAATTTGTTATGGAGAGTTTTCAAATGGTTGTAGTTAATAGTTGAAATTCGGCACACTAGTTAGCTTAATAAATTGCACATGTCAAGTCTTAAAGTTTTAGCTCAAAACTGTTCGATGACAATAAAAAAATGCCGGATCACTAAATGCATAACGAATCTTAAAAAAATTTCACTTTTTCCTTCATATTTCAAAATAAAAAAATTAAATTTTGATTGGTTTATTAAAATGACTGAAATTAATGTGAGATGGGGGAAATAAATTAAGTATATAAAAAGTAGAATATTAAGAATATGTAATTGATGTCGCCATTTACTTGAACACTAGAGACTAAAGTGAATAAAGGTAAAAGCAAATGAAGTAAAGTCCAACTCGGGCTAAGTGCCACTTTGTCACTGTTCAGTAGAAAGAGTCGCAGAGTAATAATATTTGGTCGACAACTTGTATTTCATTGGGTCGGAAGAAGTTCTCTTGTACTGAGAGACGATCAATGTTAGGTCAGAGGCCAAACCACAACCGAGATCGAGTCTAACCACTTTTCACTCGTAAATGTAATTGCTGCAAGGCTGGGATGCGAGGGTGATTGATTTATTTCCTTTTCGAATGATTGCTCATTTGTAATTTAGGTTGTTATATCCGATGAATAAATATCACCCGCATTTCGCACCCAAAGATACCAATGAAATTTCAAAAGACCTCCTTGGAGAATGCAAAGATACAATAATTATTATTGTTTAAAAATTTGAGTTTGATAAAAAATATAAATAAGAAGTAAGCGGAATTTCCTCAAGTTACTGATAAATTAAACTTTTAGATTATGATGAAATCCTATTAGTCCATGCGAATTAGGTACGATTTTAACATGATATAATTCCCAGTAAAGATTTTATTTCTGGAATACCTTTATTGGTACTCCAATATTACTACCCTCAGTTCTCTCCCAAATCTGTGTTGTGGAAATTCTTCCACGCGCCTGAAAATGAGAAAATTTCGGAGTTTTTCAGTTTTTCTTGAATAACTCTAAAAAGGCTTATCAAATCAAAAAGATATTTATTAGATAAATTAAAGCTCTTTAAATTACACGTAAATTGATAGCAATTTAATCGATTTAAGTTTAGTAGAACCGGTACTAACGCCTGTAAAAATAGTTTTATTTACTTGACCAATTTTTTGATAAAACTCTTAGATTTATAAACATCCTAGACAGGATATGATCAGAATCCTCAAAAGCGTCATAGATAATGCTGGATATCTATAAATATAAGAATTTTATCAAAAAAGTTGTCCAAGTAAATGTTCAAGTCAACTAAATTTACTAGAGAATAAGATATAAATTAAGTTACTAAGATGAGTGGTTTAGATTATAAGAATGAAAAATTGTGATTTTTTGCAAAAAACTGCAAACTTCAACCTCATTGAGGCACGGGTTACCATTATCCAATTAAGATGAAACTTTGTTTAAATTGTATCAAATGTAATCTAGTTTAAAAATGAATGGAGTAGTCTTTGTCGAAAACGTGCTCCTTCATGGTCAAAATGAGGAAAACTCAAAAAAGTACAAGTTTTAGGGATATTCAAAAGTGATCCAGGGGGCTGTATTTTGACAGGCGCTAGTACCGGTACTACTTAGGCTAAAAGATGAAATTGTTATCATTTTACGCGTAATTTAAAGATCTTTAATTTATCTAATAGACATCTTTTTGATTTGATAAGCCATTTTAGAGTTATTCAAAAAAAAATGAAAAAACTCCGAAATTTTCTCATTTTGAGGGGCGTAGAAAATTTTTCCCAACAAAGATTTGGGGGGAAATTTAGGGTAGTAATATTGGAGTACCAAGCAACCAGCAATAAAATTTTTACCGGGAATTATTTCCTGTTAAAATCGTAATTAGCCTGGACTATATATCTATTCCTATATATTAAAATATTCACAATCGAAAAAATAATATCACACTTATAGTGGATGAGGGTAATGAAAAAACTTCAAAGGAATTCAAAATTATACCTAAGCTTTTATGAAAAATACCTATTATTAAAATTTCTAAATGGAAATTTTCCAAGTGATGTCAGTTCATACTTTTAAAAATTTTAAATGATGAATTTAGTAGTACATATTAGTATCTCAGCTAAGAATATAAATTCTGGTGTTTATAAGAATGTCTTCCAATGATATAAAAAAATTTAAATTTATAATATAAAGATAAAAGTAATATATAAGTAGTTTGGTTGATGCGTCTAAACCCTGACAAGCCTATTTCACTTAAGCTATCTATCTTAAAATGGAACAAAAAAAAAAGAATCGATTTTATAGAATTAGGTATTGAGAGTTAGTGAGGCGTCTCGTTATGAACTCAATATTTCCTCAGGTTATAAAACATGCTTGCACTGATTGAAAAGAATGTTGAAGTTTTAGGTTGTGTCCTTGAAGCTGTTGGACAGCAATATGAGGACATCCTTGCATCTCAGTGGGTTTTCATGAAAGTAAGCAATATACATTGTAAGCCGAGCGTTCAAGTCTCCGGATTCTTGATGTCTTCCAAGAGCTCCAGGGCATTCAATTTCCACCTGGATGGGTGAATCAAAGAATAGAAACATATAGTGAGAATAGAGGCAGTTAAAATAATTGAATTTAGTAACGAGAGATCCATTAACAATTATTAATTTCTGTTCTTAAACTAAAATGGATAGACAGTTTCAATAAATCGAGAAAGATTTTGTAGAAGAAAAATAATTGAAAATTTAGATGAAATTTAAACCAAGCTATTTATTTATAATGATATTTTTTTAATAAATATATTTATTCCAGGGGTGGCCGACTATTTTCTTGTTTTTCGGCCTTTCTAGTCATAAGCTAATTTACGATACTTATTATTATTTTTAAAATTTGTCTCTACCCAGGGATCTGATTTTACCCTGATGCCTCGAGTCGGATTCAAACCCGGGTCAACTTGGTTAGCAGGCTGGTACGCTAAATCCTAGTCTAACCCGACCCCGGGTGGCCAACTTGTTTGTCATTAAGATCGGCTTTATATGTTAATAATGAGTCGCGATCTACCTTTGATGCTGAGTGCAGATAGTAATAAAAATTAAAAAAAGAATAGTTAAATAGTATATTTATTTAAACACAAATAAAAGAAAGCTGCGGGGGTTGAATGGAGTCGAATTGTTTGAGATAGAGATGCATGGAGTCACCTGGAAGAAGCCTATGCCCTTGGGGGCCTGGTTCCATCATAAGAAGAAAAATAAATTGTTGCTTATTTGTGTAGTAATTGTATTTATATATGTAATTTTTGTTTATATATTTTTGTAATTGGGAGCCAAATAGAGGCTATAAATAAGTAAATAAAAGAAAACTAACGCAAAAATCGTTATACATATATGCATACAAAGAGATAAATCATTGAGAAGTTTGATACTTTTCTATTAGAAAATCATTTTGAGGAGTATATAATATGTTGACAAAGTTCTAAGAAAGAAGATCGACTACAAATCGTCAAGCGATCGACAGGATGGCCATCCCCGATCTATATAAACAAAATCAATGACAAATTTATGAATTAAATACTAAAGTATTGAGAAACTTTTTACGTCCTAAAACTGGCTCAGAAGTTAAAGTTTTGAACTACTGAATTATATTTATTGAAAAAAATGTAGTCAACCTCACTCTCTGGCCATCTTTATTTTATAGAAAAATACTCTTTCTTCAAATTAAAAAATTTCTACGCAACATTAAATTTTGCATTCTTTTTTTTCTTATTATACCTCACTAATGAATTGATAATACGATTCAAAAACTGAAATATATAAAAATGATAATAAAATCTACTAAATGAGTGTGTTGTAATTAATAAGAAAAAGCATAAAAGCTTGGCGTAGATCGAATTAGTTCTTTGCCTCCGTGGTTAAATCATTTAAACGTTTATGAAAAATTGATTTGATTTTTTACGACTTTAGCCCGAATGAAGTATAAAAAAATAACAGCATTAGTTAATCTTATAATTAAAAAAGAATTTATCACTGTTGCGCCGAGTACAATCTAGATATAATACGAACGGCGTGACGGTGAATGTCCAAAGTTTGCCCATTTGCAGTTCTACGATTTATGCATGTCTATCACAAAATATCCTCTACACAGACATTTCACCTAAATTACAAATGTTTTTTTTGTTTGTGATTCTTGCCAGTCATCAATCATTCTTAATTGATTTTTCGAAATCTTTTTGATAGATAGATATAAATACAAAATTAATTTAGTTTAATTTAAATGCAAAATTTATTTCAATATTCCAAAGGGAGAAAATTGTTTAATAAATATAGTTTACGTGATACTTTTACCTGATCTATTTTGTTTTTTGAAAATAAAAGTGGCCCAAAAGAAGGGGGGGGTTCAAAAATATTTTCGAACAAAAATCGAAGAAAGCTGATATTTCTAATAGAATAGTCTCATAATGCCACATTTTTCACTCGTCCGGATCATGTGTGGGAGGATCGGAGGGTTATAAGGGGAGATATGGAATCCCCTTTTAAAAAAGTAATTAAAAAGAGATATTATTATTTAATAATGGGCCCAAAATTAAGAAGGGGTTCTTTCGTAAATGATTATAAATTATTTTATTAAATATTCAATATAAGAGGGCAGATTTATGACAAAGTTATATGAATGGCCACACCAGTTTGTTTTTTCATTGAATATGTAACTTATATTCTTTTAAATTTAATTATAATTAATTTTTTATCAAATACAGATTTGAAAACGATATGTATGTTTTGCTGAAAGAGTATGACAATGTCTTCTGAACTATATTTTTATTATAGAGAGAAACAAAGAGGTTGTCCTCTGCTTGATGCAAATAAACATACACACACGTAGGTATATATAAAATATATATAGGTATGTATATTTGTATATATATATATATATATTTTTTATTTATTTGAGTCTATAGTTTCGAAGGCTTAGCCCTCATCATCAGTCTTTCTATTGTAATTGAAAAGATTATCTTGGTGACTAGATTACCTTTAAATAAAAATATAAATATTTATGAAAATTTATTTTTCTCTAAAAATAAATCTAGAATATAACTTGGAAAAAGATTAATTTTGGAAATGATCGAAATTTTAAATACCAAAAATTCGATTAATAAAAGGTCAGATATGGTTTGTTTTTCGAATGTTTAGAAAAAATTTTTAGCAAAAAATAAATTTTTTCATAAATATTTATATAATCTGGTCACCAAGACAATCTGTACAATTGTCTATTTATAAAATACTAGCTGCAAGGCACGCCCCTGGACCCCTAGCACTCGAACCCCATCCTCACCCACCACTCCCACCCACCACCCCCCGAAACCCACCCAGCACCCCCACCCCCCGCACCATGCCCAGCCCCCGCCCCCACACCACCAGCCCAGCACTCCATTCCACCCTAACCCACTAACCCCCACCCCACCCCCACCCACCTCAGACCCAGCACCCCATTCACCCCGTGCCCTCCAACCCTGCGCACCACACTCCCACCTATCCCCCTGGACTCCACCCCCGCAACCCCTCCAGCGCCCCCACCCCCGCACCATGCACCCACACCTCGGACCCCGCACCCCATCCACCCCGTGCCTTCCAACCCTGCGCACCACACCCCCGCTATCCCCCTGGACTCCACCTCGCACCACCCCCTGCACCCGCACCCACCCTCCGCACCCAGTTTTTAAATTTCTAGCCTTGTAGTGACCCACAGAATATGTATACAAAATTTGGTTGAGTTTAGCCCATGAGAAAGAATTTTCATTTTTTGACCCCCCCCCCATTTTGAGTGGTTAGTTTTTGCATTTCTAGCTCTCTAGAGGCCCAGAGATTATGTATACAAAATTTGGTTGAGTTTGCTCCAAGGGCAAGAATTTACATATTTTCACCCTCCCCCCTTTTTGGGTGGTTTTTTGGGGAAATTTTTTTAAACAAAAGTTGTCAGAAATCACATCTCCTACAAC
The DNA here is from genome assembly GCA_024734495.1 of Forficula auricularia. Classification (NCBI taxonomy): domain Eukaryota; kingdom Metazoa; phylum Arthropoda; class Insecta; order Dermaptera; family Forficulidae; genus Forficula; species Forficula auricularia. The sequence goes on along the minus strand of JALMQS010000851.1, from coordinate 114,818 downwards.
TTTGTTTATTATAAAATTTGCCATAGGGTTAATAGTTTAGGAGTCATTTGATAATTTTCATTCGTGCGCTCCCCCAAACCCCCTTCTGGGGTCAAAATATCCAAACGTTATATAGCTAAAAACGTAAGTTAGAAGACATCTGATGTAAATATCAAATTTCATAATAATCATTTCAGCCGTTTTTACGTGAATCGTGAGCAACTTTTCGGAAACCACTGAAACAGACAAGACAGACAGACAGGAATTTTGTTGAGGGTATTTTCGGTCATAACTTTGCTTGAAACGTGTGCAACCAAAATTTGGCGTGAATTGGAGCAATGTACAGACAACATCTTAATTTTATATATATAGATTTAATATCTTAGTGTTGCTTTCTAAATTCTAGAGAAACAAGAAAAGCAACTTTTTATTTTTTTATTTTTTGAAAAAATTGACCATTGAAAAAGGGAGAAATTCTTCCGAAACGTTTGACTTTAAAATAAACGTGTTTTGGATTGTTTTTATAAAGATTTGTATTTTTCATTTATATAAACAATTAATAAATTTTTTCCTTTTCTACATATATTATATATGTTATATATATATATATATTATATATATATATATATATATTATATATATATATATATATATGTATGTTTATTTGCATCAAGCGAGAGGACAACCTCTTTGTTTCTCTCCATGAATCAACAACTACTGCTACTCGGCAAAATAAAAACTTTTCAATTAAATATTTTTATGAATTCATGATGCACATTTAAAGGCTAAAATTGACTTCTTCATATATATATTTTTTTATTATTATTTATTTAAAGTCCTGGATTATTATTTTAATTTTTATCATCAGGGTAGATATTTTAATAAAACTCCTAAATAGTGAAATAACAAGCAAATTTTTTCAACGATCATATATATCACTTAGCTGACTCAATCATTATTAGAAACTTTTATTTAATGTTTTAATTTCATCAATGGAGTCTGAAAAAATTCTTCAGGTCAGGGCACATTGCAAGAGGAAATTTGTATAATCTGTGTTAATGCTTGAAAATATTTATAATAAGTAGATGGATACAACTTTTAATTTATTCGTTGCAAATTTAAATCTCTGCTACTCTCAGCGAAATATTATTTTAACTTTTGTTGTTAAATTTGTTTTAAATTTCAATTAATAAAACTAATTAAGCCTTTTTCAATTTTTCAGAGAGGTGAATAAGAGGGTGGTAAAATGATAAAAAATGAAATAAATGATTCGACGAAACAAGTGGATTATTTTAACTCGAGCACAATTGGATTGGTTGTTTGGAAAAGGGTGAGAATCACACAGAAAGGGTGTTGAAAACATTCAAGGGAGAGAAGCGAACTGCCTGCCCTTTCAGGTGGAAAATTCAATTGCACCAAATATCTCGATATCAGCTAGAGATTTAAGTTAAATGATCTACCGAGGGATAATTGATTGAAGTGACACCAATGGGGCGGGGGGTGGAGAGTGACAGACAGACACACTGTCACGGCGATTTCCGATTGATATCCAGCCAGGCAAAGAGAGAAGAATCCGAAAAAACAATTGGCTTGATATAAAACGATTGACTGGTTGTCTACTAAACGAAAATGTCGTTTGCTCTCAATTTAAAATTGCATTATTTTTTTTCCGAAAGCCTAAACAGTGAATGAAAAATGTAACTCACGAATTATCAAAGAATCTATTCCACGATGAGGGAACAATTGTAAAGAGAGATAATTACTTTTATATTTGCAAACAAGAGAGCCAAATTAATCAGCTTAAAGAAAACTAATAATCAATTATATTCTTTAAATTTTAGAAATTGGAAATCATCTATATCAGTGGTTCCCAACCTGGGGGCAATCACCCCCAAGTGGGCGATTTGGGTTATCAGGGGGGCAATAAATAAGTGGGGGGCGATGATTATTTAAAGTGGGAAAAATTAAAATAGTACTATACAATAGAACCTGTACAGTAGAAGTCGAGTCACTGGCTATTCACAGCCGGCAGATTCAGTTTACTTCAAATTAAAATTAGGCATACAATGAAAATGAAAAGGGGGCGATAGATGTTAGTCAACCTCTAGAAAGGGAAGATGGGCCACAAAATGTTGGAAACCACTGATCTATATTGTAAATTTTAATATTATTTTAAAAAAGAAAACTCGCCTCTCTACGACCTTTAGTGTTCAAAAATACTTTTTTTCACAAAGAGAAACAAAGAGGTTGTCGTCTGCTTGATGCAAACAAACATACACACATATTATATCAAATATTATTTTTCATGGGGTCGGTATCGCGTGGATATTGAAAATGTATATTCTTACTTAGCAGACAAGGCAGTTAAACAAAAAGACTGATGATGCCTTAGAAGCTATAGTCTCAAACAAATAAATAATAATATATATGTTGCAGTAAAAACCCATTTTAGTAAAAACAGGCTCTTACTAGTTAAAACGCGTTTCACTGAATAAATACCTTTGTGTCAACTAGAATTTATTGATGTTTAGTTCAAAGGCCTAGAATCTTCATTTCAACCATCCGCCTCATTTTGAGTGTTTATTTTCAAAAAATTTTAAACGAAAATGTCAAAAATTAGAAGCCAAGTTGTAGAGGATGTAATTTTTGACATTTTCGTTTAAAAATTATAAAAATAAATACCCAAAATGAGGCGGGAGGTCAAAAATGAAGATTCTAGACCTTTGAACCAAACTCAATCAACATCACTAAATTCTAGTTGTCACAAAGGTATTCAGTGAAACGGGTTTTAGCTAGTAAGAGCCTGTTCTTAATAAAAGCGGGTTTTTACTGCAACATATACATGTGTGTATGTTTATTTGCATCAAGCAGACGACAACCTCTTTGTTTCTCTTTAAGATTCAACAACTCTGTTACTCTCGGCAAAATAAAAACTTTTCAATTATACTTTTTTTTTTTTTATTTAATGCCAACGATACAAGGTTGTAAATAATTCGGAAGCCGGAGACTTAACACTATTCTAGTATGTCTTGTAGGCAGATACACACCATGTTACTTATCCATACCCCTGCCAATTCGTAAATTTATATTATTTTATTCCTATTCAAAATTTTTTTAATGCATTTGTATAAATAAACTCATACAACAAACCTTAGAGCAGCAAAGGATTTTCTATTATAAGTAAACGTAAAGATCGGGAGATCCGATTTCAAATCTAATCAAAATTTAATCTCACTATACAAGTACTAAAGATTAATTTTCATTTCGAAATTCTTATAATAAAATAATTTGTAGAGCCAGATCAATCAGTTAAAAAAACTATAATCTTTCTAATCTATATCATCTATTGTTTTTAATGCAATGCATGCAAGAAGGAGCGCACCAGTGAGATGAAGCCCCTATGGATCTCGAAAGATCCTTGCATTACCGCAGAGAAGGAAAGTTGATCAAGTTAGAGGGTGGATTGTATTGTATTTCGCCTTTTTTAGTATATTTAATAGCAGTTGAGTTAAGGACGTTCCCTAATATAGCTCAGATGCAGGTCGCTCTTTCCCCTACTCTCACATGCGCAGAAAGGCAAACATATTTTCACTGCGTCTTTTCTCGGATCTGGCAACATTGAATTCTTACGGACGCTAAAAGACAAAGAATAAAAAAAACACTAGGCTACATTGGAAACAGACAAAATCATTAATATCTCGTAAAATATAATTTTTTCAATGTTCACTCATTAGGGCTTTTTTGTAGAACAAAACGTCAAGGTTTGGCTTAATTTTTTTTTACAAAATAGTTTCAGCCGTTTTTGAGATATTTCAAAAAAACGAAGTAAAAAAATCACTTTTTTCATGCACCATTATACAATACTTAACCATATGCTGTATGGTAAAGTAAAAATGAAGAAGTCCGATATTTATTTCTAGGCCCTACCTGGCCCTCTTTAGAATTTGGAGCAATTTTTTAAATCGCATCTTAGACTATGGTTTGGTAATAAATGAAATACGTATACTGTATGAATAGCAAAATTTTAAAAATTTTGATTTATGTTGACTCAAGCAGCCAAGCAATTTAATATTTTGTTTAATTAAGTCCAAATTCAAAAAATGCACATGCGACAAAACGCAACACTCACTTAAAGGTTGATGAATTCAGAAAAATCGCCATCTTTCTATTAAAAAAATGAATTTTCTAACAAAATGATCTGAACTGTGCTCTATTTTAATAAAGATCTTGAAAATGCAAAAATTTAAGATTGATTTGAGTGAAATAATCAATGCTAAAAACAATAAAGTTATTTATTGAAAAAAAAATGTTAAGCATGACTTATTTCAATGACATTCCATTTAAAGATAAATGATTAATTTGGTGTTCAAGTTATGTGTATTAGAATGTTAGATAAACATAGTGAAGGTGCCTAATTAACAATTCCTAATTGGTTCTAATTAAAATATTTTCTTATAAGGATTGACGATGAGCTTCAATTAATTAGATCGATGTATTAAATTGCTTGTTAATAAATGCTTCTAAAGCTTCATACAATCACTTTCGCTAGGAATTTAAGAAGTAAATAAATAATTATTTATAAAATAAAATGGTTTAACACTTACTAAAATGTTAAATATATAATTTTACTTTTTTAAGTCATTTATATAAATATAAAATAATTAAAATTTATAGTTCTTGTCATATAAATTTTTCTTGAAATGAAAAAACCCATAACAGTAATTATATGTGTGAATGAAGTGGACCTTTGCATGGACAAGTGCCCTCCCCCTTCCCCCCCTAGAAGACGAAATAAAGTCTATTATGCTGGCAAGCAAAATATATATATATATACTTAAAGTAAAGAAAATTTATTAAAAATTTTCAATTTTTTTGAAATTTTCTTTTACTCCTCACTGGTATGTACTGGTGTGTGTCATATATATATTTGTAAATAAATTTTTAATACGACCTAAAATATTTGTAAATAATCGTCCTATAGTTAATTAAAGAAGACAAAATTTCGAGTGGATTAAAAAAAAATCCAAAATTGGTCCAGTAGTTCGATTTTGTATGGGGATCCAAAAAACAGCCCCCCACCCCCCTCCAGATCACTTTTGAATATCCCAAAAACTCGCACTTTTTTCGATTTTTTTTCCCATTTTGACCATGAAGGAGCACGTTTTTGACAAAGACCACTCTATACATTTTTATAAAACAAAGTTTCATCTCAATTGGATAATGGTAACCCGTGCCACAATGAGGTTGATGTTTTTTCAAAAAATCGCTGTTCCATCCAGCTTTCCCCTAATTTTTCCGAAGTGAAATTATTGGATAAAATGTTTCACCAAGTACCAACACCAAATTCCTTAAAAACTACCGAAGTGAAATATCTACTTTTATCCCTGTATTAATAAGGTGCATATGTGAAATTTCGTACAAATCGATTAAAGGGCCTACAACTTATATTGATAGTTTTTTTTTTTGAATCCCCTCAATTTCAGCCCCCGAAGAAAATAATAACTCTCTTTTTAATTATAGGTTCAATTTATAGTATAATTCATTTTTCTTGTATTTTTTTAGTTTGAAAATCTTATAATTTTTATCCCCCACCCTTGAACCTTTGATTAATAATAATTCTTATATCAATATGATGAAGTATAATTGTTTCTCAAAACCTCAAAATCTCTACTCAAAATTATTCTATAAATAATTTCTATAATCGAAATCACACTATTTCCAACTCTCATTGTCTTCCATCTTACTCTCGTGTCCATCACCCTTTCTTCTCTCATCAGATATCTGTTCTATCCCTGTCCCGTCCTTAATTTTTTATAATGTTCATTATATTATATGACGAGTTATCTATTCTCGACCACATTCTTTGTAATTTGTGATCCTATAATCTCCTGCTCATTGCCTGCTTCATTTCCTGTTCTATAAAGTTTATGAAATGAAAATAAACAACAATAAAATCAAGGTCCAAGTTTGTACAAAGAAAGAACAAACGAAACAGGAATGCATCAAAATTAACCAAGAAAACCTAGAAGGAGTTAAGGAATTCCGTTATCTAGGAAGTGAAATCACATGAGATGGGAGGAGCAGAAAACGAAATTAAATCAAGAATTGTCCAAGCAAAAATGTGGTTTAATTCAAAACAAAAAATGCTATGCTCCTCCTCAATCAACTTAGAAAACATGAAGATGCTATTGAAGACATATGTATGGAGCATAGCCATGTACGGGTGTGAAAGAATGATGAATATAAAATCGATGGATAGAATTACAAATGAAGAAGTTTTTGGAAGAATCGAAGAAAGAAGAACCTTGTGGAAGAGTCTGAAGAAGAGAAGAGGTCATATGATGGGGCACACATTGAGACACGGGGGATTTCTTAGGGATATCTTGGAAGAGGAGGTGGCAAAGAAAAGGGGAAGGCCCAGATCAAAATATTTCCACCAAATAATTGGGGATATGGAATGCGAGACATTTAGAGAGCTCAAACAGTTGGCGGGGGACAGTGCCGAGTGGAGACGGGTGTTTGTGTCAAACCAGTCTTAGGACTGTATACTCAATGATGATGGTGATGATGATTATGATGATGATAAACTGGGTTAAATTAAACAATAATAATAATAGTCTTAACTAGTCTTAAATAAAAATAATTAAGCAAATTTTGTTTTTTAAATAAATCCAACCCAATCAAGCACAGATTAACGTATTTACACTAAAAATACTCATTTTGAAAAATCTCACGTGAGTGAGGGAGGAGGTCCAGCCAAATCTCACGACATCTCACCAAGGGGGGGGAAGGGTGTCGAAAATGGGCAAAATCGCCTCCCATAATTTAGGTACGCCCCTTAAGTAATTCATCATTTCTGGACTTCCCACACTCTCCTATAATTTTATTATCTGATCTATGTTGTGTGACAGTTATTTTCGTCCCCCTTTAGCAGCTAGAAGAAACTAAAGCTGTTAATATCCCGACCTATGATTGGTACAAATGCAGTGGTTCGGTTAACTACTCTAGAATCCTTTATGTTGGCCTCTAAGAAGCTGGATACAGGGACCGGCCAGTGCCCCCGGTCATCTGTGCCTATGTTACACATTTAGAGATATCTTTATGGGCTCTGCGTGTATTATTTGTTATTTATTTATTTATTTAATAAACGCAAGTTCATGTAAATCTTTCAGAAATATACTAGCATGTGACTTCTTGGTTAATTATCGAGTATAAATCTGAATAATATATAGAACAAAGCCGACTTGTAATTATAAATAGATCTCATATTAACAACCCATTCATCAGATGATTTTCTAGCTTTCTCAAGCTAATTAATATTTATACTGTCTCGAATTCGATGATCTTCTTCAACTCTTCCCTTCGAATATTAAATGTGCTTGTTAGAGTTTTCGATTGATTTTGATAGTCATATTAAAATGTGTAAATCAAAGTAGGGCCAATCTGTCTTGTGGTAACAATGTGCCGCCCCTTAAACGTTACCCTGGGGCTAACACGTATTGTTAATCAAAGATCTCAAGCTGAGGACGCCTTTCGATTTGATGTCGCAATGTTGGCCACAAGATGCAAATCGTCATCGAGCAAAAACGTGTAGGCGGCTAACCACCCCGGGGCTCCAAGACTCCTTCAATTAGTTCTGGATTGGCTCAAGGGAAGCCTGGGGTAAGGCCATCAATTGCTTCGGAGCCTTCAGGCCATCCATTCTCGATTTTTCCCTTGCTTTGTTTCATGTGGCCGCTTTTAATTGTTCTACCGCCAGGTATTAATCGTTAAAGCCAATCACGTTGACTATGAATTCCTTATTTGACACAAACAAGATATTTATAAATGTATTTCAAGTTCGATTTCTTGTGTTTATTTTTTTTAATTAAAAAACTTAATAAGCTAGCATAATTTTTAGGTGAAATCAATAAGCGTTTCGGCGTTTCATAAGCCCAAGCAGCCCGCACCATATACAGCCAGAGGAACTTTAATGGTAGAGAAGCAGACAATTTGGGAAATGTTGTTTACTTGATTTGCGACATTCGACAGATTAAAGGTCACTATATTCATTTCGACATTGACTTATCAACAAAAAAAACTAGATTAAAAAAACGAACATCAAAATAACAATCATTTCCAAGAATCCATGTAATTAAATATCATTAATATTCGTACAGCATTCATACAAAAAATAAATAACATTTCGATCGATCGATTGATTGATTTCCTCAATTCTCTGTTAATTTTATACCGCATTGTGAAATTAATCAAGGTTTCCATACATTAGAGTAGCAGTTATCATTTGTTGAATTAAAAATATAGTAGATTGAGAAATTCATTTTGGAATAAATTCCTAATGTTTTAGGTTAAGAAATTTCCATATTTATTTATCTTTTCTTTAACCACCGTCCTTAAAAAGTTCTTATAAATCTCAATATATTTCGAGTTGTCAACTCATTATCAGGTGTAAATGTACTCAGTCCATGTACTCCTGATAATGAGTTAACAACACGAAATATATTGATGTTTATAATAACTTTTTAAATCTTTCATTCTTGAAACAATAAGTAGCGACTAGCGGGGTCACGTAATTAACTTTACTTAGAAAAGAGCAAGAGTACCTGCCTCAATTCAAAACCAAAATACAAACTTTTTTTTGGAATTTTTTTGAGGTATGGTTTTTCAATTATTTGCTCTTGGACAGATATGATGGTGTGCTTGCTTTACATCTGCTCTATTCTCAACAAAATTGCCAGGCTGCAAAAAGTGTAGGTACCAAACCACCAGTGTTTGCACATGAGGTTTTAAAGGGTTATAGTGGTGTTTCACAAATAACATTTTATTTGTGAAGCAACACTATAACCCTTCAAACTCCTGTGTTTAATATGTTTCATTATAAGCCAACACCGCTTTCCCTAAATGTTACCAGAGTTCGTGTAGGAGTGTAGACTGCTCGAAATCGTATGAGTTGGGACGCGATTGCTCCCTAAGAAGCCATTTCTAACTTACTCTCTCAAAAGATTTTGAAAATATTTTTGAAATAACATGCTCTAGTGACGCATCAGAGGCGACTGTGGGTCAGTGGCTAGAGTGTCGGGTCGCTGACTCGGAGTTCACTGGTTCAAGACCGAGTCTCGGCAGATAGATATTTGCAGTCGCCTCCTCTTGGAAAGTAATGGGAACCTACCAAGAGTATAATTGCCTGTAAGCTCTCCAAATTAACAGTTCGGAACCGGCGTTAAAAAGTAGGTCCCGTATATCTCTGTAAAACAACTAAACACACTCAGCACAGGTATATGTGGAGAGGCACCGACGCCCGTTTCGGGTATGGCACTCTAAGAAGGGAGGCATCTCGCGTCTGCTCCATTTACTATAAAGATTAAGGTTATAGGCCATTACCAAGAGCGTAGGCAATAAAAATATAAATAAATAACTTGAATTATAAGTTAATTTTTTGGCTCTTAGTATAATGCACTTATTTAACTAGAAGGAACTAAGAGAACGACGATATCAAATATTATGAATTCTTTTGATCTGAAGAAAACTAAAACACATTAATTATAAATCCTGTGTTCTCGTGGTATAATTATAATAATATTTTCGTAATTAATCATTATTCAAATGGAGAGTGATCTCCTCTACTTTTATCTTATTAAATCACGAATCGATTTCCACTCATGGACCAACTAAGCCCCTTTGAAAATGACCCAGAGAAATGGAAGAGTGATCAGAGAAGTTGCAGACACAGACACATCTCGACCAGCCACCCGTCTAATTATAGTAATTCCGTGGCATTCTACAAATTGGTTTTGTGCTTTTTCCTAAGTGTCCGTGCTCGTGTGTTAGTGTGAGAGAAAGGTAAACCGCCGCAGCATCAGCAGCAGCTACCGTTAGAATATTTAATGAAACCATCCCGGCTGCTAATGCACCCAGGCAAGCTATACTTAAGCAAGCAGCTACCGAACCATTATCTAATTCGCTGCCTAAACGAACAGTTTAGGCGAGCTGGAATTTATTTGGAATGAAGTTTTGGCAAAATGCTCCATTTAGCAGACAAAAGAAATCAACGAAATGGCACACGCAGCCCTTGACTTGGAAAGCAATTGGGCAAATATTATAAATTGAAATAAGATGGGGAAAAATATCCGTCTCTAATGCGTAGGTTTATAAATACAAAATTATACACGAATAGCAGTCGAATGAAGCTTGAAGCCCTCGGGGTATAAGAATCACGATGATAGTCATTGTCTTTTTCAGAAGGAAACGAATCGAACGATCAGTTTATTTACATTGGAATAGATGGATATTTTCAGAAAAAGCTCATAAATATTTAATACTATAGTTTAGAATATTTTAGTCAAAAGAATACAAGTAACAATAATGTATAAGCAAATGGGATTTAAAACTATTAAATATGAGAAAGCAAATTCGTAATCATTAAAAATTATTATTCATTTCCATTATCAGAATTAGATGTGACAAATCAGAAGAAAAAAGGAACAATTAAACACCGTGTTAAAACATGCGACCAATTACAACGTTTCGCCAATTTATTGTGGCTTCATCAAGCTCTTGATCAAATTTTTCAAACAATTTGTCATTTCTTTTCTTACTATGTAGAATACATATATATGAACACACTTATTTATACAACACCATTGATTATTCTAGAGTAGCAATGGATTCAACCAGACCAGCTGTATACCTTCGACTGATTCAAAAGGATTTATTTATTTATTTATTTATTTATTTAGCTGGTTTAGCTAGTTTTACGGACAAGATGTCCAATACAGAAAAAGAAACATATACAGGATACAATATTAAAACAATATGAATATAATAAAATAACAGGTAGGTATCAGGGGAAAAAACTTATTACACTGAAGTGATTTTTACAATGTGGCTGATAGTTTTAAGATGATTTTTTTTAGTTGGTGAGGAGTTGTGCTGGAGAGGCCAAGATTGGTCGAGTATTTATTTGCTAGTGTTTGAATTCTGTCAATGGCGTTGGTTTTACCGAAGTTAGTCGAGTGATGTGGAACTACAAAGGCATCTTGAGATCTCGTGCTATGTGATGGAATTCTAAAATTTAGCCTAGATAGAATTTTTGGACACACGATTTTCCCAGAAATAAGTTTAAGCAGGAAGTAAATGTCATTGTAATCACGTCGTTGTTCCATTTGATTTGAATCAGTCGAGGGTATACAGCTGGTCTGGTTGAATCCATTGCTACTCTAAATAATCAATGGTGTTGTATAAATAAGTGTGCTCATATTGGTATATATATATATATTCTTATTAGTAAAAAAAGAAATGACGAGTGTTTTTAAAATATGATCAAGAGCCTGATGAAGCCACAATAAATTGGCGAAACGTTGAAATTGGTCGCATGTTTTAACACGGTGTTTAATTGTTCCTTTTTTCCTCTGATTAAAAATTATTATCTGTGTTTATAAGATTTTTCTCGCAAAATTATAATGGTTCAAGAGGAGGAATGAAGTAAATATATAATAGTTTTGAGAAAAGAGAGTGATTTACTAGATGCTCATGTTTTTCAATAATGTTTTACTTTCATTCTGAAACTTTTGGGTCCAGGCACATTATAAATTTACATGAAGCTAAAAAAAAATATTTTTGACAAGGCTTGGTTCGATCACATATGTGTACCGCATTTTGTGTACAACTCCTAATTAACTGAAGATGGCCAAATAAAATTCAGGCCGAAACGTTTTATCAAAGGTGTTTTATTGATCCCAGTGATTCCATCTTTGGCTGATACCTCCTCCTTCATCTAATACAGTCTAAAAACAGCCACGAACTCTAACAATATGTTTTAAAAAATCTACTTATACATATTTTAATTGTAATGATTTCTTGTTGATTCTTAAAACTTATTTTAGTTTCTCGAAAAAAATGAAGGATTTAATTCCCATTAGTCAATTAAGAAAATTTTGAAAATAAGAAGATTTATAGAGAAGTTTGAAATGAAACAAATCTGATGACTCACAGTCACGGGCGGATCCTGGAGCGATTCTTACCTGCAACACAAATGAATAATAACAAATTAGAGTAAGATAAATGAAACAAGAGAATCATTAGTGGAGGAGAAAAGAATAATTATTATGGTTCGAAAAAACCGTTGGATTACAATGGAAAACAAAATGCTCAATCATGAATGAATAAAGGATATTTTTTTCCTTTTCATTTGCCAAATATACTAATTTATTTATTTTTAAATTGAAAGGTTTTTTAGTCACAAACTAATAAAAGATAATAATTTCAATTAATTATTATTATTTATTTTATTGAAACAGTTTCTTTCATCACCATGAAAATAAAAATAATTTTTCAATTGTTCATCAGTTCAAAATAGATTCTATTCAAAGATAAATGTTTTTTTTATGAATTATTGCTATATATGATTGTTATATTGTGTGAAATATCTATGTTAATACTCTAGTTAAGGATGATTTATGTATAGATACAAAGTGACAATTTCCAGATCTTGAGCGAGATTGTGTGTATAAATTCAAATTTCTATATTTTTTGTATTATGTAAGTAATTGTTTAAAAAAAATTTACGAAATTTTTCATTTTTCCAATTTTTAGTACTACTGAAAATGGTCAAACTGTGGTGACCGAAACTGTTTGATGAATCAATAAAATAAATAATAATAATTAATTGAAATGATTGTCTTTTATTAGTATGTGACTAAAAAAACCTTTCAATTTAAAAAAATAATTAAAAAATTAAGTCACTTAAGTTCTGGAAAATTTTATAATAATATACTAATTTAAAATCTGCTTCGTTTTTGGAATATTAAGTATAGGTATTGAGTTTTATACAGGTTAAAAAATATGGTTTCCAACAAGGGGTGAATTTTCATTATTATGGACAATTTATAATCTTATTTTGTGAATGAAATTTATTATTAATATTTGATACTTAAATGGTATATATTTATGTGGAAACTTCTTTAATTGATGAGATATGTATAATTGTATAGCCCAAGAGAGCAAGAAAGTTTTATTTTACATTAAGAACTCAACAACTGTACTCTTAGGCTATACATATCTCATCAATTGAAGAAGTTTCCACAGAATTTTATTATTTAAATTTGTAATGAGAATTATACTTGGAGTCGACATTTTTAAGAGTACCTACTTTATTCCAGTACTTTTTCAGTTTATTAAAAATGTATCCAAAACGGTTTTAACAACATTGATTTAAAAAAAAAAACTGAGAAAATACGAGAAGGAAAAAGATCTACAATAACTTCTTACAATAACACTGTTCGACAAAAATTTCTCCCCGTAAACCTAACAATGGATTCCAGTAAAGTTTTATTTGCTGATTCTCATGTAATTTCCGATTTTTTACAACAGAAAGGAATTTTGAAATATTATCGGTCAAAATGTGAAAAAGGCCATTTTGACCTATTTTCGAGTCCCATTAAATATTAACCAGTAAATATTTGAAATGAAAATATTTTTTTGACGTAATAGAAAACAGCATTCTCTTTGATTTTCAAATTACCACTTGTTTTTAGCTCAATTAGAACTCGAGTTATAACTTAAAAAACTAAAACTACCTGATTATGAAGGATAATAAACATACGATAAAAACATAAGGTCTTAGTTTTCTAGTTATAACTAGAGTTCTATTTGAGCTAAAAAACAAGTGGTAATTTGAAAATCAAAGAGGAAGCTGTTTTCTATTACGTCAACAAAATATTTTGATTTCAAATATTGCTGTTTAATATCTAAAGGGACTCGAAAATAGGTCAAAATGGCCTTTTTTGTCATTTTGACCGATATAATCTCAAAACTCTGACGTGTTGTAAAAAATCGGGAAATTGCATGAGAATCAGCGAATAAAACTCTACTGCAATCCATTGTTATGTTTACGGAGAGAAATTTTGTTTAATTTTTGTCGAGGAGTATAATTTGCCTAAACAATTTTTTATATTAATTACATAAAAGTAAGTAAATAATGAATGTTAGACAGCAACTTAAAACATTCTTCCCACTATATTCACTCTTAATATAATTGTTTTCTTTACTAAAAACTTAGTAAATACAAACATTAGATAAAAAGCAGACTAGTTGAATACTTTCATTGATTTGATTGATTTAATATCTTCGGTGCAGAATATCGTTAAGTACATATATATCCATAAATAAAAGATTAAGGTCTTAAACATATTTTGTGTAATCCTTTCTTGATAAATCTAATAGCCTTAAAATGTATTAGAGGTGTGAAAAAGGAGAACTGGGGAGGTCGGGCTTTTACTCCGGGAGACATGTGACAGTTGATCTGTTGACAAAGACCCCACACGATCATTGCTTAGGTGGGAGGATATGGTGGTACATTCCCTTGAATGAGGCTCTTGCTTGGAATTTAGTAGGAGTGTTTGTGATTGTGATCTTATGAGCTGTCAACCCATATCGGGATGATATCGCATTAATATAGTGCGATTAAAGTCTAACCCAAGCGTTGAAACAGGCAACAGCTGAGGGAAATCCCGTTTCTAACGATTCAACACCAGTCTAACTGATGGGGTTCTCTGGAAAAAATGAGAATTGACAGTTAGAAGGGGATTAACGCCGATGGCACCGATAAGTCACCTGGGAGAACATAATCCAAATAAAGTGCCCGCAGACTGGAAAAGAAAAAAAGGGACCTCCAAGGGTGAAAGAAAGAAAAAAAGAAACTAAGATATTATGCTGGTCTGCTGAACCCCCGCCCCTCAATTTTAGCCCCCCCCCCCGCCCCCGAAAAAAAAAATAATCACTCTCTTTTTTTATTATAGGTTCATTTTTTATAATATACATATTTCATTTTTCATTGTTTTGTTTGTTTGTTTTTGTTTTAGTTTGAAAATTAATAATTTTAATTTTGGGTTGAATTTCAACCAAAATCTAATCAGCTATTAATTTCAATGAACCAAAACTACATGTGAAAATTCGTTTTGATATTCACATTAGTTTTTGAGCTAGATTGCACAAAATTTGGTAACATACTAACTAACATACTAACAGATATTTTGACAAAATAACTAATATCTCGTTAAATATCATTTTTATGGCCTTTTGGTAGACCAAAATATCATGGTTTCCGCTCAATTTTCTTTTTACCAAATTAGTTTCAGCCGTTTTGATATATTTCGAAAAAACGTAGCAAAAAAAACACTTTTTTCATGCACGAATGACATTGAAGCAATGAATAATAAAAAAATTATAATGTGCAACGGCCAAAAATTAATTCAAAAAAATTAAAGTATAGTGAATTCAAGGTATATCTCGACGGATTCACTGTTTGTACGTTTGGCGGGTCAGTCTTCGAGTTATATAGTTTGTTTGGCACCGACTTCAAAAAGTGATTTCATGTTAATATTTCGTCGTTTAGTTGTAACTAAATTAGATAATTATTTTATACCTTTTAGTGTATTTTATTTTATTTTTGAGTTCTTATTATTTTAGTTGTAGCATTAAATTTTTTTGAAGTCGGTTTTATTTTTTTTTATAAAAATTATTTTTATTTTTCCCTTTTTAGTGATGTTATTAATAGTGACTTAATATAATACCTTGCATGCATCACGTAAGAGAAAGCGTCGGCCGAATGATAATAAAATTCAATTCATAAATATAGAAATTCTCTCGAAACGTTTATGGGTTTTAAATGAATGTTTTAAGTTTTTTTTATAAAAGATTTTATATATTATAATTTCGATTATTTGCTCATAAGAATTGGATATTTCTGTATGTTTGTCATTTATCATATCATCAGACCTTGACCAAACATTGACTACCACTAAGTTACCTCTTACCCAATAAAAAAGAATCATCGAAATCGGTCCACGTGGCAAAAAGTTTTCGCTGAACATACATAAAATAAATAAATAAATAGATATCTTGACTATCTTGGAACTATACTGATTCAAACGCAGAAAGAATCATTCAAATCAGTTCATAAACAAAGAAGTTATGCATGAACAAACATAAAAAAAAGGTCCAATACCAATGAAAAAACGGGCTCAATCGGAAATTATACTGAACCCAATGCAAAAAATCATCAAAATCGGTTCACAATTGGCGAAGAAATCAGGTAACATAGATTCAAAAAAAACAAAAAAACAGTCGAATTGAGAACCTCCTCCTTTTTGAAGTCGGTTAAAAAATTATATGTCAATGATTCATCAGTAGTTTCTTTCATCTTTAGTCATGTCACTTACAACCCTTTTCCAACACGAAAAATCTTATTTTGGTTTAAAAAATCTTTTTCTAGTTAGAATAAGAATTCTTGTTGAAGATTAAAGATAATTATTTTCATTTTCAAATAATTCGCAATTAAAAAAAAATAGAAATGGAAAACCCATTTATTTGAACAGCCGTGTAAGGAGACTGACTGAAGCTTAAACATAAATGATTAGTTCTGAGTTATGTTCTTATTCCTTATAGAAAACAAGAAATATTATAAATAAAACAATACAATATATAGAATGACGTTTTATATTGAAATTGATTAAAATCCATTTGTTTTATGAAGCTCAATAAATTTAATCTGAACAAAGTATCCAATAATAAAATGTACATTTGATTTATTGAATTCCATTTCGAAAATAGTATTTTCTTTTATAGAACTTTTCGAAAATATTTATTGATGTCATGAGCAAGAGTACAAGGTAAATATATTTAATTTTATTATTATATCATAGAGAAAATATTTTATGTTCTATATGGTAGATATATACAATATACATGAAATGAGAAAATGAATTTCCATTATTTATTTGTATGAAATATAATAATTTCAATGAAATTCAAGTTGTCATAGAAAGTTTTTTTTTTCATAACTAGCAACACAATATTAATATATAATTAATTTATTTAATGAAAATGATTAAACAAATAGAACTAAAATATAGAAATAAATGGTTTAGAAAGACTCGACGGCCGCGTCCTCATCGAATTGCTCCCGTTCCGATGATAGTTCTACTAGTGGTCTTTTTTTTGGAATGAAATTGAATACAAGAAGGGTGCACCAGGAAGTTGCAGCCCCCATGAATTTCGAAAGACCCTTGCATTACCAAAGACGAGGGATCAATCGAAAGGGTGGAGGCGTAGGTGTTTATGCAGTCGGTTTTTAAGGGGTTTTTGAGAGAGAAGGAGTTACACCAAAAAGGTGTATCCTCTAATGGCCTGGGTTGGCCCCTCCATCGTCAAAAGAAGAAGAGGGAATTTTATGGCCTGGGCAGGGGTCGAAGGTATCTGTGGGGGTCTTAAATAGCTGACGGTTATAAGTCGCTGGAAAGAGGGTGGCAGGGAGCGAGTTCCAGTCTATGGAGGTCATAGTTATCCTTATGGAAATAGAGTTGGCGAAAGTGCTTGTTCGATTTTTATCCAATTTGACAGCGAAGGGGTGCTGAGCGTTCGAAAACCGCGTGTTTCTCGTAAAGAGGGCTTTAGGGGGGGATAATTGATTTCAGCTCGACTGAACAGACACCGTGATAGTATCTGTAGTACAGGGAAAGGGCAGAAACGGTTCTTCGGTGAGCCAGGGTCGAGTGAGTTGGTTAGAGCCGGGCCTCCTATTAGTTTAATTACTCGCTTCTGAATCGCATCCAGTGGAGCAAGAGAATGCTTGGAGGCACCCCTCCACAGAAGAGAGCCATATTCGAGACAGGGACGAATTTGAGCCTTATACGGTGTAAGAAGTGGTTTCAAGGTTATAAGTTATAAGTGTCGAGTCTTGTCCACTAGTTCTTTTTACTAAAAGATTATTGGATTATGAAAAATATATTTCATAAAAGATAATTGAGTTTAAATTGAATTTTGTAATTTTTTAAAAATGTGAATCAAAAAAACTTAACTTTCCAAATAGATATTTAATTACTTTTTTAATTAAAAGTTATCAGATTTTGGCCATATGAGATCGAAGATTTAATTATGAAATGAAGTTTTCGTCAAAAAATACATTGATTTATTGATTTAGGTAAGTGTATAAAAAATTAAGTGGTTGTCATGTTAAAGTCGATACAAGATTTGCAAATTGCTACTTACGAGTACAAACAACCATTTATATATATATAATGATACCGATACAAGAAGAAGTTGTACCGAAAAGGTTCAACCTCTGAAGTCCGCGGTGCTTGTTTCTTGGAAATAAGATGAGATTTAGGGATTGGGTCGGAATTGAAGGTGTTCCTGGATGCGTGTCTTGAAAGATTGAAGGTTATATGTTGCTAGTAAGACGGTCTGAGGAAGAGAGTTCCAGTCTCTAGATGTCATAGAGATAAACGAGTTGGCGAATGCGTTCGTTCGGTTAGTATCAAATTTAAGCGCGTAGGGGTGTTTAGTCCTATAAAATGGTGTGTTTCGCGCAAATGAAGCATTTGGAGGAATTATTGATTTTATCTCTTCAGAACAAAAACTATGGTAGTATCTATAAAAAAGAGAAAGGGTGGAGACAGATCTACGATGGGATAGGGAATCGAGAGTGTCAGCTGATGATAGCCCGCCTCTGAATTGCATCTAAGTTATTAAGAGAATGCTTGGAGGCTCCTCTCCACAAATGCGGGCAATATTCGAGTCCGGCAAAGAAAGCCAAGCTTACATTCTGCAACTTTTGTTACTGATATAATATGCTCTTTCCAAGAAAAGTCAGAACCTAAGATGACACCCAACATTGGTATTTTGTCACGAAATTCCAATGAATCAAAGGAAATGTCAGGAAGATCCCTATCTTCGCGGCTAGAAATTAGACAGTATTGAGTTTTGCCAGAATTAAAGTTTACCAAGTTGTGGGATCCCCAATTTTTAAGGCTGATTAAATCTAAATTAATCGGGGAAGCAATGGTTGAGCGATTGTTTTGTAAGGATTGGGCGTTATGGAGAGTGCTATCGCCTGCGTAACAATGTATTGGATTGGAGGGCAGATTTAAAAGGTCATTAATAGATAATTAATTGATAATTGTGAGCAAAAGAACCTCAAAGGTTTTACATCTAATTTAGTGGATCCATTAAATCGCAAATTTTCTGTTCAAGCTTTTTCTATCCCTATTTATAAAGAGTGTATTATGTTTAGTTGATTTTAAATTAAGTATAGGATTTATAAGGATGGGACTTTGTTGGAGCCATGATAGATGACCAAAGTAATACAAGCCAAGCTGATAAAATAGAACAATACTCTTTAATGGAATTATTTCAGTGTAATAATATTCACTTGATATATTATTATACTTATTTATAAAAAAAAAATATTATTACACAATATTCATGACACATCTAAACCAATCATTTCGCTCTAACTCTTTGTTTCAAAATTAAAAGTCAGAGATTCTCTCTTAAATCAATAAAATTTAGTTTACAAAATTGACTGCTTAGATGTGACGTCACGTCTATAGGCCAGACTAAATAATATTTCAAATCTAGAGTTAACGAACATTATTCAATTGGAACAAAAAATTCCGAATGTACTATGCTAGTCAGCCATTTAACTAACCTGAGACACAATAGGTATTGACTTTTCCGATCCCAAAATTTTAAATAAAAAGCCGAATTTAGACAAAAAGATTAATTTTAGAAATGATCTAAATTTTAAGCAACAAAAATTAAATCACAAAAATGGTCTCAAATATGGACCGTTATTCTAATATTTATCAAAAATCATTAGAGAAAAATAATTTATATTTATAATTGAAGGTAATGGAAGGCAGCCCAGGGGTAATGAGGAAAGAAAAATTAACATATATCCAATTAAGGTGTAATTTATTGATTCCTTCCTCCTTTCCTTTGAAATCCGAAGTTTCGGAGGATTCTTCCTCATTCTTCAGGGTTTCAAGTGGAAGAATCCTCCGAAACGTCGGTTTGAAAGGAAAGGAGGAAGGAATCCAATAAATTACACCTTAATTGGATATATGTTTATTTGTTCTTTCCTCCCTATCCCTGTGCTGCCTTCCATTACTTTCAATTAAAAGTTCTACCAGTCCGTCTCTCTCCAGAGAAAATTTCGTGCAAATAAATTTATATTTATATTTTTTATTTGAATTAAAAGTAATTTCATCTCCAAGACAATTTATATCATTATCTAAATTCAAAATATTTATTTGATTAGTGTTGCTGTATAATTCATTACATAAAGGAACTTATTTTTCTTTTTCTTCATTTTTTACAATTCATAAATTAAAATTCCATTGATAAAGGGTGAAATTCTCCCGAAAAGTTTGGACTTTAATAACCGTTTGAAGATTGATTTTTATAATATTTTTATTTATTTATATATCTGTATATTAAAAAATACAAATTTTTAACAAAACAATAATGAAAACGTTTATTCTGAACCAAACGTTTCGGAAGAATTTCTCCCTTTTTTCAATAGTAAATTAAAAAAAAAAGTTACTTCTCTAAAATTTAGAAACCAACACTAAGGTATTAAATATTTTTATAAAGACAATTGTACATATAAAATATTTACTATCTTAGTGTTGCCTTCTAAATTTTAGAGGAAACAACTTTATTTTTTTATTTTTAAAAAATTTACCATTAAAAAGGGAGAAATTCTCCCGAAACTTTTGATTCAGAACAAACGAGTTCTTGATTGTTTTGTTAAAGATTAGTATTTTTTAATATAATACAATCAATAATTTTTTTTTCTTTGATAAATCTGTATATACTAATATATATATAATTGTTTAAATGTGTATATTTACATTAAAAAGAAGACCATGTGTGATTTTTTCCATTAATCGAATTATAGTATTCGTTAAAGGGCTATAGTGAAATTGTAAAAAACAAAATAGTTAAAAATTCAATAACATTATTGGTATTTGAAGAACCCGCCTCTATTCCATTTCAATAAATAATCTTTCTCACGAAGGTTGAGGTATAAATGTTAGTTAATTATTCGACTACGATCTCGGCTGACCTTTTCCTGAAGAATTCGCCAAAATAATAACAAAGGAAAGCATAAAAAAAGAAGAAAAAGGAAAATGATGATGACGAAAGGATATTTCAACCATTTCCATGAAGTAGCACGTAGGCTGAGGCTGAGGCTGAGGCTGAGGCTGTGACTGGCCCCGGGCGGCTGCGATCGTTGAATTAATGTCCAGTTATTGACCAAACGGCCGCCGCGGGTCGCGTTCTGTTTGTGGACGGGTTTCCACTGCAGGGCTAGAAAGCGTCCGGCTTGCCAGAGAAAAGGGCCCCCTGGCCTGGGGCGCAGCCCCTGGGCTCAGACAGAGAAATCAGCCGAGAATATTCATGGAACCCAGAGTGTGGTGGGATGCGCCAGGCTTTTCTCGGTTACTCAATTATCAGGACTCGAAGAAACCAAGGAAAATGACCAATAATATTTAATAACTTGCAGACGAACGGAAACCCAAGGGGAACATTCAAATAGGAAGACCCGGAACCAGAAAAAGCCAGAGAAACAAGAATTCTATAAAAATATTGGAGGGAAAATAAAATTTACGTACTCTAAAGAAATCAGGAGAGATTGTCTCCTACTAAATCCAAGCTATGGATAATTCTATTACATGTTAGAGGGTTGTCTTCACCTCCTCTGGAATTGAACTCCCAAAAGCAATCCAGGCTAATGACTAGTTCCTACCCTGTGAAATGACTCATCTCATATATAGGTAACAGTGGCGGGCTGTGACATTTCAACCAAAGGATACTTTCCAAAAAGAGCCCTTAAATATTTAAAATGAGAATTTTTATTTAAATCAAACTTATTAATTATAATTATTTATTGAACATGAACAAATAATACAATTTAACTACGACGTTTCGATGGACTTATTTTGCGATCGTTCTCAAGTATGAGCACCCACTCCGATTATGTGTGATTTAAATAAAAATTCAAATTTTAATCAAATGAATCACAAAAATAAAACCGAATGTTTTCTACATTTGATTCAATCACGAATCAACTGTAGGGAATTTTTGTCAAATATTGAGTGAAAATAATATTTGAACTTATATATTTCCAACTTGAAATAATGATCTTAAATAAATTTTTATAATTTTTCTAACTGATATGACAAAGAATAATTGACCTATCATTGAGAAGTGTTTTGACCGCGCTTTATTTGAAAAAGATATTTTATCACGAGACTATTGCGGATTATGCTATTAAAGTATGTGGAGTCTTAAATCTGAACCAGGAGAGAAAAAGATGTGATCCACTTAGCTACAATCCAACGTCATTTTGCGTATAGCCCGCTAGACATTCGGATGGATATCTTTTTCAAATAAAGCGCGGTCAAAACACTTCTCATTGATAGGTCAATTGTTCTTTGTCATATCAGTTAGAAAAATTATAAAAATTTACAAAAATAAAAGCTTCAAAAACATTTTTTTATGATATTTTAGTTTACAAGATAATAAGAAATTGGATAAATAAATTAATTTCAAAGTTCTATATTAAATAAGAGGTAAGTTTCCTCCCTTTATTATTTAATATAAAACTCTAAAATTAATTTAATTATCCGATTTCCTACGATTTTGTAAGCTAATTAAATTATGGATAAGATTCACCAAACAATATTTGTAAATTTCATCCATAAACGCAGAATTTTTCGATATTTTTCAAATTTAACATTACGTTTTTATGATATAGGATATAGTATGAAAATATTCTTAGCGTTTTGAAATTTTAAGAATGCGGAGCATCCACAGCATACATGGACCGCACGCAACTGATATATATAAATATAAATATACAATAAAACGATAAATATTTCAATCAAAGATTTAATATGTAAAATTTCGCGAAATAGTTGTTCTAGATTTAAACATTTTAGTTTAAATAAGTATATTACATTGGTGAGTGTTTAGAGTTTTAAATTTCTTCAAAATCCTCTAAATAAGTATAAAAGCTAAAATTGACGATGGTATACCTATACCAGACTTTAAATTTCTAAAGAAATCATGTCATACGGACTGTATTCAACCCCTTGAGAATAAAAAAATATCCATAGTAGTTCGGATTTCGAAGAAAATTTTGTAATTTCATCAGAAATTTCAAGTCTGCTACCTTCGGTAATTTGAACTTTTATATATCTGAAATTGATTTTTCTCCATTTCAAAACACGAAGCCTGTCGAGCGTCGAGAAAAACTAAAACATAAAGTACTAGCAGTGAAAGAAAATATGTTTTCATAAGTAGAACAGAGATGTATCTGCATTCATGAATCTAATAAATAATTAAACATAATATGATGCATGAAAATCAATAGAATTATTTATAATAGAATGCAAAAATAATAAAAAGATACATCTCATTAAAATTCTCTTGCAAGATATATGAACTATTCGTGTCAAAGGAAATGAGCCCCCAGGCAAAATTCTTTCACTGCTAGTACTTTATGGATTTTAAGCTAAAGTAATAAAACAAGCCAGAAAAGTTATATAATTTCCAACTTTAAATCATTTCTCTTTTGTTGAAAAAAAAGGCTACTCGAATGAATTAAATGAATTTGCAAACTCGGTTCGATCGAAGTCAACATCTTTATTACATGGATCGAATGACACCAAGCAACATAACGCATTTCTTCATTTTCATGGATTAACACGATAAACAAATCAAGAAAGTCTGACGAATGTCACATGGTTGCGGACCCCTACGAATAAATGAATATATTAATCACACAAAGCAAATGCATTTATTTAAATTCAATTATATAAAAATATTATTTATATTTGAATTGGAAATATGATAAGTTGATGGTATTTTTTTCAAATAGGTGTATATTCAATATATTCCATCACTGGCTAATTAAAATAACAGTGTTGATCGGATACCACTCATTTTTATTTTTATTTAATTAAATAATATATAGGTATGAATTGGACTCGAGAGGACCATATAGTCACGTCCAGTGGTGGCGAACTTATGACCCGCGGGTTAGACACCCACGAAGCCTTTTTAAGGGGGTTCGTGACTGTTTATCATTTTTATAAGAAAATTCTCAAATTTTTATCATCGAATCATTGATGTATTAAATTTTTATGCCCGAAATTTGAAGTTCAACTGTCCCATCATTGAGAAATAAATTATTGAAAATTGTTCTTTTAACGTGAAAGTAAATGGACCAAGCTTTTAAAAGAGCTATAACTGTTATACAAATTATACTATTTTCAGCAAATTTAAACAGATAAATAATTCAACTATTATGAATTGAATGATACATTTTTCAATAGATTTGACAGTCTAGTTAATTAGTTATTCATAAATGTAAAAAATAAAAAGTTATTTGCAGTCAACAGAATATAACAAAATAGCGTAGAATTCGAACTCTATTTTTTGAAATTGTTTTTATAATGAGAAAAAATTTATGTCAATATTCCTTTTATTAATATTACCAAAACAAAGATTTTTATTTAAAATTAACTTATCATTAACAAATTCTTTATTAAAAAAATTTAGAAGGTAGAAGTTGTCAGTCTGCAGAAATACAAAAGATTTTTCCAAGATCAACCAGATAGATAAGCTGTCTCGAACCTCCTTAAATGACCCTCGCGTTGATTTTTATAAACATAGTTTTTATATCAGAAAAGATAGGGCTTTAGGAAAATTTAAAGCCGCATTCTATATTGTGGTTCGATTTAAAAAAAAAATAGAATAAAAATATTGATAATATTTTTAATAATATTTTTATTATTGTTCTATTATATATGCTGAAATTGACCCTATGGACCGTGACGTCATAAACATACATGGCTGCCACTCAACGCCTGTAGGGTATTCCTCTTCTGTGCTTCAGAATACAAATGGTAGTATAAGTTCTAGGTGCAAAATGTAATATGGTGAATATAGTCCATCCATCAAAGGAACCAACGATTTCCTCCATTTGTAATATCATACAAATATACATTTTATTATTTATATTTACAAATTAACTTATACATTTGTTCTTCTTGAAAAAATTAAAAAGAAAAAAAACTTATATTGGATACAACCTTCTGATGATGTTTGTTCGTCGATTTCTCTTTACCATTTCGATGATTTTTTTGCATTGGGTTAAGAAGTTTCCGATTGGTCCCGTATAAATTTCATTGGTATTAGATATTTTTTGTTATGTATGTTCACGCATAACTTCTTTGTTTATGGCCGGATTTCGATGATTCTTCTTTTATTGGAAAGGGGCTAGCTTAGGGGTAGTCCCATATTAATTTGGTCAAGTTGTGATGATATGATATGATCAATGACAAAATAACGGAAATCTCAAATTCTTATGTGCAAATAATCGAAATTATAATAAATAAAATCTTGTATAAAAAAAACAATCTTTAAACGTTTTTAAATAAAACCCGCTAAAGTTTCGAGATAATTTCTCTAGCTATTGAATTGAATTTTATTATCAATTTCTGTTCCCTTCGCCCGAATCTTTCTCTTACGAGATGCATGCAAGGTATTATTATAAGTCACTATTAATAACATCACTAAAAAGAGAAAAATAAAAATAATTAAAAAAAAACGACTTCAAAAAAATTAAATGCAACAAATAAAATAATAGAAACTCAAAAATCAAATAAAATGCACTAAAAGGTATAAAATAATTATCTAATTTAGTTACAAATAAACGATAAAATTGTTACATGAAATCACTCTTTGAAGTCGGTGCCAAACATATACATTTTATGAATTGCGCTCGACGGATCCTACTTAGTACTTTTGACGGGTAATGAGGACAACATCGCGACTTCAAAAAGTGATTTCATGTAATAATTTCATCATTTAGTTGTAATTAAATTAGATAATTATTTAATACCTTTTAGTGCATTTTATTTTATTTTTGATTTTTATTATTTTATGTGTTGCATTTAATTTTTTTGAAGTCGGTTTTTTTGGATTTAAACCATAGAGATATCTCTACGATTTAAACCTATAATATAGATAAACATTGTAATTGATTTATGTTGAAAGAAGTAATTTATTTGGGGCATTTTGTAATTCCTTTAGATATTATCTCTCCCGAGTATAGAAATTAAGATTTATTTTTCAATCGGAGTGTGGGCGAAAGATCGAGTGGATCGCCATTTCTATCGATCACAGTGATCGAACGTCAAACGTAGGTACATAACAATTGAGTGAGAAAAGGAGAGGATTGTGTTCAGGTTTCGAGACCTTTGCTATCATTTAACCGGTTAATTAAAACAAGCTGTCGACCATGAATTGGCTGCCGAGCTGCCTGATTCGTATTTAGATTAGCTTATAGTCACGGATCATGGGTTATTAGGGTTCTCAAATGGACCTGACTGCGTTTAGGATTGGGCCAAGTTACGGGATCTTAGCATAGATAATCTTATCAACAGGAAACAATCCAATGATGGAAGAAAACTTATATTAACTATAATCTAAAGTGTTATCAAAAATAAGTTCATAAATATTTTCAAAATTGAAAAATGTTTTCATATTTATTAATCTAATGTGGCCTGCAAACTATTACTGGGCTGGGTTTCACTTATTTCATTTTTATTCGTTTCGTTTTTTTATTATTTTCATTTATTTATTTATTTATTTTTAATGACCCATACGAGAAGTTAACCAGATAGGTACATTTAAATTTAAATACGTTTTATTCACATGTGCATTGTAAATAAAATAAATAAATAATATATTGAATCAAATATTATATTATTTCAGGGGTGTCCCTTCCTAGCTTTAAGACTCACCCCCTCTAATTTTATTGTAAGTCTCATTCATGAAAAGTATCCCCTCCACCACTTTTAAGAAATGTGCACCCCTCCCCCCATTTTATTCACTTATAAAGATTTAGAGGAGCTTTTGTTGACCTTATAAGTAGAGACCGGATTTTTATGGAGTAAAAAGTGCCAAAATATGCAGTTAAAAATGTTGAAATATGCAAGTAATATGCAGAATAAAATTTGCAAATATATGAAGTAAAAGATGGCAAAATAAACATTTTTTATACAATAAAAAATTAAAATTGAAGACAAAAAGACTATATATTTGAAGGAGTGCTATGAAAAAAAATAAAATGATAAAGTAAGCTATAGAGACCAAGTGTCATATATGCTCTTTTATTTCGTAAAAAATTGCAGAAAATTCTCATTATAAACCAAAAAATCTTTAAACTCATAGAAATAATAGGTGCTCTTGAATAAAATCAACATAATAAATATAATAATTTTTCAAAAAATGTGATCGAAAAAATACGGGGGTGGGAGTGTAATTTTATTTAACAGGCACGATTGTATTATATTAACAAGCTTTTCTTTAAAAAAATCTGTATTTGGCGCGAAATATGCAATATTTGATAAAAAATCCTTCAAATATGCAATTTTATGCAATATTACTCAAATATGCAAAAATATGCAGTGTAAAATATAACCCTGAGTATCCTAGGTGCATGATTCGGATAGATAATTGATCCCATAGGTCGTAAGTGGCGGCAAAAAAATATGCAATTGCATAAGAATCTACTTATATGACCGTTTTTATTTTTAGTATATATTGGTAAAATACAACAATTCGCCCCTCCCCAGAAATCTCAATGATTAATTAATAATATATAAAAAAAAATCATTGATTAAAAATCGAGTAAACTCTCAGTGATTCTTGATAATTCAAGAAATAAATTATGATATATTTTAATAGTTAATTAATTTGAAATCAAATTTAAATTTGTACATAAATCCACACGGGATCAAGGAATATAATTTTTTAACAAAAGATTGAACAGATTTAATCTCGTGTAGCTATATATGTAGACAAATGCGAATCCACAAATTAGCTCTCTATCTCTTTTATTTCTGTTGGAAACATCAAGAGAGACATGACTGGATGCGCTTGGATGCTTCGCCGCCTCAAATGGGACGCGTGTTGACATTTTACTTAAGACTTACAACATAATTGAGGCCGACAATTAGTCCTAATTTGAGAATGAGTTGAATGACAGAAAATAAGAAATTTAATATAACACTATCTCCAATTTATTACTACCTGTTCATTAATTATACATCTTTTATGGTTTCCGGTGCGGTTTAATGGCTTTTTTGTACGCGCATATCTGTGTTGATATCGTCTAAAATATTTTCAGTTAAATCACATTCATTCACTTAATTAAAGCTGAAGTAATAAATAACACTTAAATACTTATTTGACAAACTTTATTAAATAACAGCGTGAATTAAAAACTAAAAAATGAATGAGTAAAAATGGAAATGAAGTGTCAGAAATGAACAAACAAATAAAAGAGAAGATTATATATAACTTGAGTCAATCTTTTTAGAATGTCAGAATTTCAACAAAATAATGATAGATGTATTCCTCAAAAAAAGGTCAAATAAAATGCCAGAAATAATTCCTTGTGTGGTCTCGCTCAATTAATTATTGCATAATCTAATAGAACTATATATTGTTGGAATAAGTATTCAGGTAAAAGAGATCGATCTCCACATCTCGATGCCTGTTTTGGATGTTGTGCTCAGTTCTGAAGGATTGTCTACTCATCATAGAGAATCATGGAAGCTGCCGCTCTTGGACTAAACAAAGGCCTTAGACAAGTTGAGCGCGTGCCCTCAACATTTGGAAGACAGAAACCGGCTTCCAGTATTTTAAGGCATCGCCTGCAACAGAAGCAAGGGATTGCCGGCTTTTTGAAGACCTCATTTACATGATGATCATTGCAAGAAGACAGTGACATCTGATGATAAGGGACAAGCAGGAATAACAACCACCAAGCCGAAAAGGATTCATGTTTGAAACAAAGTTAAACACTAAAAACCTGTTTGAACACTCGCGTCCGCAGTAAATATAATTATACGATATGTATTGATAGAAATTTAATACAAAAATTGATGTAGTAATAAAGAATTGGTAAATAGATTTAAATTGTGGTGAAGATTATAAAAATAGAGTAAATAGGTCAAAATATAAAATAAAAATATATCATTTTTGGAAATTAAGCCTTTAAACAATAAATTCTTATATATTCTTTCTTTCTCATATTTTAATGAAGCTGCAAAAATCGTACTATTCTGACTAAATATATTTTAGAATGAGAGAGAGGTGATATAACAAAGTATAGTGCAAGGGTTAGAAAAGTGTGATGACAATATTCTCAAATTCAAACATTTTTCAAATGAATGATGATATAATAAATTAGATTGAATAGAAAATTATTGAAGCCTGATTTGACATTGCCACTACATCTCTAGTAATGAATAAACCAGGACTCAGGGCCGTGCCAAGCTATTTTGCTGTGAACAGGGACGCGCCAAGTCACGTTTGCGCCGTCGTGCGAAATACCGATTGGCGCCTTTATATGCTACAAACAAACCGAGAGGCACGCAGGCTTCTCTAGCGAGCAGAGGGTGGGAAAATCATGTTCAAACCTGTCGCGGCAAGTTCGCTGTTTGGGGGACGTCCATAAATTTCAAGATTATTTTACCTCCTCCCCCTCTGTCACATTCTGTCACATTTTCATTGAGCTCCCCCCCTGTATTATGACGTCACACTATCACTAATAATAATAACCTGAAATCTAAAAAATATATTTGAAGTTTTTTTAATTTCTTTTAATTTGACTTTAGTGACATCACAATTTTTAAGATCCCACAGGTCCCCTGCCACATTTTGTAACAAATCTCAGATGTCATCTCCACCCTTACTGTGTGATGTAATTTATGGGCAGCATCAATCAGGGAATATAATAGCAGCATATCGAATAATGGAAGCCCCTGCTGTATAGACAACTGAATTGGCAGATCAGTTAAGGGTATGCCTACCCTCCGAAAATAGGCGCAAGCCATTCCTCAAAAAGTTTCCACCTCCGTTCAACCGATTGAAATGAAATTGAAAACCCACCATTACTTTAACAAAATGCGATGATTGGTTTTTGGTACCTATCGGCCCACAAACATTAGTACCTACTTTATTCCAGTATTTTTTAATCTTTTCTAAATATCTTGAAAATGACTTAACCAATTTTGATGAAATTTTAAATTCTAATTAATCATTAATCAAAAAAGGTTATATAAAGTTTTTAGTAAAATTATATTTTAAAGTACTTTACCCTAGAGTAAGATAATACTTTTTGTAAATTCATTAAAATTTATTCATTTGATCTATTATAATATAGCTCATGGTCAATGGTCGCCTTTAAGGCCTTGGCGCCAGTGTG
This sequence comes from Forficula auricularia, assembly GCA_024734495.1. NCBI lineage: Eukaryota > Metazoa > Arthropoda > Insecta > Dermaptera > Forficulidae > Forficula > Forficula auricularia. The sequence goes on along the minus strand of JALMQS010000851.1, from coordinate 84,706 downwards.
CCGCACAACCTTGCATGGACGGCGCTGCCCGTGTGCAAAACTAAATTCTGAGTCCTGCTTATATATTAAAAGGTTTAGTTTTATACTTTTTTACTTTACCTTAAGGGGTATTGTGAAGTATTATAATTGTGCATAAAAAAGTGTTTTTTGTTTCGTATTTTCGAAAGATTTCAAAAAGGGATAAAATTATTTTAATATAAAAACTGAGTGAATTCATGGCGTTTAGGTCTACAATAAAACCTTGTAGAGTGAACATTGGAAAATTTTAAGAGGTATTAATTATTTTGTCTGTTATTAGTAAATGGGTGAGATATCAAATATTATGTATGCTCTAGCTCAAAAATTAATATCTGTACTATATAATCTAGCGTTAACTTTTTACTAGTATTGTCGCGAAACAACTACCTTAATGGTCAAAACATCAAAAATAGATAGGCCTCGTTGTGGTCGCGCCCCAGGTGAAGAGAAAATTATTTTCGATCTTTGGGGTCTGCGATCGATTGGGAGGCGCTGGAATATTTAATTGTTTAATTAATGAATCAAGGCCTACGCTGCGAAAAATGAACGAGGAGAGGATTAAAAAAAGAAATTCCATAATTCATATAGACAAAAGGTATTAGTTTGGGTTCGGGGATCAGTAGCTTAGTGGATATAGGAGCTAATACTCTTAAGACAAAGCATTGCAGTAAACATGCAAAGATCCCGGGTTCGAGCCCCGGCTAATCCTTTTGTCTGTAATAAAAATAATCTTTTCTTCGTTCCCTAAATTTAAAATCAAAAATAGAATTTAGGTTATTCCTCCATCGATCGTCAACATTGACTTCAAATAGCCAGTGATCTGGTTAATAATAAAGGAATAAACTTATTAATATTTCAAACGACTATGGTTAAAGTAAGTCTAGCAACTATCTGTTTCAGTTTATTTTCTGATTTTCTTTGAAAACTCTTGAAAGTAAAAATTTGGTGTAGGACGGAGTGCAAAGGCCTGTGCAAGTAGCGTGTGGCCACTGGCCATCCAGTCCGTCCCCTGCCTCTTCAGCTGTCTTTTTCAAGACATTTGCCAAGCTGCAGGATCCTCCTAAACCGGCCTTGATCGCCTCTAGTATCGATATTGATATATTGTTTGCAATTAGCTCTCCATAGCCGCCGAGCTTCTTCTCCACGAAGCAAAAGCAAAAGCAGCCAGCCGGCTTTGTTATCGACATAAATACACCATTCCAAGGATTCTATTAGAATCTGTCGCTGCTGTCTCCTCTGGTTATATCTCAACTTAATCGGATAATTTATGCATCGTTAATTAGTTTTTACCAATTAAGGAAAATAAGTTGTTCTTTCGACAATCGGTATTTTTCGTTGGCAAATTGAGATCTCAACAGCCTAATTATTTAATGAAAAAATTAGAAGCAAGATAAAAATCAAAATATGCAATTGGCTGATGATTTATTTTACCAATTTCTCTATCAGCTCCGAAGAATATTTCAAATCTTATCTTATATTATTAAATGAGCAATTCTTGTATATATATACAGTACCTGGAGGCACTTTTTCCTTTAGTTAAAAGCTTTATTTTAATATTATTTTTAATTTAAAATTCTGATAAAAATGTCGATTTTTATTTGAGAGCCGTTTTCAAATTAAAAAAAAATACAAATATATATAATATTCGCCCACTGTACCTCCCCCCCCCCCCCCACACCTCCACCCCGATCGACATCACCCCCGAAACCTCGGCTACCCCCGGATCCACCACCACTGCACCCCACCTCCTGCACCTGTTTTGATTCAACCACATGATTCATTTTTATTCCTCCAATTGTTAATAAATAAAACCTATCAAAATGTGTTATTTTTTCAGAAAATTGAAACCTGCTTATGCAAAATATATTTTTAAATAAATTCTTGATTATTTTTTATTCTATTAAATAAATAAGGTTCTTTATAAAAACAATTATAAAACGTTTTTTAATAGTTCTAACGTTTCGGTAGAACAAAATATGTTAAAATCCACAATCACAATAGTTCTTCAAGGCCTTTTAGAACAATGGATTAACCCGACCCATTGTCTGTCAGAATCGGTTTCTCGAAAACAGCCCTAAAGATTTCGCTAAAAATTGGTGTACTTATCAAGTCTCGTGAGTTATTAGTCGTGTATAAATTTTAATCCGATTGAAATAAAGGAAGAGGGTGTAAATTAGTCATGTCGCAAAATAAATATTTTAATCGTTCATATCTCGTCTTCCGAAAGTCGCAGAGCCTGGAAATTTGAAACTTATGAATGGTACTAAAATTTTAGGTTATTTTTTTAACGTGACTGTACTTCTCACACTACTATATCCTCTTTATGAATGAATCGTTTCCAAGCGATTGTTCTTACTGTTATATCCCTCCACTAAAAATAATCGCCCAAATATGTTTGTTTTATCAAAACTACCAGGTAAATAATTTCAATTTTTTTTTAAGTTACGCCGAATATATTATTCTAACAAATATTAGTTTTTCATCAAGATGGTGAAAGTCCTTCAATGTAAAAAAAATAAAATAATGATAATTTTCCCACCCTTTCTCAATCTACCATATGTAAAAAATTTCATTTTAAATTGCAATTATTTCATGTTTGGTGTGGTAAATCGTCTTCAAATTTTAATAGTGTGTTTATTATGCTTTTAATGACTTATATTCCAAGTTTCGAAGACTTCTTGAATTTTTGCATTTGTGAAAGAACTACCTTAAGCTATTTAGAGGCAGAAAGTTACCGAGCATCGCTCGGTGCTCCAGGCACTTAATAATAATCAGAGATTCAAAATGAAAATCTAGATATGAAATAAAATCTAAAAAAATCCTCCATAATGTGTATTTATTAAAAACGCTGCCGGCAATGTTTTTAGTTAAACACCAATAAAAAAAAATAACATAGAAAAAGAATTAATTGTCCTTCAAAATTAATATGATACAAGTGTTTAAAGAGACTTGTTTGGTTCTAATCCCATATAAGGGAATTTTTAATGTCGACCTGACAAAAACACCAAACACCCCATGGCTATGATTAAAATAGAATTTTATATTTGGATATTTAATGAAAATTCAAGAAATCCGTCCTGTAATTTTCAGATCTATTGGTCGATAGGAAATAGCTTATTAGACCAACTTTCCTCTAGAAAAGAAATGCGATTTTCTGCCTCGAATTTCTCATCTACAACAATAAATGTTAATATGCACCGGAGGGCAAAACCAATCAAATTTCCAAACTGAAAACCTATTTATTTATTTGAATTTGGTAAAAAAAATGGCCGGATCATGAATATTCATAAATAATAATGTGAATTAAATATACCTACTACTCAAACGGGTATATTTATCAAATATTAACATTATGTAGTCTTAAATTAGATCATTATAGATCTATCAAAGAGAACTCTGGCTCATTATATAAATAGATGAAATTTAAACAGTTCATTTGAAAAATGTAATGTTTTATTCTAATATATAGGGTGGTCCAGAGAGAAATTTCTTTTTGAAAATAGAAAGAAAACAAAACTATTATATTTAAAAGCGTTTAATCTTATACAATATAAAGTTTATTAAATTTAATTTTAGTTTTTGAAAATTAAATCATCAAGATGACGTCATTGGCTGTTGCGACACTCTTCCAAACGGGCAATAAAATTTTGAAAAACTTTAGTAAGATTTTCTTTTGAAATGGCTTCCATTTTTTGCTGAATATTCAGCTTCAATTACCGCAATGTTGTCGGATTATTAGCGTATACCTTGCTTTTAAGGTATTCCCATAAAAAGAAGGTGGACTTAAATCGGGACTCCTCAGAGACCAGGTTATGTCACCTCTCCATGAAATCAGTTTCTGAGGAAACATATCTCTTATCAAGCGCATGCTCTCATTCGAAGTGTGACACGTGGCCCCATCCTGCTGAAAGCATGTGTTTCGATTGTAACCTCGCGATTTTTCCAAATTCGAATGAGAGCATACTCGTGATAAGGGATATGTTTCCTCAGAAACTGATTTCACGGAGGGGTGACATAACCTGGTCTTTGAGGAGTCCCGATTTAAGTCCAGCAGACTTCTTTTTATGGGGACACCTTAAAAGCAAGTATACACTAATAATCCGACAACATTGCGGCAATTGAAGCTGAATATTCAGCAAGAAATGGAAGCCATTTCAAAAGAAAATCCTACTAAAGTTTTTCAAAATTTTCGTGCCCGTTTGGAAGAGTGTCGCAACAGCCAAGGATATCATCTTGATGATTTAATTTTCAAAAACTAAAATTACATTTCATAAACGTTATATTGTATAAGATTAAACGCTTTTAAATATAATAGTTTTGTTTTCTTTCTATTTTCAAAAATGAATTTCTTTCTGGAACACCCTATATATATTTATTTTTATTAACAGCAATCTAGATTTATGCCTTGAATCGTCCATGTTTTTTCATCAATTTTTCTTCATTAGATCTCTATTTATTAATCCCAATAACTATGGGCACATCTAATAACTTTACAAAATAAAAATCTAAAAGTGATTTAAAATGAAACCCAGGGAAAAAAGCTAAACATACAAGCGTTATAATGACAAATTTCAAACAATATTGAAACAGGGAGGATATGAGTTTCAAATAAAATGCAATACTAGTAAAATTCTGAGAAAAGTGATGAATCAAATCAATAGATAATCACATATAGATTAGAGAATGAAAATGGATCCCGTAAAATGTACAGATCTTAAATATTTTTCCTTTAAATTTTAAATGATAATATTAGAAGGGGTGGTGAGGGGCAGTGCTGTTGCGAGCTTTAATTCGAATTTACTAATCATTTTAGTAAAATTTACTGTAATGGGTTAAAAATTATTAACGTACATAAAATATTATTTTTATTATAGACAAAAGGATCAGCCGGGGTTTGAACCAGGGATCTTCGCATGTGCGCTGCGATGCTTTGTCATAAGAGCCTTAGGCCAGTGTTCCGCAAACTGTGTGCCGCGGCACACTGGTGTACCGTGGTCATTAGTTGGTGTGCCGCGGAAAAATATCAAGTTTTGTGAAGATAATGCACCTACACATAGCTGAGAGTTATGCGAGTACCAAGAGATGAGAGCAGCCTTAATAACGATTCCATGACTCCATGAAAAACAACATTTATAATTAAAAAAGACTGATGATGAAGACCAAGTCTTCGAAACTATAGTCTCAAACAAATAAATAATATATATATATATATCATTTCGATATATATGTGTGTATGTTTATTTGCATCAAGCAGAGGACAACCTCTTTGATTCTCTTTGTGAATCAACAGCTCTGCTACTCTCGGCAAAACTTTTCAATTAATAATTATTGCTAGAAATTTTCTCTGTCGCCTGTGCTCACTTAAGCAGGGTCACATTTCGCATTAAACATCTTTTCAAATTATATTGATTTTAATAATAAATAAATATGAGTGTTTTTTTAGAGGTTCACAACTTTAAATTCAAATAAAACAAAGAAAAATATTTTTAATATCAATGAAACCATCTTTATTGGAAAATTAATTTTATGTCATTAATGTTTGAATGTGATTTCGGCCATGTGACCGCAGCGCCGTAGATGGCGCAATCATGATTTCCAATTTTCACACAGTTTTCGCAGCAGTTTTTGCGGCCGTATTTCGCCGAATGTTGTGTTCCGAGTTTTCAATCGTCTTTTGGGATATGTCAAGTCACTTGTCTACGCCGATAAACCAGAGAAAATTGAACACTTGGAAGACAACATTCGGCGAATTATAGGTGAAATACGGTCGCAATTGCTGCGAAAACTGTGTGAAAATTGGAAAGGCTCAAATCATATTCATCCCTTAATGGCATAAAATTATCTTTCCAATAAAGCCAGTTTCATTTATATTAAAAATATTTTTCTTTGTTTTATTTTAATTTAAATTTGTGAACCTCTAAAAAAACACCCTTGATTAAATAAACGTTGGTTTTATTTCTTTGGCGTACCTCTAAAATTTCTTGATTTGGTAGGTGTACTTTGAACACAAAAAGTTTGCGGAACACTGCCTTAGGCCTTAGCTCCTATATCCTCTTAGCCACTGATCCCCGAACTCAAACTAATTTTTTTCACGAAAAATGAACGCGGAAGAGATTAAAGAAATTCCATAATTCATATAGACATTAGGAATTTGTTTGAGTTCGGGGATCAGTGGCTAAGAGGATATAGAACTAAGGCTCTTATGACAAAGCATCGCATCGCACATGCAAAGATCCCGGGTTCGAACCCCGGCTGATCCTTTTGTCTATAATAAAAATAATATTTTCTTCGTTCCCTAAATTTAATTTTGTAATTTGTAATTTTTGGAGTGAAACATATTTTATTAGTTTTTAAGGAATTTGGTGTTGGTACTTGGTGAAACATTTTTTAAAATTATTGGATAGGTTTCACATTAAGATATAAAATAAAACGAATTTATTTTTGGAAAGACTTTAATCTCGATATATATATATTTCGAGTGGCTAACCCATCTTCAGGAGTAACAGAAAGAAACATATTTTATTATTATAAAAAAAAAACTAATTTGAGTTAAATGTAACTTCATTTACGTAATTGAAAATTCAGTTTCAATACTTTAAATTATTTTGAATAATACTATTTAAAGTGCAAATAAGCTTAGAAAATATTTTTACCCTTGTTTCTTAATGTTATGATTATGAGATGTAATATTGAGATAAATGCAAAAGTTTACATCGAGTACGTTATATGAAAACTCATTTTGATTTATTCGTCTTTTAATTTGAACGCTTAGACATTTACAAAAAAATAAAATGTTCTCTCAAATGAAAGTACATAACTTGATGACGCACTGTAAATAATATATGTAATTAATAAATCATATTTCATTTGCATATTTTAGTAAAAATTACCTGTGGGCTCCCAATTTAGTCATAAAATTATTAATCAAAAAGAAATATTGTTCTTTCATAAATATTTATTTTCATCCTTGTTCTAACATAAGTACATTGCGGTGCAAAAAATATGTATAAGTTTAGTTTATTCGAATTTGAGATTTCTGTATGTAAGGATAAAACCGAGAAAAAATATTCTATTCTGGTTTAAAAAACAGGGTTGCCTTATTCTATATATGTGATTTCTGTTTTGTATTAATGAAATTGTTAATATAAAAAGAAAAGAAAGAAAAATTTTGTTTTTTGTGAATGTGCCAAATATTTTTTGAAAATTGTGTTCTTATGGCCTTCAATGGTAACAAGGATAATAAGAAAATTTAGACGAATGTGTGAGACGACTATTTGAAGCCCTGAAGAAGTCGGCAAAGTCGCCGAAACGTTGGTGAATATATAAAAAAGTCACGCATAAAAACTTGTCCTTATTTTCCTAATATAAACTTTCAAATTAATACAAATTATGGACGGAAATTATAATAAGAATCAATTAATGTTTAATAAATAATCAGCGTGATAAATTTATTGAATAAATATTAAATTGAAAGTTTCATTTTGCCGAGAGTAGCAGAATTTTTATGAATTGAAGGAGACAATAAAAGAGTGTGTCTTCTGATGGAATTATAAATTTTTAATTTATTTATAATGAGACTATAGTTTCGAGGTCTTTGCCTTCTTCATCAGTCTATTACAATTGATTTACAGGAGTTGATGTGTCAAAGTGAGGGCAAAGCCCTCGAAACTATATTCTCGTTACATATAAATTACAAAATGTATTATTCCAGCAGAAGTCTATAGTTTCGAGAGCTTTCCCTCTTCATCAATCTATTACAATTAATTCACAGAAATTCATACATTAATTCCTGTGAATCAATTGTAATAAAGTGATGCAGAAGACATACTCTTTTATTGTCTCCTTCAGTGAATAAATATTGCAAATAGATTGGCAGTAAGAAGCTTCGCCATGTGTCAATAACTAATATTATTTTAGAAAATTATTTATACTGTTTGCAGAAGAAATGTTTATAATCTCGTCCGCACGCTTCTCGGCTTTTCGACTGACGTGAGCGCCTCGTATCCTCTGAATTAACTCACTAAATCGTGTTATTAACATGAAATGATCGTTTAAGGTCGCCGTTAGATAAAGATTGTAATCGTAGAGAGCTACTTACAAAGATGCACTTCAATATTTGTTTCTAGTTGTCCAGGGCAATCAAGTGCTAGACAAAGAAAGCAAGCCTGGAGGAAGCGGGTTGAACAGAGAAGAATTGCGCGCTCGTGCGCGACTTGGGTGGAGCACAAAAACTAAACTTGATGATGAAGAGGAAGGAGAGACGCAAAAAAAACCGAAACAAGCTGGAATGGAGTGGCAGAGAAGAAGGGAAGACATAAATTAAAAGAGAAATTAATATGGAGACAGAGAAGTGGTTTGGAATCAAATTGAAATATAAAAGAATCGGTTGGGAGGGATTTTATTTGCTCTGAGGGTACCTGGTACCTGGCCAGCAATTGGTGGGCGCAGCTGAGACCAGGTAGCATCTTGGGCGTGGGTGCTTCCTCCGGAGGTCAACAGTCATCATTGCATGTGGATACTGGATGCTGGATGCTCGACTGAGGTGTTATCACGCGTCGTTTTTCATTAAAAAAGAAAACACCACGCCCATCCATGTGTACTCTTGCTTAACGATTATTCATTCATATATATACCTCGATTCTTTCATTCATAAATTCGATCTGTTAACTATATAAATCAACAAGCGAGGAATTCTAGTAATTACAACTTCAAATTATGTGCACTGTTTTCAGAGATCTCATTTTCAAGCAATATGTTCCGACAAAATGGATAAATGACTTATAATATCATCAACTATGAAATGCGAAATGATTTATAATGCGAGTGGGCTCATAAATATAGACAATTAATAATTTTGTTTTAATTCAATAGTGCGTTTTCGTTGGAAATTAATTTATTCTTGATTTATTTTCTTTAGCTATCTATTTCCACATATTTCGAATATATTTTTCATAAGTGATTCACTTATATATTCATATTATATTATGAAGTTAATTAAAAATCGATTTATTTTTATTTGTCACTTAGATAGTGTCAATAAGCGAGTGGTTAAAGTGCTCAAAAATAGCTGTGATGAGGACCAGACAATAAGAAGTGAAATTATGTGGGGAGTGCAGGATTTACGTATAAGCTACTCAAGTTATAGCTTAGGGTCCCCACTTTTTTGGGGCCTCCCATTTTGCCGACTCCCAACATTCTTTCGCGGTCAAATTAGAAAAGTGCCGGACCACTTCATTCTCCAATACGTATATCAATGGCATATGACTTATGACTCATATGACTTCAAGGAATTGGAACTATCTCCCAGCCTTCATCTTTCCCAGCACTTATAATCTACAAATCTTCAAAACCCGAGTGCATAAACACCTACGTCTCCACCCTCTCACTTAATCAACTTTCCCTTCTCTTCGGTAATGCAAGGGTTTTTCGAGATCCATAGGGGCTGAATCTTTACTGGTGCGCCCCTTCTTGCATTCGATTATATTAAAAAAAAATTGCCAGAGCGAGCAATTGTCATATATACTTAAATACTGCAGCATTACTTGTCCCAATGTTCGGAACGTCCTATGTACTCTTCACTCAATTTTTTTAACGCCTCCTTTCGAAGACCAAAGCGCTATTGTGCTTAGGGTCTGCATTACCGACAACCGATTAACCGGTATTACCGGTAATTATGACTATCGAAATTCAGAGTTTGCATTTTTAAGTTTGTTATGAATAAAAATGATTTTAAGTTAAAGATTTATTATTTCACTATTGATATACTTCTTAATTGTATTTCAGTTTAACCCTATCGGTATCCGAAAATCATATTTGGAACTGACATATAATATCTGGACTTATAAAGGACCCCATATCTCAAATAGCTTAGGGTCTTATCAAGTCTAAATCCGGCCCTGTATGTGGAAAGGAAAATAGCTACTAATATGAATCATACTTTAGGTTTAGAGGAAAACAATCAAATACAGAGCAAATATCACACTATTTTATTTGAGGTAGTGATTAAACCATTTTTATAAAAAAAATGACGTTCATAATATGTAAATAATATTTATCATGTTGAAACTGTTACTGTTATCACTATGTTAATTTTAATATATTCCTAATTCTCATCATGTATAATACATTAATATGTAAAAAATAAAATATGATTTGTAATTTAAATTAATTGGTTTTTTTTTTAATTATTTTGTGTCCCCTATTTTACTTTTTTGTACAGTCATATTATTTTACTCACTGCTACTAGGACTGGTAAGCCCATCCGACAGCAGGGGTATTAAGATAACTAATTTTTTCTTGCTTTATTGGGTTTAGAATGTTTGAACCATGGGGAAAATCATTTTCAAGTACAATGACATCTCTCTGAATCCCAATACATTCGACAAGAACAGAAGTTGTAAATAGTTTTTCTAGTGATTAAATGTTTATATTTCCAAAACAAAAAAACTAATTAGATTTTGAGCTATATAGCTAAAGAATTTTTTATTGTAAAAGTGCAGAAATCAGAAAAAATCGAATCTAAATGGGAAGAGATCTCGATTGGTTGTAGCTAATTGAACTAACTGAAATTTAGTACAAAAGTTTATATAAAAATATGCTGAACCTTTCTGTCAAGTTTCAGTTTACTAGCACAAACCAGTCAGTGCCAAATCACCAAATTCTGCTAAAATCATACAGAGTATTGGAAAAATTTTCAATAAATTATTTAGAACTTTGTACTTGAAAGTATACCTATAATTTTTAATTATTAGTTTACATTAAATATCTTTGTTAAAATATATTTATATAAAAAGTATATTTTAAAAAATATTAAATAAGGAGAGGGGATCTCCGGGGCCCGGATAAGCTCTGGCGTCTTCTGCTGATAACTTAAAATCCTTGAAATAATGCTGAAACTGATATTATTTCATATTAGTGTGAAGGAAATTTTTATTAAGTCAATATATATATATATATTTTTGGCTTTTCGGCCTTTCTAACCATAAGCCAATTTATGATACTTTTTATTATTTCTTTAAAATTTGTCTCTACTCAGGGATCAGATTTTAGTCGGATTCGAACCCGGGTCCACTTGGTTAGCAGGCTGGTACGCTAATCCCAAGCTAACCCGAGCCCCAACTCAATATATTATTTTTATTAATTCAATGTACCATATTTTAGAGTACAAAGTCTGAAGATGGACTAATAGTAAATATTTTCTGTTTAAATAGCCTGTTATACTACATAGTGAGCTACACCAAGGCCGTAGACCGAAAATTTTTTGAGAGGGCTAGTTACCTACCGAGGTGTTAAGCGAGTATGGATTTACTCCTAGGAGTAATAGACATGACCTCCTTGATGCTCAGATTGCTTTTTTTTATTATAATATTTTTTAAATTAAATTTTTATTAAACGTTTATTTATATCCTTATATCCTGTAAAGTTTCGATGTTCACCTCAACATTTCAGGAGGGGGGGGCGAGAGGTAACACCCTAATCCTCCCTCCCCCTTATAATGTTTCACCAAGTACATACTCTCTAAAAAGTAGGTAGATAAATATATTTTTACATTTTTTGCAATGTTACTAATTTTACTATGAAATTATCGAACATTATTTTTATTTGAATTTCAATCGATTGTAATCGTTTCATGAGAGGGCTAACTACTTGGACTGTGATGTCTGCATCTCACCTGAGAAGGCTGCTGGTCTGAAGAGTACCTGGACCGGTTAGGGTCGCCCCGAGGCAAGGCAGCCGTCCGTCTGTCGCCAGAGCCCAGGGCTCAGGGCGGTCCGCCACCGCCCAGGTAACCTCGCTTCAGATATTTTTTTTCCAGCCCTCGGCAAGACACCACCGACGTGACACTGCTGGTTATTTCCTCCTTCTAGCTGGATCCAAGTCAAACAATTTTATATCTTGTGGCAAAGATATTCACCTAAATATAAACGAGTTCTTTTCAGTCCAGTCTCTGTATTTCAGATTAGACAGTTTTATTTGAGAAACCATCATTTTGTAGTAAAGAAATCATAATTTGTAATTCATAAACTACTAAACACAGCAGTCGGTTAAATAAAACAATATAAAATATTTGAGACTGAAATCCTTGTAATCAGCAAGAACACAAACTTGATTTTGTTTTAAAAGAAAAGTATATTTTAAATTATAAATTAAATGTTCTAACATTCATTTGATATCTTGTATGTTTATATTATGATTGATATGTCACCTTATATTTTGTATTTCTTGTATATTTATATTATGTATATTGTTAGAGTTCGTGGCTGTGATGAAACTGTATTAGATGAAGGAGGAGGTATCAGCCAAAGATGGAATCACTGGGTTCAATAAAACACCTTTAATAAAACGTTTCGGCCTGAATTTTATTTGGCCATCTTCAGTTAATTAGGAGTTATACACAAAATGCGGTACACATTTATGATCGAACCAAGCCTTGTCAAAAATAAAAAAAATTTTGTGTATAACTCCTAATTAACTGAAGATGGCCAAATAAAATTCAGGGCGAAACGTTTTGTTAAAGGTGTTTTATTGAACCCAGTGATTCGATCTTTGGCTGATAGCTCCTCCTTCATCTAGTGCTATTTATATTATGATTAACGTATCACCTTATATTTTTGTAAATTTATTTTGTACTTGTATTGTATTAAAAAATGAGCCAATCTTCTTGTCCAAAGATTCAAGGGGTACCACTGTAATCTATATCTAACTAACTAAAGTTACCATACTTACGCTTCTATAGACCAGTGACCTTTTTAAGACCGCGATCCAAATTTGAGAAAATGTTCATATCGCGACCCCCCACACACACACACAAAAAGACAAATCTTTTTTAATTACTTTTTGTAGATCATACTTAAGCAATTTTCTTCAATTTTAAAATGATGACTTTTTTTAACTCATATATTATATATATATTTTTTTTAATTAAGAAAAACAAGGGTACTTTTCGATCCAAGGAAAATTTAATGAAAAAGTACGTGTTTTTCATATTTTCATTTTTAATGGTATTGAATATATCAAAATATATTTTTAAACTTATTGAAAAAAATTATTTGTTTAGCGACATTCCTCGACCCAAAGAAAATGCTTTCCGACCCAAAATTGGGTCGCGACCCATAGGTTAAGAACCTCTGCTATAACCCTACCAAATACTAATATTATATTTTTTTTGCAACGAAATTTTCTCTGGAGAGAGACGGACTGGTAGAAATTTTAATTGAATGTAATGGAAGGGAGCCCAGAGGTAGTGAGGAAAGAAAAAATTAACACATATCAAATAAGGTGTAATTTATTGGAATCCTTCCTCCTTTCCTTTCAAACCGACGTTTCGGAGGATTTTTCCCTCCTTCTTCAGGGTTTCAAAGGGTCAATGAATGAAACAAATAAAATGTAATTAAGAAAAGGAGGAAAAAAAATTGTTTTTCTATGCTTTTGTTAAAAATGAAGAAAGTTTTTGAAAATTACTGTGGAGAGAAGAAGGAAACATTTTATTTGTTTCATTCATTGACCCTTTGAAACCCTGAAGAAGGAGGGAAAAATCCTCCGAAACGTCGGTTTGAAAGGAAAGGAGGAAGGATTCCAATAAATTACACCTTATTTGATATGTGTTAATTTTTTCTTTCCTCACTACCTCTGGGCTGCCTTCCATTATATTCAATTACTCTATTTTATTAATATAGAAGATATACGACGATTTTACGAATTTTAAAAACCAATAAATATTTATCAAAGACCATTAGTGGTCCGAGGACTACAGGTGAAGAAACACTGATGTAGAACACGGTCTCAAAGATCTCTTTCCTACGTAATATACATTTGAGAAATCATTTCGATAAAAAAACGTGAAATTTGTATTAAGATGAAATTTTGAAATAAGAATTATTTATTATTAATTATATTTTAGTTGCTCTAGCGGCAGGTGCTCCCGGACAGGGTTCAGTCATTAGAGCCTAAAAATTAGCCAAGATAAAAAAACAAAAAAACAAATATTAAAAATGGTAAAAAATTTAATTTTTAATAACTGGAATAATAAAATTCATTTAAAAAAACGCATTACACTTCTTACTTGTTTTATTAATATTAAAGAAAAAAGGCCCGAAATCAATACCTAGCACATAGCTTTTCAAATACTAGTTACGGAACTGCAGGTATTAATCTGATAGTTAGAAGTGAACTTTTAGCTAAGCCTAAGGGAAAGAATTTGTTTCTCTTCATTTTGTGAAAGGTTTTAGGTAGGTGTAGAATTCTTAATGGATTTTTTATTTTATCTTTGATCCTCAAAAGAATGTTATTCAGAAATCATCATTAAAATTCCAAAAATATTTAAGATAATCATTTATTAGAATAGTGATGTTGGGCTTTGACACCTTTATTAAAAAATCAATAAGAAACTAGAAAAATCTATTAAGTTGTATACAATATTAAATTGTTTGAAATATTGACAGAATAATGTATTTTAATGGTGTTATAAAAATATTCATATTTATTGTAGAAGTTATTCTATTTTTTATGAGATTTATTTTCAAAAGGATTCGATTAATTCTTTCGGAAGCGATCGCGAGGAGAATCGCAAATGATGGTTTCTTGAAGCGCAGTAATCGCTAAGAGAATGATGTGAGGTAGCTTTAGTTTCAAGCCCGATCCAAGGTGTGGTCTAAAAGCCTTGGGCACAAACCAAACAAATTTGCCTATACTTATAGAGATAGAGGAATGTGTATGTACCATGTCGAAGCCCGCAAGTCAGATGACACCATTGAAGTGACCCTACGTGAGCTTCAGGACCCTCACTCACCCTGAGGGAGAACTGATTATGATATCACCACTAACCATACTTTGCGTCATTCTTAAATTCACCAACATATTTTCACATATTGTACTGATTTCATTAAAATCTATAACCTAATTGAAGGAAGGAGTGAAAACTTTTTCAAATCTCAGTATTCTTTCCACACTTTTTAGGGATTTGCCATCGAACTATTTGAACTAGAAAGTTAAAACTTGGCAGAGAGGTGAAGATATCAATTCAAACTCATATCAAAATTTAGATCATTGACTACAATCATTCAAGGTCTTCCTTATATGTATAACAATTCGATTACTTATCTTATTTTTTGCATTTCTCAACAGGAAGAAAGTCCAAAATCTAAAGAGATCGTTGGAAAATCAAACATTTAGGCACTAGAACGAACTTTCCATATTTTGTGCATTTCTAACAAAAAAAAACAATAATAAAAAATGAAATATTCAAGTAAACGGTGTCTGTTCAGTCGAGCTGAAATCAATTACCCCCCTAATGCGATTGGAATTAGGTGTATGTACACTGTAAACATCTTTGGAATTATGTGGAATTATTTTAGTATTTAAAGTAGTGGAATTTTGTGGAAATATTTGGAAATGAAAGTGGAAGTAGGTGTACCTACACGATATTAGATCGCGGTTCACCCCTCGCTTCAACCCTAGTAAAATATTATCAGAGAAATGAAGTAACAAACGGCCAATGCTTATTTAAACCACAAGATTAATTAAAGTAAAACTCCAGGGATCTTTTGGAAACCCTGAATGTTTCTTTGTAATTAAATGAAGAGACATAAAGAGAGTTTCTGAAACATTTAAACATATATAATAGGAAAAATTGCAATACCTATTCTTAAGAATTTTTTAGATGAGGGCTAAAAATTTAGTGATTTGTACCAATTTTAATGTCATTAAATTGCTAGTAACTTATGCCATTTTTTTATGAATATGTAGAATTAGTGAAGAATTATCATTCAAATTTCATTTAGATGCTATTTTTAGAACAATTTTTGAGTACCGGGAATCTAAAAATTACTTATTTATAGGTAAGTGTGCAATTTTCAGGAACTACCATAAGTCGCGGCAGAAAAAAATTTGGGTATATGTAATCCGGCTCCTGCACTAACACCATAAACACTTGATAAAATTATCATACGGTTCTAGATAGGAATTGACTAAATGGACTTTAGCAAGGCTGCCCAAACCCTTTTGTCGAAAAAATATCTTCAAAGTTACAAACTTCTTAAGAAAAATATGGAGATTTCTGGAAATTGTTGCCAAAGGAAGACTTTCCTGCAATAACTGACCTGACTTTTCAATTTTTAAGTAGTTTTGAATCAACATATGAAAAGTTTTTTTCAAATCTAAATTTTGTAAAAAATAAATACCCCACATCTCTAAATGAACAACATACCTAAATCCGATTTTTTGTTACTGACAACATCTGACCTGACACCTAACATAGGAAAATTATTCATACAAAAACAAGGTCAGAAATCACATTGATTGTACCAATTACTTGGATTTAGATTTTTGTTAGATAAGATTTAATATGTTGCGCACTATTGCTAAAAATTTTGATAAAATTACAATTAAATAAGTCGTCAGGCGATCAGAGTAACTGACATCTTCCAACATGAGAATTAAATCAGGAATAGATATAGGCATTGCGTTCGATCAAATTAATTAGATCAAATCATATCGTGTATATCATGCTTTGTGGAGAATGCTTAAGAATTGAACACGTCCTTAACCGTAGATCATGAGGTCATTTTTATACAATATACAAACAGAAATGGAACTAAATATTAGCTTAATTGTACATTAAATCAATTGTATAAAAAAGTTTATAATTAAAAATTATTCTTATTTTTACAAACTTCCAAATAAATGAGAATAAAATAAATTTCCTAACAATATTATAAATTCTAGAAAATATTTTTTCTCATGGATTTGAAATTGCAGGATAGCTAAGAAATGAAAAGTATTTTTCATGTATTTCAAGTATTTATTTAGTGATTCCCTTTTAAGTTCAGTAAATAAGAAAATTATACTTTTCAAAGAGTCATGTAAGATAGAAACTTGGTAAACGACAGAACACCACATTATGACCAAATCGGAGAAGATTTCTCAGTAATTTTCTTAGTGAGATTTATGTTCATACAGAACGGATAATTATTATTATGTTTTATTGAAGAAGACAAAAGAATTATCTTTCATAGTTGAAGCTTTGTTGGCCGTGATGATATTTTATAATATAGTACCTGGAACACCGAGCGTTGCTCGGTAATTTATTGCTTAGTTAAAAGCATTAATTATGATATTAATAAAGACATCAAATTAAGTAAATTTCCTGATTTTAATATTAGGGCCGAATCTAGACATTTTTTAAGTGTAACCTCTCTCCCCCTCAATTATATTGAACAAGTAGTATATTGTAATGAACTAATGGACACAAATTCTGCAAATAATTATTACAATTGCAATTTTCTTCAAAATAGGTAAATTGGTATGTTTCTTTATAACCATATTTACAGAGTATTTTCTACTGATAGAATTATGTTAATTATTAGATATTCTTGTTTTAGTTGTTGATCAAAAATGTATGTTATAAAGAGACTTCTGGCTTTCAATTTTGCAAAATCCCTTATTATTGATTGCATCCCTTCATTGAGAATGTAATTTTCAATTGCTATCAAAGCTAGTTCATTCAGTTTGATCTTAAATAAATAAGTCTTCATTAGTTTTAACTTGGAAAAACTCCGCTCATCATTGACCACTGACACTGGAAGACTCATAAGGTGATAAGTATTCTTAAGCTTACAAAAACGTTAGAAAATGGGTCCACATAGCCATTTTTGTGATGAAAGACAAGGCTTTGGGCTGAGGTCAGCATAGGTGCAAATATTTGGAGCTCGTTTAAGAGACCATTTCCATCAATGTCACGTTTCTCTTCATCATTCAACCCAGTTTCATAATTTGCACATGCTTTCTTTAAATCCGCTTTTATTACAAAATGTGTGTATTAAAGTATTCTCATTATTATTAACATTTAGGGAAAGCGGTGTTGGTTTATAGTGAAATATATTAAACAAAAGAGTTTTTTAATGGGTTATAGTGGTGTTCCACAAGGTAAAAATAAAAATTTTAAAAATTAAAAAATTCTTTTAATAATATTTTTGGAGTTTTATTTTGAATACCTATACATATTTCGGGTTTTTAGACCATCATCAGGAGTTTTTTTTTAAGCTCACTGATGATGGGCTAAAAACCTGAAATATGTATCTTCTTTAAGTGCCATATCAGGTCTCCCTGACGTTTTGGCTCCTCTCCACATATACCTGTGCTTGGTGTGTTTAGCTGTTTTTACACAGATATACGGGACCTACTTTTTAACGCCGGTTCCGAACGGCTAGTTTGGAGAGGTTACTAGGCAATTATGCTATTGGTAGGTTGCCATTGCTTTCCAAGAGGAGGCGACTGCAAATATCTGCCGAGACTCAGTCTCGAACCAGCGTATTTAAGGCCAGCGACCCTACACTCTAACCACTGACCCACAGCCGCCTCTAAATATGTATAGAGTATTCAAAATAAAACTCCAAAAATATAATTAAAAGATTTTTTTTAATTTTTATTTTTACCCTGTGAAACACCACTATAACCCGTTAAAAAACTCCTCTGCTCATTATTATTATTTGTAAATTCTTCAAAACAACCCGTCACTTCCTCACAAAAGTCTGAGTGTGAGCCTGAGAAGAAATATCTTATTATTTAACTTTGTTTATTTAATTTTTTTTAATATTAAAATTTAATTATGAATCACTTTTTATAATAAATCTCTAGTGAATAGAAATAATTGAAAAACGTGAATTTCAATAGACTATAAAAATATCTAGTATTAGATGCCGATTGATAGTTTTCTTTTCCAGCTCCTAACTAATCCAATCCTCCCAAATAACTAAATAGGCTTCTCCACAATAGTAAATCAATTCTGAATTTCTCGACACGGGCATGGAGCTACATTAAGAATACTAGAATCCCGTGCTTAAGGCGAAATAACAAAATAAACGTAAAAGATAATGGAAAATTTGAAAGAAAACTGATGGCACTGTGCATGGAGCCGATATAAGAGCAAGCAATACCGACCTAGGGCCCAATTTATGAAAGACGCCTGCGGGTGTCGTATGTTATTAGCCTCATCTGCATGGTGCCTGGTCTTGGACCATGTGCACCGCCCCGGGCCCAAAGAAAGAAAATACATTAGTCCACGAGTCGGTATGCAGATAGTCCGGTCAATGGCACCATATGTACCCTAAGCCGATAAAAATAAGCCAGGGTGGCTCTCGAGGGTGTAAATAACTCTTTTAATGAAATCATCAGAGAAAACAGACCAGATTGGCTGATTCAAATGTTAAAACGCCTCGCGCAAAAGGCTAATCAAAACAGATGCTATGAAATCATTCTCTGATCTGGATTATTATTTAAGAGCATTTCAAAAGCCATTTAAATAATTAGTGGTTCTTCTTAAATGAACTTGAATAAAATTGATTATCTTTCATTTAGCATTACGTATCTCTTTAATAAGCAATTCCTCTCAGAGCTGAAAGAGAATCAGAGCGGAACGCCAGGCAGGCTCTTTGCTTTTGTTATTTTTTTAAAGAAATTGATTTTTTCTTAAAAATTATGTCATTTGCCAAATTAAGAAAGATTTCTATTCGTAAAGAAAATAGTCAAGAAGTGTATTTAGTAGCTTAGAAATCTAGAAGCAAATAGAATTTGAATTATATAAGCCTTCTTATTGGTAATAAGAATAATTTAATAATAAACAATAAATTATAAAACTATTTTAATAAATTTATTTAGATATGGGTTAACACCGGAAACTGTCTTGATTGTCGAATGCTTGGGAAAAGCTTAAGAATTTAGCATGCTTTTTTAGAACATATACTATTTGATTTCTTATAAATAGACCTTTAAATATATATAAAACCGGTTTTTAGTAAGAACAGGTTCTTACTAGTTAAAACGCGTTTCATTGAAAACCTTCGTAGCAACTAGAGTTTATTGAAGTTGGATGATTTCGGTTCAAAGGTTCATTCATTTATGACCTTTCGCCTAATTTTGGATGTTTATTTTCAAAAAATTTTAAACGAAAATGTCAAAAATTAGAAGCAAAGTTGTAGAGGATGTAATTTTTGACATTTTCGTTTAAAATTTTTTTAAAATAAACACCCAAAATGAGATGGAAGGTAAAAAATGAAGATTCTAGACCTTTGAACCAAACTTAACCAATATCAGTAAACTCTAGTTGCCACAAAGGTATTCAGTGAAACGCGCTTTAACTAGTAAGAACCCGTCCTTACTAAAAAATGGGGTTTCACTGCAACATATATACGTGCAGGTATATAACAGAATCATTTATTAATTTCTGAAGAGAGTCATCGAACCTAGAACAAACCGCTATACATATCGCTTAACTTCGGCGATGGTGTGATTTGAACATGCTGTGACTAAAAAATTCACTAATTAAATAAAAATGAATAGGCTAATAATTAATAGATAAAATATCAAATTCCAAACTATTTAAATACAAGAAAATTATAGTACAATGGTAAATTATAAGAAAACAAACTTTTCTATTGAAATAGGCTTTAAAAATTGAATTGACTCCTGACTCATAGGCTGAAGCAACACAGCAGTGTATGGAGGGTAAAAAGTGTATTTTCACATTCTCCGAAAAATTATTGAATGATTGCGGATCTTTTAAATCCTTGAAACCTAAATTACTTACAGTGAACTTGATCTGCAGGACATAACTAAGACTTAAATCTCTCTGAAAGGATGACCCAACCCATTTTATTCGCAGGTCAAGAAACTGGAAATTTTTTGTAGAATTCTTTTAAAAATCTTGTATTTTGCTTATCATGAACCACTAGAGGCTTTGGATTAAAATCTTTTTATGCATTTCCTGCAAGTGTAATTTGGACTAAAGTTGAGCCTTTTGTAGATTTTTGTTGTAATTTTTAAAAACACTTTTAACCTAAAAATAAAAAATAAAATGAAATTAGATAATTGCGATTAATCTAAGTCTAGGGGTAGCAAACCCCAAATAAACATCGAATTATTCATCAACCTGACTACAAAGCCTCAACAAGTATCCAAAAAAATTATTCGCATAAATCAATTGAGATTTTCAAATAATAATACTAATAATCCAAAATGGTATTAATCAAATTATGTCCATATTTTTCAGTGTTTGATAATGGTTCTTAAATAGGTGAAATGTAAAATATTTAATTAAAATTAAAATTAATTTTAATATTTCAGTCGCCGAAATGCATATGTCAGTCCCATTGGAACTAAAGAACCAATTTGTCAAATTGCTGATATCATTGACCACAAAATTAGAAAACGGTCAAACAGGTCTTCGATCCTCTAAAATTAAAACCAAAAATGGTCACGATTGACAGCTATTTTAACCCTAATGCTAAGATGAGCTCCAGCCAAGTTTAACTGGAGATGAAAAAAGAACCCTAGAGGGACTTAAACAAAGATTGTATTTTTGAAAAATCGCAACAGATATGGACAGGAATTTGACTAAATTGTTAGTTTTTAATATGCATATATTTTTTCCTCACTTAATCTGATTTCTCTCTTATAATAAGGGGACGCCCAAAAATTGTCAGACGAATTTCAAAAATTTTAGACCCCCCACTCCCTGTGTCACATTCTGTCACATTTTCATTGAGCGCCCCCCCCTCCTGGATTGTGGGGTCACACTATCACTTTTATACCCTATAATTTAATAATTGTAGAAATATTTTTTATAAATTAAACTCAACTAAAGGGATTTAAGATCAGGTTGGCCGAGTGGTAAAAGAGCATGCCTTCTAATCAAGCAAGCCCGACTCGCTGCAAATATTTGATTGGCTATAATCTGATTGCAATGGAAAACCACCCCTAGGAAAATTACAATGGAGAGGATACTCTCCACAGTAATCGTCGACGCTCGGAATCGAGTATAGCACTTGAAGAATAGAATTTAATATATTTTAAGTTTAATTTTTAAAAAATTTTAACTTTTAAGATCCCCGGGCCCCCTGTCACATTTTTTCACAAATCTGAGATGCTCCCCTTACTGTGTGACATAATTTATGAAATTAATGTACAGTTTGAAGAAAGAAACTCAACCATCTGCTTTTCGGAATGACTTCCGATTAAACGATGTAAAAAGATTCTCGCTCTAATAATTAAAAATATTCATGAAAAATTTGAATAATAATTGCGAAATAAAAAATCCAGGAAAAACACGATTCTTGAAACTTTCGCGGCATTCCCTCTCTTCTGCGAGGTCAGTGTGACATGGGGTCACTTTGACCCATGACCCATGAAAACAGCCCTGTGCTCCCGGAAGCATGAGTGTCTTCGAAGACCAAGTGGGCCGACCGGTCATTCGCAGGCATATGGCGCCAACGCCTCCAATCATCATCCTCATTATGGACACATGGAGGAAAACGCATCATCTGCACGATGATGACCCCAATTCATATGCTAATCGTATTTAAGAAAACAGCCACAATTCTTGTGGAAATAAGTAAATTATCAATTAGCACATTTATGAAATGCTATCGAGATTTTAATTTATTTCCTAACATTAATCTGACGAACTACTAGTGAATCTTTTTTTAAGTTCATTTGAGTGGAAAATAATTTGTGAATAAACAAATTAAAATTAATAAATAATCTATCACTAATACAGGGTGTTCCGCAGAACTCGTTCTTTAAAAGTTTTCATGGAAGGAGTTAAGAGAAAATTTTGAACTTTGATATATTTATGTTTTGGAATATGCTCTTTTTAAATAAATTATTAAGAACTTTTGGACACTTTCTGCTTTGTCGCAATCGCTATCAACTTTCTTATTTTCTATGGAACTCCCCAAATATTTTTGCATCATTAGATTAAGTGTTAACAACTAAGATGAGTTTGTATAATGCACTTGATGTCTAAAATTTATAATTTCTGAGTTATTTTAGATAGTTTGTAAAATCTACCAATTTAGCGTTCATCTTTAAAAATTAATAATAATTAAACTATTGTTTGTAGAATTAATTTGATCACTCATAACTCTCAATTAGACATTAAAGAATCTTACTTAATCATAAAAATTCAAATGTTATATTCAGGTGATCATAATAATCGTTTATTCCAGAAAATCAAAAAGTTGTTAATACTTAATTTTTTTCAAATGGAACATGGCATAAATTTTAGTATATTTGAATTCTACATAAAAATCCAATAGAAGTTTATTAGATATTCCCTATAACTAAAATTAATAGTTTTTTAAATAAAAAAATTTTTTAAATTTCACTCGTCTAGAACTTAATTATTTATACATAAAAAACTATTCATTTTAGGTATATGGAATATTTAATAAACTCCTATTGGATTTTTATATAGGATTCAAAAATACTAAAATCTATGTCATGTTCTATTTGAAAAAATTGAGTATTAACATTTTTTTGATTTTCTGAAATAAACGATTATTATGGTACCCTGGATATAAAATTTAAAATTTTATGATTACGTAAGATTCTTTAATGTCTAATTAAGAGTTCTGATTGATCAAATTAATTCTACAAACAATAGTTTAATTATTATTAATTTTTAAAGTTGAACGCTAAATTGGTAGTTTTTACAAACTATCTAAAATAACTTAGAAATTATAAATTTTAGACATCAAGTGCATTATACAAAATCATCTTAGTTGTTAACACTTAATCTAATAATGCAAAAATATTTGGGGGGTTCCATAGAAAATAAGAAAGTTGATAGCGATTGCGGCAAAGCAGAAAGTGTCCAAAGGTTGTTAATAATTTATTTAAAAAGAGCATATTCCAAAACATAAATATATCAAAGTTCAAAATTTTCTCTCAATTTCTTCCATGAAAACTTTTAATGAACGAATGGAACACCCTGTATACATATATTTTTATGAAAGAAGTATCTTTAGAAAACATGTATTTTCAAGTCGGTGAAAATAAATAAATAAATATAATAAAATAATTGCAATCCACGGTAGTCAGCAGTGAGTATGTAAACATTTTCATTGGGCGATTAGTGAACGACTCTCGAGAGTATAGGTCGGCATTCAGATTTATTGACAGCCAGACTCTTCGAAAATCCACTCCTCTAGCTCTTAGTTATAAATTTAAATTACATAGCAAAACGCAACTTCATTGAGGAAATTGGCTAGTTTACCACGCCACGTTATATATTATAAAACATGACAGACTCTTGAAATCCTGTCAATATAAAAAATACATCTAAATAAATAGAGGTTGTTTAACTTAGAAGAGTGAAAAGAGCGACCATTTACACCTAAGTTCAATAAATGATAAATAAATGTTTCATTGAAAAGTGTTTATTTTGCCGAGAGTAGCAGAGTTGTTGAATCATAAAAAAACAGAGGTTGTCCTCTGCTTGATGCAAATAAACATACACACATATATATTAAATATAGATATGTATATCAATAGCGGTTGGTGACTTTTCAACCAGTGGATCCTGTCCAAAAAAGTACCTTTCATTTTTTGAAATTTTATTTTAATTTTCGCTTTTTTTGCAAATTTCATCGAATAGGGCATCATTTACGTTATTTTTTAAATTTAACATTTTAAAAAAATAAATTTTAGGACCTTTGGCACAAAAAGATACTGTTTTGTGTGAGTGAGGGTAGGAGTCAGAAATTAAATCTTGTGACTTGAACTCTACAGTCCCTGAGATGGAAATCAACCTGTCTTATAAGAAAATCTTAAATTTCTACTAATTCTATTGCTATAAGCAACTTATGACTTGTTTATAGCACTCTTAGTTATTTTCGATCTCATATTTTAGAAATAGATTAGTTAAAAAATCCCCGAATCATTTTTATTTATCCATTTTTTGTATTCTATTAATATTTTAATAGTTCCTCAGCGAGAACAATTTATATTCGACTAAAACTCGTCTGAACTTGTCTTTGACATGCTTGAACTGGAAAATATACCAATCAGGGACTTCAAACCTTCTATCAGCGCCCTTTTCAGAAAACTCATTCCTTTTAATTGCCCCTTGAAACTATGCAACAATTTTATTTCATTTCGAGAACCAATATACTTTTCAAATCAAAAAATGTTTTTTGTAGAAATATTTGAAATAACGGATAATAATTTGAAAATTTAAAGATATTTATGAAAATACTCTAAATGTTTGTAATTTTAGGAATGCGCCGCATCCACAGAATCTATAGGCCGCACGCCAATGATGTATATATATTATTTATTTGTTTGAGCCTATAGTTTCGAAGGCTTGGCCTTCATCATCAGTCTTTTTTAATTATAATATTATTATTTATGTATTATATTTGTATGTTTATTTGCATCAAGCATAGCACAACCTAAATAAACCTAATAAATGCTTAATTCAAAAACTTGTATTAAACCATTCTCCAGGTTCAAGAAAGACACTCAGAAAAATTGAAAAACAACTTTTTGTACCTAGATCAATTTTTTAGGGTTACAATAAATAATTATAAAAATAATGTAGCTATTTATAAAATTACAAATTTTAAAAGATATTTTATATTAGGTTTTTTAGTGTAAACCATAGAATTCCATGAAGAGATGGGGAGGAGGGCATAAGGTTCCGGGTCGGATATTATAGGATTAAATTAAATCTGCTCGGCTAAATATGATACGACTCGAATTTTAGTATACTTATATATAGTAATTTTTTTGGAATCAAAAATCTTATTAAAATTTTAATATAATAGATTAGTTTGAAAAAGATCGATGTTTGGGGACCTAAAATTAAAAATATATTTTTCTTTTTTTTTCTTTTATTCAGAAATGAGAGGTGTCTTTGTAAAGAGCTTTTTAATATGGCTGTATTAAAACAAAAAATTATTCACTTTAAAATGAGGCTGTATGGTGGTGATTGAGTAGTGTTATTTCTTAAGGAGTTTCGGGACTGTTTATCATTTTATTGAGAAAATTCTCATATTCTTACCATCGAATCATTGATGTATTAAATATTTATTCCCGAAATTTGAAGTTGACCATCTGTCTAATTACCGAGAAATTAATTATTGAAAAGTGTCCTTTCAACATGGAAGTAAATGGACCGAGCTTTTAATAGGGCTATAACTTCTATACAAATTATACCATTTTCAACAAATTTATACAGATCAATAATTCAACTTTTATGAATCGAATGATATATTTTTCAATAGATTTGGCAGTCTAGTTAATTAATTATTCATAAATGTAAAAATAAAGTTATTTGCAGCCAACATAATATAACAAAAGCACTAGTGTAGAATTCCAACTCTATTTCTTGAAATCGTTTTTGTGTTAAATAAATGTTTTTATAATGAGAAAAAATTTATCTCAATATTCTTTTTATTAATATTATCAAAACAAAGATTCTTATTCGAAATTAACCTCATTATTAACAATTTTTTTTTATTTTTATTAAAAAATTTAGTAGGCAGACGTTGGAACTCTGCAGAAATACAAAATATTTTTTCCAAGATCAACCAGATAGATAAGCTGTCCCGTACTCCCTTAAGGAGTCTTTGATAAAACAAAAATGAATATGGTCTCTTCATAATTATTTGGAAAAAAATTTCGTTTCGAATCAATTATTAGAGAAATTATATAATCGTCAATGAAGAACTGGTTAAAAATATAATGTTTTTTTAATTGTTCAGGAAGAAACAAAGCTATGTCATGTACAGTCCATGTATAATTTATTCATTTTGAAAAGCGTTACTAATTCAATCCCTCATTTAAAACAATTAGAAAATATTAAGTATCTTGACATATTCACTAGCATTTAATTCTCAATTCATCACAAGTAAAGACCTAACGATTAAAATGAATGAAGTTCTATTAAGAAACATCGCAGTTTAATTCTATTATTTAAAACCTAATTATGAGAGAATACAGAAGAGCTACCTATAACTCAAGATTAATAGAAGATATTTGTCGTGTCAAATTTTGGAGAATTTAAGATATCTTAAGTTTCATTCAGGAACAATAGATGACGGGAGGGAATCACAAACTCTAAAAGTCATGCCAAGGCATTGGGCAACTAGACCAGGAATCAATTTCCTCGAGAAAATTACTCTGGAGAGAAGGAGAGAAACACTCTGGAAAAACGAATACCTAGGGCACGAAATGAAAAAAATAATCATAAAATCAATCAATCAATCAATGTTTTGTGAAAGGTTGCTTTCGCGACACAAAATCAGAGAAACGACCTAAAAATCCTGAAATGTGAGTACCCTATATAAAATTAACTAGTAATAATAGTATCAATTATCCCCCCTAATGCCCTCTTTACGAGAAACACGCGGTTTTCAAACGCTCAGCACCCCTTCGCTGTCAAATTGGATAAAAGTCGAACAAGCGCTTTCGCCAACTCTTTTATCCCTATGACCTCCAGAGACTGGAACTCGCTCCCTGCCACCATCTTTCCCGCGACTTATAACCTTCAGCTATTTAAGACCCGTATGCACAGATACCTTCGACCCCCGCCCAGTCCATAAAATTCTTTCTTCTTCTTTTCACGATGGAGGAGCCAACCCAGGCCTTTAGGGGTTGCACCTTTTTGGTGTAACTCCTTCTCTCATCATTTTCATTAAAAAAAGTAGAATCATCCGCTACCTGTTTGTGACATCACCAAAATTTGCCCCGAAGAAAGCGGTTCCCGCCATTTTATTGCCCATTCTGAACCGCCAGAGAGCTCTGTAACTCGTATACGCTAAAATACATTGGCTCCTTATGGAGCCTTCCACTCTATATTACTCTATGATATACACCATTAACAAGTTTAATCCGCAATAAACAAATTTTTTACCATTTTGGACTTGATCCAATTTAGCCCTTAGCGCCTCATATATAAGTCGTATATAAACAGAACACACAAAATAAGTAGGGATCAAATAGCTTCTGGAGATGAATCGAAAGCAAGTTATCGTTACGGTATATTTAGCTATAAAAATAAAAATTAGAA
Organism: Forficula auricularia; assembly: GCA_024734495.1. NCBI lineage: Eukaryota > Metazoa > Arthropoda > Insecta > Dermaptera > Forficulidae > Forficula > Forficula auricularia. The sequence goes on along the minus strand of JALMQS010000851.1, from coordinate 56,841 downwards.
AGAAATTAGCAGAATCTAAAAGAATACAAGTTGTTTGATCCTCGATGAGGTTCATTCCGAATGTGCAATGCTGGAAAGAGAGTAACTATAGTAACCTACGATGTGGAAGGCAACCAAAACAGAACAAAAGAAATGCTCATACAAATATGGACAAAACAATAATCACTTAGTGTTGGTCGGACGGACGGCTAGCAGCCAGGCTCTTGGCTAATAATGTATATTTACAAAACGTCTTTTTTCAGAGGCCAGGAAAAAAAATAATAAAAAAACTTTGTTCCCGCTCAGTTGAGATTTAAGCCGAATGTTGGTGTTTTACGAATGTCGAGTTCACCCGAGCCCTATCCCCTTCAATCCCTCGGGCTACAGTTTTTAATAAATCAGAAATTTGGGCAACTCGCGCCTGGGTGCCCTGAGGGGAATGCCTAAGGGCATCAGAACAGTCGAGACATGCTTCGTAATTAACTGGCCCCTGTAATTCTGTTTGATTTAGAGGAACATAGAAATTAATAACTGAGGTTTGTTGCGTCGCGCATAGCGAATTTAATACCGAACTTCTTATTTGACTTTTGACTCTTGATTTTTTTTTTTTTTATTTTATTATATTTTTTATTATAATGCCCTATTCTACTTTTATATCTCCGAGTTAAACAATACCAGTGTGCTAACTTTAATCTAGTCGCTTTGGGCAAAATAGGTTTCCCGCAAATGACAATAGAATTTTATTAATTACCAGACTTTTTGGAATCCGAATTAAATGCCATTTGTAAATTATCCAAAGGACTGATTTGGTGCATACTTGAATTGATATGGATCAATGTTCATACCAATCAATAAACTATTTTAAATTGAAAGTTTTTTTGCCGAGAGTTGCAGAATTTTTATATATTGAAGGAGACAATAAAAGAGTGTGTTCTTCTGCTGGAATTATAAATTTTATTTATTTATAACGAGACTATAGTTTCGAGGGCTTTGCTCTCATCAGTCTATTACAATGGATTCACAGGAATTAATTTAATAATAAATTAATTACTGTGAATCCACTGTAATAGACTGATGAAGAGGGCAAAGCCCTCGAAACTATAGTCTCGTTATAAATAAATAAAATTTATAATTCCAGTAGAATTTATTATTAAATTAATTCCTGTGAATCCATTGTAATAGACTGATGAAGAGGGAAAGCCCTCGAAACTATAGTCTTGTTATAAATAAATAAAATTTATAATTCCAGCAGAAGACACACTCTTTTATTGTCTCCTTCAATAAATAAACTATTTGTTGTTTATTATAATATTATTAATTAATAAGTAAATTTAAAATCTACTGATATGTTCACCACACGACTTTCACATTTTCATTTATTTGAAATCATCGCGACACTACTAATTTACACACCCTTCCATTATTTCGTTTTTTTTTGAATTTCTCAAAAACAGCTCTAACGGGTTTTTTAAAAATTAGTGTATATATCAAGTGTCATGAGTTAATAGTTGTGTCAAATTTTTAATCCGATTGAATTAAAGTAAAGGGTTGTAAATTAGGAGTGTCGTAAAATAAATATTTTAATCTTTCATATCTCGTCTTCGGAAAGTCAAAGAGCCTTGAAATTTGAAACTTAAACTATCTAGAGGCTACAAGAAGAATAACAAGATTTTGGCTAAAATAGAAAAACCGGAAGTTGATGTTTACGTAGATAAGAATGTACCCCCCTGCGCGACATTACTACTTTACACCCCCTTCTATTAATTCAATGGGATTCAAAAATTGACTCAACTATTAACTCATAACACTTGATAAATACACTAATTTTTTAAAAAATCGTTAGAGACGTTTTTGAGGAAATAAAAAAAAAACGAAAAATCTTTCATGTAAATGACCACTTTCGGTTTTTCGATTTCAATTGACTGTGTTTATTGCGCCACGCAGAGGGGGGCAGCCCTTTACAAGAAAAAGAAAAGGTTTACATTTTATATACAAAAAACGCCAGCCGTCAAAAAATTATGCCAGATGTTGTGGCTTACATCCACTAAAGTTAAATGGGGGGGGGGTCTTAAACAAATATTTTAATATGTACATTATAAAAAGTTAAAATTAAAATTATTTACAAGTTTGTTAAAAATTTAAAATTATGTACACATCTCTTTAGGAACGAGGCCAGATAATTGGGGGCATTCAACACACCCCGCAACAGCTCATAGAGAGTCTTTTAGTTCATTATTTAATTTTGGCCGGGCCCCGTCCTAAAGGTCCGCCTCATGAAAGTGGAGAAATTAAAAATGGAGCCTATCATCATAAAAGCTTACTGTACTCCTTCTAGCCTAAATCGAGCTTAAGTTTCGAATTTCGTAGCTTTGAGACTTATGTTTGCGAAACGCAGGGGGGTACGTACATACGTACGCACTGACCAATAGATTTTTGGACCCTCTTTGGCCTCTGGATATAGAAAATTTCGTTTTGCTGTTATATTATAAATATGATAATATATTTAAATTTGGTAAATATATGTATATTGTACCATATATGTTTATTTGCATCAAGCAGAGGACACCCTTCTTTTCCTTTCCTTTCTCTTTACAATATTATTAATTCTTTTGATGCTTCAATATTGATTGTCTACCACTCATTTCGCATTAAATTAATTATATTAGAATATTCATCGTCTTTCTTAACAATAATTTCATTTCCTTTAAATTCCTTATTACTCATTAAAATCAAAGGCTGACATATATGGTATATATAATTTGTATATAATTTTAAATAAAGATTTAAAGGATTCAAACAGTATAAGCTTGAGATTATCGGCTTATTACAGTACAAACAACTTCTTGTTCTGATTGTTTCTGGTATAAGTAGAATTAATTAAATTTTCTCTAAAATAACATGTTTTTAAATGTATGTTTGTCTTGTCGTTAAAGCTTAAATTAACGAAATTACATCTTCACTAGAGTCTTTTAAAAGTAATTCGGAACTGCATTTAGATTTGCCAGAGTAAGATATATCTGTAGGATAAATATAATGATAGAGAATACAATTTATTTAGCCTGGCTCACGCCCGTTCCGCATCTTATCTGCTTCGCATTGGATAAAGTAAAAATGGGCAATGGCTTGCGCCTTCTTTGTGCAGGGTAGGGATACCCTTGACTGATCTGGTAATTCAGTTGTCTATATAGCAGGGGCTCCCATTATTCGAGGAGTTGATATTAAAATGACCGGATTGATGGCAATCAGCGAGCGTGCTGCGACAGGTATGAACATGATTGTGTCTGATGATGTCCCCCCCTATGTGAGGTATTAAAAATTTTGTTTGTTTTTTTTTCTTTGTATTTTCGAAATATCTCAAAAACGGCTGAAATTATTTATTATTCGCCCTATTAGTTTTTTTTTGTAAAAAAAACCTTTAAACGTGATTAAATGTTGTGGCAGCAGTAATTTGGCCTCAGTGCATATAAAGGCGTCAATCAGTATTTTGCACGACGGCGCAAGAGGAACTTGGCGCGTTCCTGGATTCAGACACATGATTTCTAAGAAAACTAATAAAACATAATTATAATAATTTCAAATTTCAATTTTGTAGATACTTATTGCCATATTCATTAGCAATATTTTAAAAAAATCAAAAGATTCACTAATGAAATGAAAATAGAAATATTATATCGATTAAAATATATATTTCATGGATGGTATTTTTTCATTCTAATGGAAAAATAAAAAGAAGGAAATGGAAAATATTTCCTTAGTAAATAGTGACTGAGAAAATGTGATCAATGTCTTTTGTTATAATATGTTGTGATTTATTGATTATAAATTTTTGGCACATTTTGATGTATTTATGGATTGTATATATCATCTTTTAGTATTGTGAAGAATTTAATCCATTCATCTTGGGATCACTGATTAGAAAGAAAATGTGAAAAGATTCCTTGGAAAGCTTTCTGAAAAAGAGAAGAGCTATTAAATTTGTTCGCTGAGAAGTGAACATTTTCGTTGATAATGAATGGATAATGGTTGTAAATAAATAAATGACCAGGCGTGTCTGGTTTCGTTAAGGGAGAAGAGGCCGGGGGTCGTGACCCCCAGACAACGTCGGCGACCGCATTCCACACCTGGACATGGGCCCTATTCGGAAGACGGACACCCGCATGCAGGATCACACTGTGCCGAGGACATGGCGTTAATCCGAGGCAAATTAACTGTTAAAACCATTCGCTTTTATATCAATGTAAAAAAATATCTCTTACGAGATACTATGTTTAGCTGACTTGACTTGAAGATTTAATGGCGAAACAGGAATTTTTATGAAACCAATCAAATTTTTTAACGAATGATTCTATTGAATTCCTCCGAAATATTATGCTTTTTTTTAAATACTAATAAATATAAAAATAAATAAATATTATTGAATTGAAAATAAACGGATAATTGGATTCACAGATTCCTTTGAAATCTTGGTAACGAAATAATGTTGTGCATATGGGATAGTCCGTATTAGAAAACATTCTAGACCAGGGCTGTCCAACCCGTGCTCCAGCACTGAAATGAGTGTGGCCCAACATAAAATCATTAACTTCCTTAAAACATTGAGATTTAAATGTAGAGATATAGTTATTCCCTTTTTCGAAATATGAATTTACTTTTGTACAATACGTAAAGCTTTTTTCAAGAATAAAATTCACTAAAAGCAAAATTATAATCTCAACTAGGTATATGAGATCAAAAAAATAATGAAGATTCGAATATTTAAGAATTCTTTTTCTTCTCATATTACTTTTTTCTAAAATATTTATTATTTCAGTAATTTATTTGCTACGACACTAACCAAGTCTATAGTTATATCATTCATTCTAGTACAAGAAGACAAGGAATTGGGGATTTCTAGAACAATCACAATTAATTGGTAATTTCTCTCTTTGGACTAAATCTTGTCAGGACTTGTCTTTTAGATCTTTGCACGTTCTTACATGTCAATAGATAATTGAATGGTCAAGGATTATTATATCCGTGACCCTTTTAAAAAATAAATTATCATTCCTCATATCCTTCTTTAATTCCATTCGATTTAAACTAGGGCTGGTCGACCCGTAGCCCAAAATAAAGTCATAATATTCCTTAAAACATTGAGATTTATATGTAGATACTGAAAAACAGGCAACAATTTGACCTGATAATTTTTTTTCTCTAAAATAAGAAATCTGAAAATCGACTGTGAAGTTTTCGAAAAATAAAAGTGCTAATTTTAAATTTTGAATCTGGAACTAGATTTCAAGATTTCCGAAAAAATAATCATTATTTTGGTCTATTTTGGACTCCATTTTCGATTAGAAATAAATTTTCTATTTGGAAACTTTCTGATTGAATGTTCTAGAACAACAATTAGATACCTACCAATCTGAAAGAAAAATTGAATATTGTCTCTTTATTAGAACTTTATATTAATTATCTAGCCAGGAAAAAATATAAACAAATACTAATACATAATATCACTTTTTGTAAGTATGTAGGTATGTACTAGTATTCACATATACGAGAAGCTATTTTCAAGTATAAAATTTATGAAAAGTAAAATTAGAAGCTCACTATGAGCTAAAAAAATAATAAAGTTCTTATTTCTACATTCATTAACTATCTTTTTTGAATAACAAATATCAATAGAATTATAATATTTTATCCGCGGTTCGAGACAATTTTTTTTTCTTTAGATGTGGCCCTTATAAGCCAAAAGGTTGGACACCCCGGTTCTAGACCAAAATATTTATTTGAAATCGGCGAGAAAAAAAGGAATATGAAAAGTTGAAACTATTTTGAATTTTTTTTTGAAAAATATAACTTGGTACTCATACTTTTTAATGTTCATAAAAATTATGACAAGTCAGACACAACGTTTCAAAGACTAATGTGTGATCGTTATCGAGTGAGGTGAGCGCCTCAAGTGATTTTTCCGAAATTGGGTTTAGGCTATACACAAATGTAGTTATTGAATCGCTGTGAATTATGTTGTTATTTTTAATTATTTGAATATATTGATATTAATAAATAAGTATAAAAAATTTCGATTCCTATTTTGATAACAAAATATCAATAGAGAACATTTTGATTAGGCTAGCAATAGATAATAATTATTTCATCGTTGTAAAGTATATTCCCGCCAGATGAGTTTATGAAGTATATATTTTATAATATTTAATTTAATAAATTAGAAAATCAAAATATTTGATTCCGTGAAAAGCGCCAGCGCAATTAAAATGATTTAAACAAGACCATTTTCATTTTTTTCTTAAATTTAACAGTAGCTCGCTTCAAGCGATTTAATATTGTTCATATAATTATAAATAGACATAAATGATATAATAACAATTAAAATTAGGGTTACGTCCCGCAGTTGAAGGCCATATTATTATACATTCACTATTTGAAAAGAGTGGCCACAGATTGCTGGCAATAACGTAAATTTTAATTGTTATCTTATCATTAGATTATTTATGAGTGAACTGAACAATTTGGAGAATCTTATAGTGAGCTACTTTAAGGTTTCAGTAAAAAAAAGATAGTCTTGTTTGTAAAGTTTATTTTGATTTTTACATAGTTGGGAATTTTTTTATTTTTCCCTTTTTAGTTAGGTATTGAAAGAACTTGAATTTATTTAAGAATTGAGAAGCCCACTTGATAGGCATTAGGGTGGTCCTTATTTTGGGTATTTACGAAGTTTTACGCTGACAGAGGCTCATATGGTTCGAATCAAATAAAAAAATATCCCCCCAAGTTTCAAGTCTCTATCTCAATTTTAACCTGTGCCGCACAGTGATGCAGGTTTCACATCTATAACATGGGGTTTTCGGCATTGAATGATCAATTCTTTTTTAGGCCAAAGCAATCGTTCAAAAAATTTGAAACTCTAAAGACTATATCCTTATAATAGTAGCTATACTTCAGAATTTTTACAGTTTTTTTATCTATTATAATTTTGGAGTTACAGCTAGATAAAATATTGCTATATCTTAATTATACAAAGTTATAGACTCCAAAATTATAATAGAAAAAATCTGTAAAAATTCTGGGAGATAGCATATATTACATATATGGATAAAGTCTACAAAGTTTCAAATTTTTTGAACGATTACTTTGGCCGGTATAAAAAATTGATCGCTTAATGCCATAAACCCCATGTTATTTAGATGGGAAACTTGTATCGCTGTGCAGCAGAGTTAACAACTGAGATAGAGACTTGAAACTTTGTGGATATTTTTTTTATTTATTTCGAACCATATGAGCTTCTGTCGGTGTAAAAATTCGAAAAATATCCAAAATAAGGACCACCTTTATGGGCATGGCTGCGGGAAAACTAGTAAATACATATATTTTGAAATTCAGACTAGGGTTTAAAACGAGGATAATATAAATTTTTAGAATTCGGTTTTTAAAACTTTTATTTTGATATCTGTCTCAATAGGTTTCAAAGATATTAATTTTTTTTTAAGGAAAACTATAATATATGGTATTTTGATTTTCTAAATTTCTAACATCGAGAGGAATCTAATGATACCTCGATAATGAAAATCGGTTCAACTATTTCGGCTCTATGGGGAATAAAGAAATTAGCATACCTACACAGGGCACCAAACATACCGTCCTTTAAATGCTGTGGTCGGGTATTAATTTGAACATTGAGTAAATAACTCTCTTCTTAATTCTATATTTAGATTGATGTCCTCAATTATCAAATACGAGGTATTATAGATTATTTTTATTAAGTCAGAAGGGTTTTTTACCCCTTCAGTAATAATTGAAATGCCGAAAATACAATCCGGACACTTGGCTTACCCTCCGTGATGTAACTGCAAATTACTTATAGCACGACTAAAATTTTTCATTTTTAATTATGGAGATTCAATCTTTGCATTTTTAGCAATCGGGTTCAATTTTCGAAGGGGTAAAACAACTTTTCTGAACATAACATAATATTTACCACCTCTCTTGTTTTTCTATAGATATTTTTATTATTCATATTTTCCAATTGTAATTCTCTAAGAGTACTTTAAACTAATAATATTCAAATTAATCTAAGAGAAACAAAGTGACAAATTCCCTGCATTTCGAGTTGAAATTTACAAAAGAGTTATTTGATATTTTAATTTATTTAAACAAGATACTAGATTGCTAGGGCCTTGCATAAGCTTTATAGCTCACCCCTCTGTTGGCCAATAAGTCATGGTTGAAGTTACTAAGCAACATAATATTCAAGATTTATGTTCTCTAGACTGAAATATCTATTAATCTTTGTAGAAACAATTAAAGGGAATTTACATGTCTACCTACAAAGAAATGCCAAAATGAAATTTCTCAATCATTCATTATATTACCTATCTCGTTTCTTATGCATATTCTAATACAGAGGAGGCTTTTATTGACGAAGGGGAGATGCATGGAGGCCACCTGATCTTCATCACCTTCGGATGCAAAGCAAAGATACGCGACTCCCCCTTCGATTACTACTAGAGACAGCGATTTGGAATTGGTCATTTATAACAGACGAATATGATCTGAAAATGAGAAGCAACATCATGTAAATTTCTTTTTCTTAGCTATCAAAGAAAAGATGGCTTTGAAATAATTCACAATGTAGGTCCTAGAGAATGCAATCCCGATCTCGCGAGATCTCGGGCTATTTTAAGAGATCAATCCCGAAGCATAATTGGCGAGATCTCGCGAGATTGACGAGATTGAGCGAGAATAAGAAGAAATTGCCAAAGTGCTACATCGCTTCCTAATACAGGCCAACTTAAAAGTGTAAAAGTGTTTATAGCGGAAAATATCATAGTGATTTATATTTTTTGTAAATTTTTTCTGTTCTTTTTTTCTCTTATTTTTTTCTTTTTTTTTCTTTCAATTTGAGAATCTTTGTATTTAGATTTTATAAACCATTTTTTTTCCTTGTGATTTTTTTTCCGGGCTGGTGCCCTGGCGGGCAGCGTCTCGGTCCAAAAATTTTATTCCTCTTAAAAAACCACACTCCAAATGTATACCGGTAAACTACCGAAAATACATCGTCTCTTAAAAGTTTCGCCTCTTTAACTTTTGAGTGGCGAGGGGGGAGGGGAGGAATAATGATCAATATATTTAATGTTTCTTAATTTAAAATGAATTGGAGTCTTTCATTTCAAAATTCGAGTCCAAATTAGAATTATATTTCAAATTTGCCTGGTTAATGAAAATCGATTGGAGCCATCAGTTTAAAATCCGCGCTGACAATTATATTTCAAATTTGCCTCGTTAATCAATATATAATTAATGTTTCTTAATTTAAAATCTATTGGTGTTTTTTCATTTTCATTCGAGTTCAAATGAATACAATATTATCTCGACACAAAGTCCAAATCAAAAATATATAGTTTTAGTAACAGAAATCATGGTATAAATATTAATGTTAGATTGGTCTAGTGGTTAAAGCTAATGACCTTAGTTCAAGAGTTCGTAGGTTCGATTCTAGGCAAGAGAGAAATTTTTTTAGAGAAATTTCTCTTAGCGTTGTTACAAATTAATCTAGACAAATATATATAGTATAATCTATTTAGTAGTTCCTCACTCAATGGGATGATGAATCTTTTTTCATCAGCACTTACAGTTAATACATGTAGTAGAAGGTGGAGCCTGAAGGGAGGAAAAGGGATCCAAAATTTGTTTTCAGAGTTTTTCAAGATCTCTTAAACCAGAAAAGATATAGATATGGTTTTAGGTTTAGAAAGGTGAAGCATAAAAATACGAAAAAAAATATTTAGGTATTTCGTTCTATTTGCCCCGAAAAGAAAGATATAGTCATTTTAGGGTAGATTTTTGGAATTTTTAAAGTATTCTATCTTCACGGGTTTTTAAGTTTAAGGTACATAATAGTTCTATTGTTGAAATATCTCTGGAGAGTTTTTTCATTTTTTTTAAATTTGACTCCTGAACCTAAAAATAGGGAATTTTTAATTTTGAGGTCTTATTACTATATAGATTAGTCCAGATTAATTTGCCGCAACGCTGACGTAATGCCTCCGACAGGGAGCGCCGTCGGCATATTTGCGGCAAATTTGAAATATATTCGTAATTTGGACACGAATTTTGAAATGAAACACTCCAATTGATTTTAAATTAAGAAACATTAAATATATTGATAATTATTCCTCCTCCCCGCCCCCTCACCACTCAAAAATTAAATATTCAATTTGCTTTTCTTTGCGCACAGAAAGAGCGCACGCCCGAGTTTCTCATGGCAATACCGGAGCACCCTGTCATACAAACAACATCTGATCTCTTTTAAATATTTGGAGCCTTATACCGATTATCGATCCCAAATTTAAAAAAAATGATATAATATAATTCTCTTCTTCACACGATCGCACTTATTTAAATAAATCTACATATTTTACACAAAAAATATCACAATGCTGTAGAATATAGAAATAAGAAATACTCCCAGATTTATATCTACATTCTCATTTATGTAGCTGTGTCAGGACGAAAATGAGGCGAAACTTTTAAGAGACTATGTATTTTCGGGAGTTTACAGGTATACATTTGGAGTGTGGTTTTTTAAGAGGAATAAAAATTTTGGACCGAGACGCCGCCCGCCAGGGCACCAGCCCGGAGGGCCGAGCTTCGAGGGCGTGCCGAAGGCAAGCACGAAAAACTCGTTAATAATAATAAGGTTCGTATCTTCTGTGTTTTTCAAGTTATTGAGCTCATATTTGGGATATAGGAGTCTTTTTCAAATTACTAAAAAACAGTTTAGAACCTTTTTTTTAACATAGAGAAAAATTTTGCGCCCACCATCTGATTATACCATTGCTTGGTATCACTTATCTTATATGTATATTTTTTTATCTATCATTATTAAAGATATATACTCAAGGAAATTTTGTATGAGTGAAAAACTCCATGATTTTTAAACTAATTTCTAGGTAGATCGTTTGACCAATATTTAATAGTTATTACAATTAAACCATCTCTCAGTGAGTCGCCGAGTTATTTATTAATATTGAAGTAACTAAAAGTTAGCAAGTTTAATATAGCATATTTTATATTTGTTTGAAGAAATTTTAATTAATAATTATAATAATGAGCAGTAAATTAAATTTTCAATTTATTCCAGCCAGTGTCCATAAAATTCAGGTATAGCAAAGCTATTGAGGTGAAGTGTCAATTTTAAACTTTATTTAGGAAAATGGATACAAATGGAAACATATATGATTCTTTTCTTTGTTAATAACAAGGGGATATACTCAGGGAAAATAAATAAAGATTTTTTTAAAAGTTAACTTCGGACATTAAACGTGATATTAGAGAGGGTAAGTTGTTTAAATTTAATACCCCTCTGTTTCCACCGGCGTTTGAGTTTTTAATACATGTACTATTAATACGATAAGCCTTCTTTGAAAGTACTAAGACAATTTGAATCGTTTACGTCGGGAATTTGATATGAAGATAGACTAAATAGGAGATCGAGCATTAACTAACGCTCTTGACTCCCTGGTCCATCGTAGAACTGTCCCCACCCTTTCCTTTTTTTTGTATAGATAATACTATGGCGTTTGTTCTGACGAAATAAAATCAATAACCCTTCAAAAAGCTTCATTTGCGTGAAATACACGATTTTCTAACATTTTACATCGCTTCGCGATTAAATTGGATAACCAAGCAAACGCATTCGCCAATTTGTTTATCCCTATGAATTCTAGAGAGTAGAACTTGGGTCTACCGTCTATCTTCCTGGCTACATATTAACCTTCAGTCTTTAAGTCACTTCGACAGGTGCCTTTAACTACGACCTAATCCCTGAAATCTCTTTTTTCACGATACAAGGTTCCTTCTCAGATTCCAGATGTTGAACCTTTCTGGTGGAACTTCTTCTTGTATCAATATCATTACAAAAAAATATCAAAAAGGCAGTCATGGGGACTGCCGACAGAAGTGAAAACTTAAAAACTATGAAATAACAGTGTTTTTTTTTGTTTTTTTTTTTAATTTACAAATTATGAAATTTTAATTTTTGATACTACAATTAATTTGAAAACACCCCTTTTCTAGAAACACCACTTCCAAGTGTCCGATCTGTGCGCGGTTAGGCTCATTCGATAGGGAATTCTTCAATTAGGGGTACCCAAATTTTATCAAAATCCCTTAACAGGAAGTCCCCCTTTTTCCTGATTTTCCGAAAATTCTTCCCTCTTAACGAATATTTTCTCCCGCCGCTATTCCAACGAGCGTGCATCTTCCCCCGCACCCCAGTGAGCAGAATCCCACGTCCCTACTTACTAGAAGCAGCCAACTGCACCTTCCCCACACCCCAGCAGGCATCCTAACCTCTTACCTATATTCGAGCAAACAAGTAGCCATGTATATGAGCGTGACCGTCACGCGAGTTCAGTGATTTTTCCCCATCCCACAAGTGCCAAACGTGCCGAAAGAAGTTTTCACTTCAAAAATGAAATAATGTTTTAGTCCGTGTAATAAAGCCATGAGGCTAAACTAAGCCATATATATGCTGGTGTATTAGATACCCTGGTTACTAGATACCCTGGTTACTAGAACCAGGCCACTCACAAAGCAAACTGTACATGGGTATATTTAATAGTTTCTTAGATATGGCTAGAAAGAAATTGAACGAATCCACCTCCACGCGGTGTACACGGGCAATGCCTTTGGGGATTAATTAATCGTCAAAAGTAGCTAAGTGATTCTTAATAACCCTCCAATGTTAGTTAAATTCAATTCAGGGACTAGGGTAGTGATGAGCCTTTGGGCTCCTTAAGCTATCACATAGAAAGTAAAATAGAGTGAGTGAGTGGTGGTTAGATTTGATGCGCTTAAATTTCGTTTGCGTTAACTTCAATTTATAAGAAGGAATGAATAGTCATATATTGAGATGAGCTGATCTTGCTTGCTTTAGAATTTCGATTTTAAAGTAACAATAACCAGCCATCATCTTTTGAGGATATCTATTTATGCAATAGCAAGGATAGTTGGGTTATTGGGGAAAGGAGGTGTCTGTCGCGGGGGTTTGGACGTCGTGACTGAAGAGGTAGGCCGCGGATTCTGCGAGGACGCGTCCTGGGTTTGTTCCCACTGACGCCCGCTGACGCATCCTCGAGATCATATTTTAACGGTTGCCGTCGAGGTGGTCGTGCTTGCATGTTCATCTTTTCAGCAAAGTCACGTTAATGATTCTTACGGGAAATACTCCTGGAGGAGAGCTAATTCATGTTTATATTAAGATTTCCGAAACGTGTTTAACTTCTCCGAAGAAATTTAATAATGAATGCTTGCAAACCAACTTCGACTTGTTACAACACATATTTATACAAACATGTTCGTTGAAATTTAAGAAACTTTTTGAAGATGAGAATGTTTACGTTGATTAAACTAATAAAATATTGTAATTTTTAATATGCATAAGATAATAATATTCTTTAGCAGATATTTTCTTGCTTTTTTTCTTAAGGTAGTTGTTTCCCGACAATACTAGCAAAAAGTTAATGCTAGAGTATATAGAACAGACAATAAGGATTCATAATTCATAAACCCAAAACCTTTTGCTGTTTATGTGTTTATGTAGGTACCACTACTAACTAGCCAATCCCGTGCTCGTTTGACAAATCTGGTAACATTGTCCGAGCTTGGATATTTTTATCGTAGAAATGACAAGATACAATACATTATAAAGGTCGATTTTATAAAACAAAAATTCTTAATAAGTGATTGAAAGCTGTTGAGACAATGGCTGAAGTGAAAAAAAAGTCAAAAAGTACTAAAGTTAACACAAAAAAAAAAACTTTCAATTTAACACTTTTTAGGTTAAATAGATGCGTTGTTGCCAGCTTGTTTTTAGTGTACATTTTTCATTATTTATTAATTATTATCTCAGAAACTGTGTTGTAACTATGAATTAAAATTTTCTTAAAAAATGTATTAGTTATTGTTTAATGTTGGTTTAGTTTTTTATAACAATGGTAAGAAGAGTTTCTTAATTATAATTAAATATGTATGTAAACTTTCCGATATTCCGTATAGTGCAATGTATAAGAGTCTGAAAAACTCTTCTTTGGAATGTAATATCTCCGAAACTATATTGTTCATAAATTTCGTTTTGCCACCAATCGATGCAGAAGTATTTAAATAATAATCTGTCTAAATTTCAAAAAAATCCTAACAAAACCCATATAGTGAAACAACTACCTTAAACGCACTCTTTATGGCGAGACTTAGATGACTATGTCTTTCAGTTATCCCCTTTGATAAAGGTAACTTTTAAAGCTAGAACTTGAAATTCGACGTGTAGCTACTTTGATATTAGATCTAATACGAATCGGGAAAATCGAAAAAAATGAGTTACCTCCATAAAAAAATCAATCAAATCCAGTTAGCATAACTGAGTTCCGAGGTTTTTCATTTATTATATCTAATTGCACCTCACTAGTAATAATCACTTATATTTTGAAGCAACTGTTATTGCATATTCCCCAGGCGTAATGGAAATTGGAAATAACATTTTTTAAAGTTAATATTATAAAATATACAATTATTTATACAATAGTTTATTATTCTAAATAAAATTATTATAATTAGTCTACTACTTAGTCTGCCTGCTGGGCAAGCATATTATTGAGTTCAGTTTTTTGCTTAATGTCTAAAACGTGGAGAAAAAAAACATCAAACATGATTTTTTTTTCTGTTTGTGTGCCTGAATTCAGATACCCACGATAACTTAAGGACGAAAAGTCGTAAAAAGTTCGTTCTTTTGTTAAAGCATTTGTATTTCCAATGTGGAGAACTGATTACATTTTGGCTTTCTTTGATTTGTATTTCCAATGGGGAGAACTGATTAGATTTTGGGCTTCTAGCTTTAGATCTTGTGGTTCAAAAATGCAGAAAACATCATTTTTTGAATGATTTTATTAAGATTTTAATCCGTTTCTATATATATGTTGCAGTAAAAAATCCGTTTTTAGTAAGAACGGGTTCTTACTAGTTAAACCTTGTTTCACTGGATACCTTTGTGGCAACTAGAATTTACTGATGCTGGTTGAGTCCGGTCCAAAGATCTAGAATCCTCATTTTTGATCTTAGGCCCAATTTTGGGTGTTTATTTTCAAAATTTTTAAACGCAAATGTCAAAAATAGTAATTTTTTATGAAAAAATAGCGATGTTTTATGAAAAAATAGCAATTTTTGACATTTTCGTTTAGAAAATTTTGAACATAAACTACCCAAAATGAGGCGGAAGGTCAAAAATGAAGCGGAAGGTCAAAAATGAAGATTCTAAGCCTTTGGACCAAATTCAACCAACATCAGTAAACTCCAGTTGCCACAAAGGTATTCAGTGAAACGCGTTTTAACTAGTAAGAACTCGTTTTTACTAAAAAACAACAGAGTTTTTACTGCATATATATATAAATATATATATATGTAATGAATAAATTTTAATTTAGGAAAATAAACGGTAGGCTGAAAAAAACGTCGTCGAAACTGCAAACAGCGTATCGAGTCTTGAAAAAGTTTCCCTTTTTCTTCCAATTTTTATTTAAATTTTAACACCCCACTTCCTTTTACAAGTTATATATCCCATTGGTTTTCATCACCCTTTTAGGAAGTGGCATGAGTTCTCTCTAGGTCCGTTAGTAAGATATACATATATAAATATGTTCGCGAAAGGTAGATCAATGACTTTTGGATGATTGTTCTAAAGCAAAATGTTGCGACATTGGAAGAGGCGGTTGAAGTCACGCGAATAAATAAATGGGAATGCATTCCTGCTTATCGCTCCTTGAGCATTCTAGAACACACCCACGAGCCACCACGATCTTCACATCACATCACTACGCTCGATAAGTATGATTGGCACATACATATTTTCAGAATTACCCTTTAATTCACATATGCACTATCTCTATAGACGTGTTTATTGGAAAGTATCTCGAAATTGACATAGGTAACATCCCTGTTTAAGAGAACACAGTCAGAAATTATTTCTGAACATTTATTAAATTAACAACTTATTAAAGAGACAACAACTTCAATAAAACTTGGAATTTTAGTTTTAATTTAAATTAGAATTAATGAATATTTTTTGGGGAAAATGTATTCAAAATTCAAATAAAGGTTAAAAGTGAATTATTTTATATGTATATACCTGTTGCAAAGCCTGCCTTCGGCGGGGATCTTATTTGTCAGTGGGGTTCCCCTGGGGCCCCACTTCGGCGGGTCTCTTATTAGCCATGGGATTTTGCTCCTTGGGGCACGCCCTTGGCGGGCCTCTTGCTAGCCATGGGGCTTCATCCTCTGGGATCCGCCTTCGGCGGGCCTCTTGCTATCCAGGGCAGTTCGCCACCTAGAGCTTCTTGCTAGCCAGGAAACTTTGCTCCCTGGAGAATTTCTTTTAACAAAAGTTGCCAGAAATCACATCTTCTACAACTTTGCTTCTACTGGTTAATTAACATGGGTATTCTTTTCTCTAAAAGAGTGAATATTTTGCCTATTAAAATTAAAAATATTTTTTCATGAGAATTTAGTATGATCTGTAACTTTTAATGAAGAGAACAAAAGAAAAGTGTTGGCTTATTTTAATCCTAATATTCCTAAAATTCGATTATAGCTGTAACAAATATGATTTAAGAATAATTTAACGAATTTTAATAAATAAAAAAGGCATAACTTTCAATACATAAAGTATAATCATTACACATAAAATTACATTACATGTAAAAGTTTTCTCAATTATACTCAAATGACCCTCACAATTTAGAAAAAATAATTTGAATTGACTAATCTAAATTCTCATGGGAAAGTATTTTTAATAGGAAAAACAGCACCAATTAAAAAGATTAATAATCCAATACATTTAAGAATCTCGTAATAAAAATAAATCCTATCAAAATCGTAGATAATCAAGCAGGTTATTGTTAAAATCAGTCGATTAATTATTAATTGAACAGAATCAGTAATGTATCGATTGCATGACTCGACGAGATTAGTGAAAATAAACGGCTTCCGATCAGAGAAACATCTATAGTCAGCTCTAAGCAAATAATAATTTCTTAGCTTAATCAATATCGACATCCATATATAAAATATAATAAAAGTCAACTCTATATTCTATATATCCTTCTAAACAGTTTTGAGTAAATAGCAATATAATTTTTTCTTGATTTATGTATTTAAATAAATAAAGGTAATTAAAAACTTAAGTGTATGGAAAATATTCTAATTAGCCAGGTTCTATATGGTACTTTGTTTATGTGTGTGTGTGTATATATTTTAGACTAAATTCGTGTAGAATCCAGATTATAGCCGGCTAAATTTTAACAAAATTCGAGCGAGCTTGAAACTCGAGTCTCTAACTTATGGAGCACGAACGCTACACTCTTAGTCAACACGAGCTTTCAAAAAGTATATACAGTGAACTTCGATTAACCGTCAATCTTTTAACAGTCAGTTGGTGTTAGCTGTCAGTCCGCGAAAAATACATTTATTCATAAAATGTAAATATGTACAATTGTACATACCTACTAGTATATGTTGTCTAGATCGTAAGTTCATGTTTGTAACAATATGTACATATGTATGTACTATATACTCTAAATTGTATATTTTTTGTTTCTGTGAAATTAAATACAGTGTATTTCCAGTTCGTAAACGTCCATTTTTATCATTCATTGTTATTTAACTTTTTCTGTATGGCATGCTAAATATTAATTAAGGAAATACTCGACTTGATCTATGGTCATGGTCAAACGAAAAAACCACATAGGAAATTGAACTGTGTATTTGTGTAAATGATTATCTGTCTGAGAGAGATGAGAATTCACATCACTATATTGCAAACCAAAGGTTCTGCTCACGTTTAATCTTGTTTGAATTGTGTATGCGGTTTGACCGCAGAATCTATTGGAAAGGTTGACGGTGGAGAGAGGAGACCTCTCATCATAGATTCATGAAGTCAGTCGGGAGTCCAAAAGAATAATCTATTGTGCCAGTCATATTGCTTAAACTGGATTTGACTGAAGAAGAGAGATCAAAGTTAGCTTTACGTATACATGAAACTCTCTATCTAGTGCAGTGTATCATTGTTTCAAAACCATTTTTGGAAAATACCCCACTGAAATATTTTTATATCCACTCTAGTGAGCTCTAAAAAGTACTATTTTGTGGTTTGTCCCCCAAATTATTGAAATCATTCTCCTGCGAAATCTTCAGATTAGAAAAGGAGTTTAATCAGCGGATGATTAAAATTACCAAGTGGACAAACTTTAAACAG
Organism: Forficula auricularia; assembly: GCA_024734495.1. Classification (NCBI taxonomy): domain Eukaryota; kingdom Metazoa; phylum Arthropoda; class Insecta; order Dermaptera; family Forficulidae; genus Forficula; species Forficula auricularia. The sequence continues at coordinate 38,558 of JALMQS010000851.1, read as the reverse complement.
CGGTGAAAACGGAACTCCATTTTTCTCTTACCTATATGATAATAGAATATTTAATAATATTTGATAATAACTATCTGGGATCATTTTTTACAAGTTAGAAAGGAAACTACTCAATTTTACAAAGATTTTCATATTGCTGCTTCGCATACCGAATAAACTAAACTCGCTATATTTCTATTATACCATATATCATCATAGAATATTTGATACAAATCTTAACTGAATATATAACAGTTAGAAGTAATTTTAACATATCATTTGTTTATGTAGACCCTCAACAGATGGTATGCTAAGCGTACCCATTGTATGATGTAACACCAAAAGGATTTCAATTAAATATTAAGAATTTCGAAAATTATTAATTTAAGCAGATTTTTACGTAATATTAAAATCCTCCTCAGCCACTATAATGATATTAATATATTGATATTAGAGCGAGCGCTTTGACGACGTAATCATTTCCAAAACATCCATTTGGATATAGAGACATATAGCTTAATATCTATGACAGATAAAGGGACATGAGTTAATTATCCTGAGGGCCATTGTACTCATAAGATAACACCGACAGCAGCACTTACCGATGAGGAAATGGTTTTCAACTTAAGAAAATGTGTTTCTCTAAGAATAAGAAAAATGTATAACTTTTTGCGAAATTCAAATGACAACTACAATACACTTGTGTTTGTTTCATAAGCCTGATAAATAGTATTTTTTGAAAAAAGTTTATTTATTAGTCTCCTAAAATGTTTTGGCTACCTATTTATCACACAACCAATAAAATATATCTTTATTCCTTTCATTAATTTTTAATTAATCACTAATAAGTTGCGGAAACCACTGCGACTGGCCATCTTAAAGTTGGTGTTTCATGAGTTTTGATTTGTATTATAAACACACTACGGCCACGAACTAAATTTGTATTAGACATATTAAATAAGAAATTTTCTTACTTATTTTTGATACCAGCTGCGAAGCCCGCCTTCGACGGCCATCTTGCTGGCCAGGGGGCTACGCCACTAGACTCCAATGCCCCCTCCGTACACCACCGGTATAGGGTCTTTCAAAATTCGAATCTAGATGTTTTTTAAAAATAAAACATGTAAATACTTTGATTTTTCTGATGTTTTTTATTTTTATAAAAATATGGCTCTTAACAATTATATGTGAAAAATAACATCATTTAAATGTCCACCACGAGCAAGTCTACAGGCTCTCATACGAACACCAAAATTTTGAAGGACGCGTTCACACATTTCAGCATCAAGTTTATCAATTTCGACCCGAATGTTGTTTTTCAGCTGTGCAATTGTTGTTGGCTTATTCACATAGACTTTACTTTTCAAAAAACCCCAAAGGAAGTAATCTAATGGGGTTAAATCGCACGATTTTAGTCACCATTACGTGAAATTAATCGTCCTGGAAACTTAGACCGCAATAGCTCAATGTAACTTTAATAACTTTAATGCGTTGTTCTAGCGTGTAACTATCCATGGTTAAAATTGTACATCTGTCCACTTCACAAATGTCAAAGATGAAATAAAAAGAAGATATCGTTCAGAAATTATTTACTACTAACATCTTGGTGCGACTTTTTAAAGATCCTTTATAATAAAATGATTTATAATCAACTCCACACCCCCCTCGGTACACCACTGTATTATCGCGGTTGAGGATAGGCCAAAATGGGACCGGGTCGGGGGAGACTCTTCTTTTCGCTTTTATAAACTCTAATTTAAGTATTAACTAGGCCTGATTTTTATGTTATCAAAAACTACATTAGTTGACTTTATTATACTGTTTTTATTTAATAAGACGAATTTAAATATTTCTTATTACTGCTACTGCAGCTCTAGTGTATGAAACGAGTTCCGCTAGACGTTGGTAAATGTCGTTTAGGTACGTAGTATTTGAAATGAATGGATTTATTATCTATTTGCTTTTTCTGAATAAAAACTCAAATCACACATAAATTATGTTTGTTAGTGCATGTTTGTTCATTTATTTATTTTCATAGGCAAATAGTATATTAGTATTTTAGTAAGGATTTCAATAATTAAATAAAAAAATATGAAGATATGAATTTTCAATTAAAAAATAAAATATCTCAACGGAATCAATTTATTGTGACATAATTTTTAAGTTAACATAAGATTAAAAGACAGTTTTTGCCATTTTAATTTTAGCTTTTATTTGATAATATTCTTGAAAACAATTACTTAAGAGGCCATAATAATAAATAAGGGAACGACTAGTATTGAAGAAGATTTTCTACTGAGAATTATATTTAGCTTAGGCCCGGCGAGAGGGGGCCCTGAAGGGTAGTTACCCCCGGGGACAAGTCAGACAGGAGCTCGGCACTATCATTGTTAAATACATTTTTGTACTACTAATTACTTATTATAAATAAAAAAATAAAATAGCAAAATTAGATAACAAAACATATTAAGTTACGGATTTATTTATTTGTTAAATAATAAAATATTTTACAAATTGAAAAATGGAGTACTTTTATTTGTCCCAGCATTGAAGGGCCCGCTGCAGCTGGTTTGATTTCGCCCCAGGGCCCGTAAGAGCTCTCCAAGGGCCGGCCTGTATTTAGCTTTTATTGTGAGAAGTCAGATGATTAAGATAATCATGTAATATTAATTTTTTTATAATTTGAACTTTGTTCTTGTTCATGTTTCATTGTAATTAATAAGCAATTAATATTAATATTTAATAACAAAGAGTATAGCTAACTTTATGACACTGTTATTTCACCCAATGATAATTTGATAATAATTAGCATAGAGAAAGCCCCGTAAAAGAAAAAACTCTTCAGGATCTAACAATAAGTGTGAATCATCAAAGATATTCCTCACTAGAGAAATTAATTAAAGTTCTTTTGAATACCCGAATGGGGAGAAAAAAATTCTGGAATACGGCTCTAGAATAAAGCGTGTAATGAATGACTGGAGGCGAGGGAGTTCCCGCCCTCGCAAAACCCCCAGGGGTCTCAATCGTTTCGGATTTGTTATCACGTTCGAGGACCCGAGCCCAAAGGAAGGCTACAGCTTACGTCTTGCTCCATTTGCAACATGAACCATTGAAACACGTCTCAGTCGATATTTCAACTTTCCAAAACGTGCACCAAGTCTCCTGGCTAAGTGTCGGGGCTTTTTATCCCTCTCCGTTTTGATTAACAGTAAATGAAGATGTAAGAAAGGATTAGATGTCTGTCTGGAAACCGGAACCTCAGGGAGGTGTAACATGGTAATTGGGTGGGTCGAATGCCTGCCTCTAAGTGAATTTGGTTCATAACATTTAGTTTGAATCAATTTCATGCATGAATAATCGCTTGACTCATTTGCGGAATTGAAAATTTTAAAAAGAAACGATTCAATAATTGAAGAAATATTCAAATTGTCAGTATGTATACTTCTTTTTACTTTACCATACAGAGTATGGTCAAGTATTGTAATCGTGGATGAAAAAAGAGGTTTTTGTGCTTCTTTTTTTCGAAATATCTCAAAAACGGCTGAAACTATTTTGATTAAAAAAATTGGGCGAAACCATGGAATTTCGGTCTACAAAAAAAGATCTAATAAGTGAACATTGAAAAATTATATTTTTTGAGATAATAACTGTTTTGTCAAAATTTCTATTTGTCTGTTAGTTATTCTGTGCGTTACCAAATTATGTGGACAAGCTAGCTCAAAAACTAGTGTGAATATCAAAACCAAATTTCACACGTAGTTTTGGTGCGTGGAGGTTAAGAGCTAATTAGATTTTGGTGCATATCGACCCAAAATTAAGGGGTATTTTCCAAATAAAAATACAAGAAAATGAAATATACTATAAAATGAACCTATAATAATGAAAATATTTTTTGGCGCCAAAATTAGGGGGGGGGTCAAAAAATAAAAATTTAGGCCATTTGAGCAAACTCAATCAAATTTTGTATACATAATCACTGGGCTGAGGGTAAAAAAATGAAAATCTAGGCCCTTGGACCAAACTTAACCAGAAGTGTATGGTAAAGTCAAGTGGATGGCCACATCAGTGTTAATTTATTATATTTATAAAAATAAATATTTTTAGTGGTGTAGGAGTTAACCACGCTTACCCTCGAAAAAATTCGAGAGGGAAATTTCAGTCAGCTACATTAGTTGTCAATAAACTGAAAAAATCCGGTTCCCAAAACAATATTCTAAATTCCTTGCAATGAATGGGTTATTTGAATCTACAATAAAATAATAAAATGTTGAAATAAACATGTTGATATCGAGATAAAATGAGCTATCATGATGAATGCCAAGAGTAATGATGAAACATCTAATAATTGCATTTCTCTAAAAGCTTTTTCGATTAGCTGTGAAAATATTTTTCCAGAGATTCATACTCACTAAAAGGGAATTTTCATTTATGCGAAAAACACCATTAATTATTAGAAAAATTGAAATTGGAAGGGATATGTTTTTTTAAATTTTCATTTAATTAAAAAAACAATTGTGGCCGAGACGTGTATTAGTGCAGTGGAGGATTAAGCGGTAAGCGGACTTAGGGCCGACTGTATGTCGCTAAGTAAATGCTTTTACTACTAACCATTGGTAGATGGTAAATGGAGGGTTGGGATGGCCAATCAGATGACACGCACTGAAAGTTCCTGTCATCTGATTGGCCATCCCAGCCCCTCCATTTACCATCTACCAATGGTTAGTGGTAAAAAGCATTTACTTTGCGACATACAACCGGCCCTAAGTGACCGCATAAGGTTCCGGAATACCAAAGGCCCCTGAATGGGCCCAGAGGTCTTAAAATGGCCTATCATTTAATATGGAAGATGGACAAACTCGCAGACAACAAAAGAGAAAAATGTTTTTTGATGAAAACAAAGAAGTCAAACATGAATTTAGAATAAGAGAAAGTGTCATGTAATTTATGTCATTTGTGATAACACGAAGACAGAACTATCTCAAAGAACTCAGAAAAATGATGTTGTTGTAGTGCTTTTTCGAATTGGAATTTATCAATAGAAAGAAAAAAGAACGTGATAAATATGTTGAAGAAAATTTACAAAAATGACAGAGTTTTCATGAATTTTTTTTCTAACTTGAGTTAAAGGGCACCGAAATATTTACCGCTTTGGGATTCCCCTTGACTCGATCCGCCACTGCATTGGTGGAGAGATATACAATAAACAAAAGCAAGAGAAGCAGAAATCATTAGATATCTTTTTAGTGACAAAATAATCTTTGCCGTTAGATTCGAACAAGTCATGATTATGGATCTAGTATAATTTATCGAAATGTCAAGAGTCATTCAGGAAGAATTTCCTAAACAATATCGCTTAATGCAGGGGAGCCCAAAGGGGGGGGTTAAGATTCAGAGTGCGGGGGTTTGAAAATTGTTGAATTTTAGCATTAAATGCTAAAAATAAAAACGGTCAAGTCTTATAACTTCAACAAAAGGTAATAAAAAGCTCTTCTAATTCTTTAGAAGTGAATAAAATGGGGGGGTTACTTTTCTTGAAACTGGGAGGTTATTTTCCATTAAATCATTGTTTTATAAGGAAATTTTAAAAATTATTTAATTTTTTTCAAATATTAATTCAAAAGAGCGCAAATACAGTTACGACATCTCAGGAAAGCGAATGTCTAGTTTCTCATTAAACCTTTCAGACTTTTCAAATTACTATTCAATTTTTTTAATATTTAAAAATTTTTATAGACTTAAAAATTATTGTATTTTGAGTACCAGTGACGGGCGAACCATAAATGCTGTGGATGAGTCCTAAAATTTCAAACATTTAGAGTATTTTCATAAATACATAAGGTCGACTTCAAAATTTCAGGGGATCTTTAAATTTTCAAATTATTATCCGTTATTTCAAATATTTCTATAAAAAACATTTTTTTTTCTTTTGAAAAGTATACTGGTTCTCGAAATTAAATAAAATTGTTGCATAGTTTCGAGGGGCAATTAAAATTAATGATTTTTTCGAAAAGGGTGGGGATAGGAGATTTGAAATTTTCTAGTTCAAGCATGTCAAAGGCAAGTCCAGACGAGTTTTAGTCGAATAAAAATTGTTCACGCTGAGGACCTTTAAAATAGTAATAATACATAAAAGAAAGAAAGAAATATGATTCGAGAATTTCTGGAGTAATCCATTTTTAACAACTCTCAATATATAAGATCGTAAATAGACAAGTCATAGCTTGCTGATAGCAATAGAATTAGGAGAAATTTAAGATTTTCTTATAGGACAGGCTGATTCATTGTGGAATATGTACGATTCCCTCTGCTAACCTGACCCCCATATATTAAGGTTGGAGACCGCTGGTCTAAGCTCTAAAACAATGAGCTTTGTTAAGAAATATGTTTGCATTGTATCAGAATGGAAAATAATTTGTGAAGTTAAAACTAAATTTTTTTATAACCTCGGGAACAAGGCCTATTTGATTAGACCATAGGTAAATTTTTGGTGTGCTCCAATGTGTGTTAAAATTGGCGATGGGGTCAGATTATAGCTGGTCATATTTTGAGGGACCTAGGCTTGAACTCGCGCGCTTCTTGATTCATAGGCAAAGTCGGCCAACCTGACTCCCATAAATAAACCTATTTTTCAAAAAAATTCATATTATTTTTAATTTTTTGTTTTTCCTTGCAATTTAATTTTTTTATATCTTTAGGGAAATCAATTTATAATAATAATTTATAAGATAACTATTTGTATCATGAAAAATGAATGTAAATTTCAACATGATTGACCTAGCGTTTTCGACATAGAAAATAAAGATTTATTTAATTATTTATACAGTAGTTAATAATTTGAGTAATTAGCCAGGGTGTTCTTACAAGAAGCAGATATCAATCTACAAAAAATAATTTATAAAAAAAAGTATATTAGAAATTTCGTAAAACACAAAGAGAAACAAAGAGGCTGTCCTCTGCCTGATGCAAACAAACATACACACATATATATATCGAGATGATACATCTGTATATATATTATTTATTTGTTTGAGACTATAGCTTCGAAGACCCGGTCTTCATCATCAGTCTTTCTTCAATTATAAATGTTTTTCATGGAGTCAATATCATATGGATATTGAAAACTTGGTGTTCCTTCGTCACTGCTGGCTAGGAACTAATAAAGACATTCCATCCGGTTCACATTCAAATATAACAATATGTTTCCCTTTCTCCTTCCCAGAAGGGATTAGATTACTAAAAGGAGAAAAGAACCCAAAATTAATTAGGGCAATCGAATCTTTAGAAATTTTGAAATCATTCAATAGAAATTCAAAACTCTGTTTGAACAATCAAATAGAGTTATCCAATAGTAATCTGCTTAAGATGTTTGCTAACAAAAGATAAAAGAAAAAAAGAAAAACCCTTCTTTTGTCAGCCTTTCTAAGGAGAAAGGAGAAAGGAAACATATTGTTATATTTTGAATGTGAACCGGATGGAATGTCTTTATTAGTTCCTAGCCAGCAGTGACGAAGGAACACCAAGTTTTCAATATCCATATGATATTGACTCCATGAAAAACATTTATAATTGAAGAAAGACTGATGATGAAGACCAAGTCTTCGAAACTATAGTCTCAAACAAATAAATAATATATATACAGATATATCATCTCGATATATATATATGTGTGTATGTTTATTTGCATCAAGCAGAGGACAACCTCTTTGTTTCTCTTTGTGAATCAACAACTCTGCTACTCTCGGCAAAACAAAAACTTTTCAATTAAATTTCGTAAAAGATTACAAAAAAAAACTCGTATTATTACGACGCAGTGTAAATTTATTCAAATCAAACATCGATCTCGAAAACGGTACAGTCAATTTTGATGAAATTTTTCATGACACATACTAATTTATATATTTTTTCGAAACACTAAGTCTTCCATGATAATTTGATCATATTATCTTAACTATTTATAGATGCTTTCGATATTTATTGCAATTTAATGAATTATCTTAAAATTTTAATATGTGAAATCTAAATCAGCTCTAAAAGAATTACTCTAGAAATGTAATAAAAATTAATTTGCACTTTAAGCTTAGCAAATTTGAAATTCGAGAGAATAATTTGGTTCTTATAGCGGAAGCCCAATTCTGTGCTTTCCTAGTCCCGTTTTCCATCAAATGACTGGCTATACTGTAATAATGTAATGTTGTAATTCAATAACTCTTTGAAACGCTCGACACGAACATAGAAAAATTAATCATATTAAAACACAAGGAGAGCGTTCATTCCGTTAATGCAAACAGAATTTCCCACCCCCACCAGCCATTACTACCCAATGTGCTTTGGAAGTAAAATTGTGCTAACGTGAGTTATTAGAGAAAAGTTAGATCAAAGGATAGAATTCTGAAATGTTATATAATTTTTAGAATTTAATTAGAAATAACCGCTAAAAAAAGTTTTTAAGGTGGGGGCAATTTCCTTAATATTTTCTATTTCAATGAGATTATAAATTTATTAAAATTAAGAAGAAACAATATTAACAAGTTATTTCCTGTGAAAAATCAAGGAATAACTTTCATTTAAGTTTTAAATAATTCTCTAATTCGTAGATAATCGCTTATAAAGCTTAAATCAAGTTTTGTTATGGTGAATGTTCTTCTGGTGAAACATATTTAAATAAAGTAAAGAAAATTTAAAAAATTTAAAAATATAAAACTCCAGGTAGGTTTCCCAAAAATAAAAGACAAGATGTTTGTTAGCATAACTCCATATATATTTCGGGGTACGAGCCCATCTTCAGGAGTTCACAGAGAAAACTATTCTTTCTCTGTGAATTCCTGAAGGTGTTCAAGAGAAAACTCTTCTTTCTCTGTGAATTCCTGAAGATGGGCTCGTACCCCGAAATATATATAGAGTTATGCTAACAAACATCTTGTCTTTTATTTTTGTGAAACGTACCTAGAATTTCATATTTTTAAATTTTTTAAATTTTCTTTACTTTACTAAAATCATGTTATTAAAAAGTTTAAAAATATTGAAAAACAGGGTTTCAAAATTTGTAATACTTGTACAATTCTTTTTTTATTTTTCAAAATACGATTTTATCATAATGGTACAAAAATTAAATTCGTTTTTTAATCTGACTTACATTATAAATTTTAGAGCAACCAAATAGAATGTGTCATAAGTTCTCCTATTAAGTTACATATATGAATTTTTATAGATTTTTTTTTATTGGCCTCGGGAACTAAATATTCCTTTTAGCCAGTGTGTGTGTGTGGAAGTGTGTGTAAATTGGTGTAGGGATCAGATTATAGCCAATCAAATATTTATAGTGAACCGGGCTTGAACCCGGGCTAGCCTGATTCATATGCTACGAATATACCCAGTCGGCCATCCTGACCCCCTTTTACAGAATTATATACTGGCAAAGTTATAGGGGGGAATTGAGAAGGCTCTTTGTAGGCTCAAAGAGCGTGAGTAGTGCTTTAAAATATAAATTACAGATGACTTGTTTAATAAGATTTTAAAATATCTATTTGTTTATTGAACTATCTACGTTTTAAAATTCTGTCCTTGTCAAATTTCCAGTTTCTAGCTTTAATAGTTTAGAACAGGGGTTCCCAAACTTTTCCGATAATTAAAATTTTTCTATGGCTCCCTACACTAAGTAAAAGTACATATATATCAAAACAAATACGCTTTTTGGCCTTTCTAAATACTCTTGTATTAAAATCGATAAAAATATATTGGGAATTAATAGTTTATTTTTCTATGAAAATCAGAAACTCAGACCAGAGGGGGGACCCTTTGTATACATTTCAGATTTTTTCGAGGATGTCAATGTTAAATATTTTCGCTTTATATCAAAGCAAATACCTTATTTGGGCTTTCTAAATACTCTTATATTAGAATCGATAAAAATATCTTGGGAAGTAATAGCTTATTTTTCTATGAAAATCAAAAATTCAGACCACAGGGGTTAAAACTTGAATTTTTTCGGTTTATATATTAGACAATCGTAAGTAAGAGATAAAAATGAATAATAAATTAATTTTTTAGCTTCTCACTTTGTTTTTTGTTAAGGCACTACTGCAAATGGGATGCAATATCAATCTAACTAAAAATTATTTAATGTCAATTAAGTTCACTTTATTATCATCCTTAGTTAATTTTATTTCAAATCAAATTGCACATTTAGGCAAAAAAGTTATTTCCTAAAATCTCATCATTTGATATCGAATGTCATTTTTCCATTTTTTTTTTTTTTTTTAATTTATTGTTTAATTAAATAACTTCTCAGCGTTCGATTAATATGATCTTTTAGTTTTTAATTTTGTTAATGTCAATTTAATATGAAATGTTGCACAACGAGATGTATTGATTCGATTATTTCAAAAAATACAATAATATATAATACAACAGGAAACCTTGAAACTACATAATACATTTATTATATATTTCCAAAGCCCAGATTTGTCCTTTTTGGACTCCTGTGCTATTGTACTTACGAGGGTGAAAGAAGACCAACCTACTTCTGAGGTTGTCGCGCCCCAAGGGCGAGAATACTTTAGCCCGTTGTGATCTTAAGATGATTATGAATTATGTAGACAGAATGGCCTTAAACGTAAAGAAAACACAAACTCTGACCATGATAATCCTATGAGCAATTTTTTTCAAAAAATTCATGCGACCTAATTAATCCAACCCGGGCATAATAATCCACAACCAAATGGTCTCATTGCTAGATCAGGTTTAGAAATACAGCAGTGGAGTGCGGTCCATGGATGCTGTGGATGCGGCGCATCCCTGAAATCTCAGAACGTCAAGAGTATCTTCATACCGTGTCATATATGAATCTCGTTTAGTTTTAAATTAAAAAGTACTTTTTAACGTTAGAATATGAAAAAAATTTCCCAGATTTCATATTTGAATCATTTTCGCTATCTTATGGAAAATATGTACTTTGATTTTATGTGGTTGAAAGTAAATAAATTAGTTTACATTTAGGTTCGACGTCTGACTTTCTTTTAAAATCTATAAATTGAATAAAAAAAATTAAATTGAAAGTTTTTGTGGCGAGGGTAGAAGAATTTTTATATATTGAAGGAGACAATAAAATAGTGTGTCTCCTTCAATGAATAAAAAAATTAATTCTGAATGACGAACTAAAAGATGTTTTGGCAGAAGTATTTGATTGCACTTAGCAGCTTTTTTTAATTAATATTTTGTCTACCTTATTATAAAATTGTTTTAGAGACAAACTGACCCGAAGGCTTGTATAGTGAGCAGAGGGGGGGATCAGATACAATCATGTTCAAAACTGTCGCGGCATGTTCGCTGTTTGCCAATAGCATCATCACTCCAGCCATTTAATAGCTACACCTCGAACCTGGGTGCCCCTAGTATTTAGACAACTGAATTGGCATATCAGTTGAGGGTATGGCTAGCGCACGACCTGACGGCAGGCGACGGCGCGTCCCTACCTAGCATCTATTTGTACACTCTTCATTAAAAAAACTGGATACTCAAAAATTAAAAAAAAAAAATCGAATAAAATCATTTTTTTTAACACATTATGAACGTCAAAAACAATTTTATAATTAGGTAGACAAAATATTAATAAAAACAAAGAGCCTAAGTGCAAGCCGTATGTACATTGTTCACGAAACCCATATAGGTATCGTAATTTTTTCCATCCAAACTAATTATTTTATAGCCAACAAAAAAATATTTATTGAAAGTACTCAGACAGAGCCTCTAAGATAGAAAGGTGGATTATTTTTACTTGCTCCTGGAAGAAGTCAAAGTGAAGATAGACTGATTTGTCTTTAATATCATATGAAAAAATTCTAATGTGAAATTTGAAAAATTATATTAAGCGGTTATGAATTTTGCGAATAATAAAATAAAATGTTCAAGAATGAAGGGTCTTTTTTTGGACAGCATCCTCTGGCTTAAAAGTCAGCGCCTGCCCATTCAATACAGCTATAAATTTATAATATAAATATAAAAAATCTTAGAAATAATCCCATCAAAATTTGGATTTAAAGGAAATGAACGGCAGACTGGTTATTATAAATCAAGCTTCTTGTTGCCTAAAACGACGCATATAAAGTGCAAATTCAAAGAGTGTAAACTTTTCTCATCATTCATTTAAGGGAAATTAAATATATAGGTATATGCAATTGTTGAGCCAAAATCAATTAATTTGGGTTGTTCTAATAAATTAAGAATATTCGAGCACTAATGGATCCCAAGCAGTACTTGGTGAAGGGTTGAATTCTGAAAGGACATTCCACCAGCCCCAAGGGCTAATTACCTCGGCCCGAACGGAGATATTCAGGCAACTTCCATATTCTGCAATGCTCAAAAATAACCTGCCGCCTCTACAATATCGAAAGCCCTAGGGCATGGTTGAGGATCCTTTCATGGCCACAAGGCCTATGGTCATTCCAGGAAAACACTGACGAGGTATATTAAGTGATAATTAGTTGATTTTATGTTTCGGAATTTATTTCTTCTTATTGCTAAGGGAGCGGATTGAAACAGACGTTTTTAATCGAAACATATTTAGTCAGGCTTAAATTAATATTTTTTTTTAAATATACTAGTAGATCAACTCTTAGGATGAAAATATTTAAATTTATTAAAGGAATGTTTATTTATTCCTTAAAAAGAGATAATTTTTCATATTATTATTAGATGGTATTTTAGATGCAGAAAAACTTTATTTTGTTCAATTTTTTCAGTATTATGTATATAATCTATGGTTTGAAGATCTTAGGCAGGTTTGTAGTGAAGATGCTATTGCTTGTATTGGTGGTTGTTTCACCATATGGGTTTGCTTAGGATTTTTTTGAAATTTAGACAGATTATTATTTAAATACTTGTGCATCGATTGGTGGCAAAAAGAAATTTCTGAACAATATAGTTCCGGAGATATTAAATTTCAAAGAGAGAGTTTTTCAGACTCTTATTGCACTATACGGAATATCGGAAAGTTTACATACATATTTAATTATAATTAAGAAACTCTTCTTACCATTGTTATAAGAAACTAAACCAACATTAAACAATAACTAATACATTTCTTAAGAAAATTTTAATTCATAGTTACAACACAGTTTCTGAGATAATAATGAATAAATAATGAAAAATGTATAATGAAAAATTTACACTAAAAACAAGCTGGCAACAATGCATCTATTTAACCTAAAAAGTGGGTTAACTTTAGTAATATTTTTGACATTTTTTTCGCTTCAGCCATTGTCGCAACAGCTTTCAATCATTTATTAAGAACAATTTGTTTTATAAATCTCCCTTTATAATGTACTTTATCTGAAATTTCTATGATAAAATATATACAAGCTCGGACAGTGTTACCAGATTTATCAAACGAGCACTGGATTGGCTAGTAGTGGTACATAAACAGCAAAAAGTTTTGTGGTTATGAATTATGAATTGTCTGTTCTATATATACTCTAGGATTAACTTTTTGCTAGTATTTTCTCGAAACAGCTACCTTAAAGATCAAAAGTAAAATTAATATTTTTTGAAAAATCTGTTTTCGAAAAAAAAAACTTTATTCTCTTCACTAATGCAATAAATAAACATAAGTTTAATTTTGTGATTAAATATCAAAGAGGAATGTATTTAATGGAACATAAATATTATGAAAATGGAATATGATCATCTATGGGCGAAAAATGGAAATATTTGTTTTAAAAAATAATACAAGCTAACCTACATATCTTAAATGAGCTCACCAAATCCTTGATTAAAATGTGAAACAATCTATCAATTTTCTTGTGATCTACGGTGTTATTTTTGAATGAATATCATTCAACTCTCTCTTTTGATTTTGAAGGACTAGTGACAGTATAAAAAAAAATGAAAATTTTCCATTTTAATTCTATCCCAATTGATTTATATAAATTTGTTTTTTAATTAGAGAATTTTTTAATTTACATTTTATTGGAATGCATTCGTTAGTAAAAATAAAATGAATTGAAATATTTTCCAACCTCTATCTAATATTTTATATAAATATCAAAAATATTAACATTAAATAAAAGATTTATTGAAATACATTTCATTCGAAATTGATGGTATGGTTGTTTTTAATGAAATTTACAAATATTTCCTTTTGATTATAATTCAATTTCTTTTTAATTTAAAGGAAATATTAATACTTATGATTCTTTAATTATTTAAAAAAAAATCAAATTTTTTACTTTACTAAACGGGTATGCGGTTGAAGTATTCTAATAATGTATGAAATTTTTTTTTTTTTTTTATTTTTTGTTTCGTATTTTCAAAAAATCTAAAAAAACTGCTGTATATGTTAAAAATTGAGTGAATTCACGGCGTTTCTTTTTTCAATAAGACTTTATATAATAAACCTCGAAAAAATTATATTTTAAACGATATTAATTATTTCGTCAAAATCTCTGTTAGTGAGTGAGTGGACCAAATTTTGTGTACGTTCTAAAGCCAATCAAGGTATCAAAACGAATTTTATATTTATATTAAGAGGGGTTGGTTGAAGTCGGACAAAAAGTTAGGGAGGAGGTGTTACAAATGTGAATGAACCCTTGGTCCGATTTGTATGAAAATTTGCAGTGTTAGTTTTTAAGACCTGAGAGAACTATTATTGCAAAAATAAGCTTCCTAAAATGAGGGGGGGTTGATATTGAATATTTTTTAATGTTGATAAAACTAATTAAATGAATTACAAAATATTTTTATTTTTAAAGAAATTCAAGAGTCTGTCTAGGCAGTAGAATTATTGAAAAGATGTGAGCTCATAAACCTATTATTATATTATTTTATAAAAATATTAATGCAAAAAAAATTAGTATTCCTCGTGAAAATATTGGATCGAATCTTGCATTAGTCAGAAAAATCTTCATCTTTGTCAAAAATGCAAGGCGCATCACTAAATCCTGTGGAAGACAATGAGAAACCACAACTGTGAAAAATTTCCTCAGGAAAATTACAATATAGAGGATACTCTCCATGGTATTTGCCGACGCTCAGAATCGATTATAGCGCTTGAAGAAGAATATTGAATATTAATAAGTAATTACAAGGAGGTGCGAGTGGAACAAATATACTGTAGGCTCCCCAAATTTTTCATATTTTTCATTAAAAACTAATAATTTTATAATAACTAAAATAATATACATTAAAAGTACTCACACTAAGGTACTTTTAGTAAATTTTACATATTTTGAAAGCCAGGAATTGGCAATATTAGAGAGACACTCGTGACTTTATAGGCTCCGAGCGCCAAAATAAAGATTATCAGATAATCTCGTGATTTTTGAAAGAGCAATTTCCCAATTAATTTTTTTTTCTTTTGTATGTTTTTTTTGGCCAGGATGTTTGATTTTTAAATTTCTCTACACAACAGACAATTTTAAAAGCAAACGTCTTTAAATTATATCCAAAGAATTGTTCAATTAAAAGAGTTTCGAGGCTCATAGAGAGACATCAAGTAGCAGCTATATGTGGTTGTAGTTAAAATGGAAAATGATGCATAAAAAT
Source organism: Forficula auricularia (assembly GCA_024734495.1). NCBI lineage: Eukaryota > Metazoa > Arthropoda > Insecta > Dermaptera > Forficulidae > Forficula > Forficula auricularia. The sequence continues at coordinate 23,042 of JALMQS010000851.1, read as the reverse complement.
TTACTTGGGTTCATAATTTATCCATAAATACAATCTAGAAAAAATTCCTGTTAACAGACCGTCTACTCATTCGGTCTTCATTTCCTAACAACGAATGTAAACGTACAACAGCATTTGAATGTTATTTAGGAATATTAATTCCAAAAAAGATTTTTTTGGTTGGTTGGAAACAACATTTTTATTCGAATGGAAAAAAGTTGTGAGGCTCCATTATGAACAAATATGTTTCATATTTAAAGTAGGTATAGAAAATTTTAAGAAACGTTTTAAAATTTAAAATATAAAATACAAGGTAAGTTTCACAAAATTTTAAATTTCAAAAAGTTTCTTATATTTTTACAAAATTTTCTTTACTTTATTTAAAATGTTTCACCAAGAACCCACACCATTCTCCCTTAACAAAAATGTTTCATATTGTCGGGAAATTTCGTGATCAAAGTAGAAAAGTTGATTATTTTGGTGATTATTCAATAAATCATGCACCGTGCATTTGATTTCTAATAAAATCGAAGAAATAGAAATCTAAATCTCATATATCTCGTATAATCATTAACCATTTAGGATGGATGAAAACTTCGAGGGTCCAATCCAGAGAAATTTTGAATGAATTTTTTTTTTAATTTTATCGAAAATATTGTTAAAATAATTGTTTCTCATGTAAAAATAATTGGAAAATATATATAGATAATACCTTGAAAAAAATTCTTGTCATAGTATGTAATAAAAATTTCAATTCACTGCAGTAGATTCAAAATAAAAAACTTATATGTATAGTTAATTTCGATGTGATTGGTTTCTTTGCTTAAAATTTGGAGAATGTCGACTGAAATAGGTATCTTAAATGAAAACTTTTCTTAAGAATACCCCATGTTTCAACCCCTAATTCTGGATGCCTTTACAAGCATGCATGATACTACAATGATGTCACAATGACTTGAATAACACTGGAAAACAACTCTGGCTTTTTATAGGGGATATCTAATCAAAAAGATCTGACTGGCTCAGCTACAAAATTTTAACCTGCTCACAAATTTATGTTAAGAAAGTCTAAAAGAATAAATCAAAGATTGTATCTACTCTTAATAAATTTAATCACAAAAATACAAGCTTTATCAGCTACATATCTAATTGTGTCTTCTTCTTGATGTGAATAAATATACTCACATATACATATATCTATACACAAATACATATTAAGGATTTCATGTCTTCTCACAAAATAATCTATTTTTCACTATATAAATCTACAAAAATATTACATACCTAGAAAAATTTTGTATTTAAAATTTAATTGAAAGTAATGGAATGTAGCCAGGAGTAGTAGAAAATAATGAATTAACTCATATCCAAATAAGGTGCAATTTATTGGATTCCTTTTTCCTTTCCTTTCAAACCGACGTTTCGGAGGATTCTTCCCTCCTGTCAGGGTTTCAAAGGGTCAATGAAGGAAACAAATAAAATCCTTCCTTCCTCTATCCACAGCAGTATCTTAATAATTATAAATAAATTAATAGTAATTAAGAAAAAGAAGAAAAAAATTGTTTTTCTATGCTTCTGCTAAGGAAGAAAAAGTTTTAAACACTGCTTTGGAGAGAGGAAGGAAGCATTATATTTGTTTCCTTCATTGACCCCTATGAAACCCTGAAGAAGGAGGGAAGAATCCTCCGAAAAGTCGGTTTGAGAGAGAAGGAGGAAGGAATCGAATAAATTACACCTCATTTGGATATGTGTCAATTTATTCTTTCCTCACTACCCCCGGACTGCCTTCCATTACCTTCAATTATATATTTATATCATTATAAAAATATTCTGATTTTGTTTTTCAAAAAATGTTAGCCATCCCGAAGAAAATTCCAGGGTACGTGCCTTACTATATGTGAGTATATTTATTTATAATTTACAACAACCAGAAGGGATATTCTTTGTATTTTCTTTTGAATTATACAACACCATCACTCTAGATCTAGAGGAAGAACTTTTTAATTCCAAAACGTCTTCTTGTCATTCTAATTTGAGTGATTGCAGACTTATAGATTGGTTGTCGTGGAGGTGGAGGAAGATTCCTGCTGGAGGGGCCCTTGTGCCATTTGACAGCTGCGCTCACCTCTTATGGCACGTGGGCTCCAGCGTGACTGCGCCTCTGTTCTCCACGGCGACGACGTTTGGCACACCAAAGACTTGTCGGGGATAAATTTTCGCGGCCGTTGTCCTGTTGGCTGTGGCCAAGAACCAGTCTCAATCTCTCGATGAATTTCTTTATCAAACAACTAATAAACAATCACGTGAAATGAACAAATCGACAACGGAGAGATGATTTATTTTTTGGGAAACAAAATCAAGATTTGATAAAGTATTGAGGAATCGCGACTAATGTAAGACGACACGACTAGGCGAGTGGTGGGGCTGTGAGCTGGTGAAATTGCCAGGTTTCGATTTGAACGCGTGGACGTCAAGTCTAGCACTGACTGGTGGATGGCTCGGCGGCGCGGCGGTTCAACAGGCCGCCCCTCCCCTCTCCTGCCCCGCACCCCCCACCAGAGGACCAGGGCCGGCTGCCCGCACCCCACCCGCCTCGGGCCAAACACTCGTTGGTTAATAATGCCCCTAGGCACCGAAAAAACCTACACACACCACCGAAAGCACCACCAGCCAAGGGCGGATATTTTTTTTTTAATTACCGCTCACACATCCGAATAAATACTGATAAAAAGATACTGCGAATTCGTAAAATGAGGGAAAATATAAAAAAAGCAGAAGAAAAGATGAGAGCGGACCAAAGAATTAATTATATCTCATGAATATAAAGCTCGGATTTTCAGGCTTTTTTTAGGCAAATCCCAACTATTTTCAAGCATATTTCCAAATCTTTGATATATTTGCTTCAAAATGATACACAAGAAAATTGTTAGAGTTCGTGGCTGTGATGAAGCTGTATTAGATGAAGGAGGAGGTATCAGCCAAAGATGGAATCACTGGGTTCAATAAAACACCTTTAATAAAACGTTTCGGCCTGAATTTATTTGCCCATCTTCAGTTAATTAGGAGTTATACTCAAAATGCGGTACACATATGTGATCGAACCAAGCCTTATCAAAAATAAAATTTTTAGCTTCATGTAAATTTATAACGTGCCTGGACTCAAAAGTTTCAGAATGAAACACACAAGAAATTGTGGTAAAACTCTTTTTCTCAAGTCGCTGCATAGTTACTGTAATGAGATTTTAACAAGTACTGATTGTTTTGCTAAAAGTCTCATAAGCAATCTAGCAGGAATCCTGGACTCCTCAAGCGAAGACGAAGGCTCCTATTTAGAATCTGGGGATAATAGGGGCACACAGGAACGTGAAATTAAAGCTCAATTGAAGGCATATCTCAAAGAAAAACGAGCGTCTATAGGTGAAAACCCTACGGACTGGTGGAAAAGTAAATTTAAATACGACAAATTGTAACATCTTGCTCGCAAGTATCTCAGCGCTCCACCAGCCAGCGTTCCGAGTGAGCAATTATTTAGCTCAGCCGGCCTGATATATGAGCCACTCAGAAATTGACTCATGGGCGAAAAGGCTGCTATTGCGTTTTATTAAATATTATTTGCCTCTTTTAAAATTTTACTATTAAACAAAAATATTCTATTCTATGTTACGTTCGAGTTTAATAATAATTATTGAATATGACTGGAACATTTTTCATTATCTTTATTAGTACTGTACGTACTGTACTGTATTAAAATAACTACCAGGTGTACCGGAAAGTCATTACCGGTTTTTCTAACAGATGTCGCTAGGCTTAAGTATGCAATGTTATGATTTGACACATATGCATTTTATTCTACTGACATCAAGCTTCAAAGCTATACATGTTATATTTTGCGAAAGTAACACCTTCATAGATTTATACCTCTTTGAAAATGTCAAGTTTCATGCCTGAAAACGTGCATTTGCGGCACGCATTACTTTTCTTATTTAATCAAAAGAAAAAAGCCGCTGAAAGTCATCGTTTGCTGGTAGAAACTTACGGTGAGCATGCTTTAACCTTAAAAACATGTGAGGTGTGGTTTCGAAAATTCAAAAGTGGTGATTTCGATGTGCAAGATAAAGAACGTTCTGGTAGACCAAAAAAGTTTGAAGATGCGAAACTACAGGAGTTATTGGATGAAGACCCAACCCAAACTCAAAAACAATTGAAAAAACAATACACCGACAACAAATGATCAATTTGAACCACGCATTGATCGAAAAACGTCCAGAATGGGCCCGAAGACACGGTAAAGTGATTTTACAACACGATAACGCGCCGTCTCATAAAGCAAAACCGGTCAAGGAAGCGTTGAAAGCACTTGGGTGGGACATATTATCGCACCCGCCGTACTCTCCAGACCTTGCCCCGTCCGACTATCAACTTTTCGCATCGATGGGACACGCGCTTGCAGAGCAGCACTTCGCCAATTTCGAAGAAGTTAGAAAATGGCTCGATGAATGGTTTTGCTCAAAGGACAAACAGTTTTTTTGGGATGGCATCCATAAATTGCCAGAAAGATGGGCAAGATGTATAGAATCAAATGGCCAATACTTTGAATAAATAAATTTTCCATTTTCTTAAAAATTACGTAGTTTTTTTTCGAAAAAACCGGTAATGACTTTCCGGTACACCTAGTATTAATAAAAATGATGATTAAATCAAATTGGAGTAATTTTTGGAGGCGGGCTGATAAGTGAATTAAGTCGATATCGATAAGGCAGTCCAAAAAAAGAAGAAGATAATTTACACTATATTTTTATTCATAAAACTGACTTTTCAAAACCCTGAAGAAGGAGGGAAAGCCTCCGAAACGTTGGTTTTATGAATAAAAAGATAGTGTAAATTATCTTCTTCTATTTTTGGACTGCCTCATTGATTTCCACTTGATTAAATCAAATTTTATCTGGTTTTTAATGATTTTCGTGAATAATCGCATTCGCATATCAAACATTCGCATTCTCGAATATCGAAAATATGACATTCGTAACATCACTAGACGAGATATGAACGATTAAAATAAAAAATAAAAATATTTTTACTATAAGCTCCGAAATTAATGAATATTGAACGCCGCCTGGCGAAGCAACCGCAAGCACAGAGCTTTCTATTTGAATGCATACCCTAGAGAATGCAGGCGACGCCGCATTTTCTAATCAGTCTGGCGTGCTTAATATTATTCCAACATTTTCGAGAGCTTGAATAATAATTAAAGACCCCAAAAATCTGTTAATTTTTATTTAATGTGATATTTTAGGTTATACTTAAAAAACTTTAAAATATTCAATCAATTCATGGAAAGGATAATTTTATTAGAAATAAAAAATTACTTTGTAAAGGAATGATTGATTAGATGAGTTACTAGCCATTCATTAGTCAATGAATAACAAATTTTTGCATTTTAAAAAAATTTCGAATTTGATTCAAATTATAATACATATTAAGTGGATATCGATGAGGCAGTCCAAAAAAAGAAGAAGATAATTTACACTATCTTTTTATTCATAATTGTATGTAGGTATTTCACTCGAGAATTAGTTGATATCTTATTCAAAAAAATAAGCTGACGTGTTCTGATGTGGCCATCCACTTGAGTTTACCATACAACCTGGCCTCTCAGTTATATTTAATATTTAATAAAATTATTTATAATCATGTAGGGGAGGGGGGTTAGTTTTTTAATTTTTAGATTACTGTGGGCCAACTGATTATGTATACAAAATTTGGTTGAGTTTGGTACAAGGGCCTAGATTTTGATTTTTTTAACATCACCCCCCCCCCCCTATTTTGGGCGGTTAGTTTTTGGATTTTTAAGCTTCTGGGGTCCCACTGATTATGTATATCAAATTTGATTGAGTTTGGTACACGAGCCTAGATTTTCATTTTGTGACAATACCCCCCCCCCCTATTTTGGGCGGTTAGTTTTTGCATTTTTAGACTTCTGGGGCCCCACTGATTATGTATACAAAATTTGGTTGCTCAAATGGCCTGGAGTTTATAATTTTTAACACCTCCTCAACCCCCCTTAATTTTGGGTCGATATGCACCAAAATCTAATCAGCTCTTAATCTCAATGGACCAAAACTACGTGTGAAATTTGGTTTTGATATTCAGACTAGTTTTTGAGCTAGCTCGTCCACAAAAATTTGGTAACGGACAGAATAACATAACAACAAACTAACAGATATTTTGACAAAACAATTATTATCTAGAAAAATATAATTTTTTCGATGTTTACTTATTAGGTATTTTTTGTAGACCGAAATGCCATGGTTTTGCTCAATTTTTTTAATCAAAATAGTTTCAGCAGTTTTTGAGATATTTCGAAAAAAAGAAGGAAAAAAACACTTTTTTCATGCACGATTACAATACTTGACCAAACCCTGTATGGTAAAGTAAAAAGATTTATAATAGAAAAATTAATAAAATTCTCATTGTCGAACAAAAAAATAGCATTTAAAAATTTTTAACTTCAGAATTTGGAGTAATGATGTTTCATTTTTCATACAATAATATCAAAATTGCTGTTTTTATATTTAAGATCAATTTGAATTATATCTTCAACTGGTGCACCGCACGACTTTCACATTAGTGTGTCCCTTATTTGAAATCATCATCCACATTTTTCTTCATTCAAATTACTTCAATTCGAGGTTTTCCCCAAGACAGCAAAAAAGAAGAAATTGCAAAATACCAACAATCTTCAAGTAAACATGATTTTTTGATTTTATCCAAAATCTTGGGAAAATTCTTTTAGCCTCAAGATAGCTTAAGTTTCAAATCTCAAAGCTCTGAGAAGAAGGGATCGCCCAAAAATTACGTCACACACTAAGAGGAAATGAAATTCGTGTGACGTAATTTAGGGACGGCTCGTAAGGGAGTAACGTACTAAAGATAAGAGTAAATAGATATTTTATTTAATATTATTAAAGATGTTTCACCTTGCACCAACACCACAATCTCTACTGATTGGTAACGTACTAACTAAAATAATTACACTGGATTTACACTAGATGCAATTCACAAGCGAGCAATTAAACTAATAGGAGACCCGGCTCTAAATAACTCACTCGACTCCCTGGCTCACCGAAAAACCGTTTCTGCCCTTTCCCTCTAATAGAGATACTATCACGGTGTCTGTTCAGTCTAGCTGAAATAATGTATCCCCCTTAAAGCCCTCTTTACGAGAAACGGGGTTTTCGAACGCTCAGTACCCCTTGGCTGTCAAATTGGATAAAACTCGAACAAGCGCTTTCACCAACTCTTTTATCACTATGACCTCCAGAGACTGGAACTCGCTCCCAGCCACCGTCTTTCCCGCGAATTATAACCTACAGCTGTTTAAGACACGTATCCACAGATACCTTCGACCCCTGCCCAATCCATAAAATCCACTCTTCTTCTTCTTTTCACGTTAGAGTGGCCAATCTCTAGGCCTTTAGGGGATGCACCTTTTTGGTGTAACTCCTTCTCTCATCATTTTCATAAAAAAAATTAATATCTCGTAAAATATAATTTTTTCGATGTTCACTCATTAGGTATTTCTCAGGTTTCGCTCAATTTTTTTAACAAAATATTTCCAACTGTTTTTTAGATCGATCCAGGCACAAAGTCCATGATAACTTCCACATAAAATTTGAAGACCAATATTAGGACATTGAAGTAGATCTTAGACATGAATGAATAAGTTGATGTGGCCATCCACATGACTCTACCATACACCTAGTCCCTCTCTTATATTTAAAATAATTTTTTATCATTTACGAAAGAATGCAATCTCGATGTCAAAATTTAAATTAAGATATAATATAATTTTATTCTAATAAATATAAATTTCATTGAGTAAGAATGCCTACCGTAGTCCTGACTTGACGACGGCCTGAACTATTGATGGGTCGAGATGTCTCCGCCCCACAAACCAACCTCCCATCTTCAGCTAAAAGAAAAGAAACACACACATGAATAAATAATAAAAAATAAAATAAAATTACTTATATGGGATATCATCAAAAAATGAATCATTCAAATTCCCTATGAAAAATATTGTTTAGATAGTAGCGAATCATTTTTGCAAACACTCAATTATTTAAGAAAAACGGAGACAAAAATAAATTATGAAATATTATTTATTCACCTTTGATGGATGCAGAGGGCGATAGATCTATCTCTTGTCCTCCTCATCGTCTCCAGATGTTGAAAAAAAGCTTTTTTTGAGTGATATACACCTATAACACTTGACATAAACATTAGTAGCAATCCCCCCCCTTTTACTACATACTAATTTAGTCATCAAGACGTATGTAGTAAACGAAATAGATCCCTTTAATTCGCGGAAAATTCAAATTTTATTTCATCCAAATCAAATTCTTATAATTTGAAATATCAGAGTAAAATTCGAATTCTTACAATCGGACTTCGAGAGAGCCTGAAGACGTATGTATCAGTGAGAGTGGCCTTGATTTTTTGGAATACGGATAGAACGAGAGACCAGGGCGAGCTGAAAGAGATCCTACCTAACATTTCCACTTGCCTCATCTGACATAAAATATAAATACCATCTTCATATTTCAGTATGTTTACCAGCTAGGAAGAAAAAATGAAAAACCATATTAGGCAAGAAGTTAAATATATGAGAAAAAGAATTTTAAGTGTAACGCAGTGCACGGTCTCCGCCAACCGGCCGGCAGAGCCCTCGTGCCCCTAGCCACAAGGCAGCCGCTCTTCTTCCTTAGGCTACTCCTGAGAAAGCAACGGACAACCTTCTGGTCTTCGTTCTAGTCCATAGAGCCACCTCAAACCCGCCCTCAAAGACACAAAGTCACCAGGCTCCCATTACCACCCCATTGTTCCATTTGAACAAGGCGTCAAGCGACGACTTTTCGGTAAGACACAAAACATGCAAGCACATGCAAGATGAACCTGGACCTCGATCTTTAGAAATCCGATCGAATCGGTCACTTCCCTCGTGACTCGTTCATGGGTCCAACAAATGGGTGGCGTCGATTTTAGCTCTCTTGCGGGTCTTAATACTAAAATAACCTTAAAACTAAATTGGAGGGCACAAGAGAGGGAAACACATCACAAAATATCCCTAAGAGGCCTAAGATAGACGACACCGCATTTGCTGTCTCCAGGAAAGAAATCAAAGGGAAGAGTGCAGGTCCCCAACACAGAAAGAGAGAGCGTCATCGTTGGCATGGCATATCATCCCACCCTCCCTCTAAACTACTGCATACTACATCTACTAAAACTGTGAATTTACTTTTAATAATTTTCTATCACATATTCTGAAACTAAGAATTAAATGGGATATTAAAATAGCGATGAATCCCATCGGTGGTCGAGGCGTTGAAACCTGAAAATCCCTACGCAAAATATACGTATCTATAAATTTTCACTTTGTGAAGATCCTCCAATGGTTCCTTGTTGCTTCACTACAGATGAAGATGATAGGGATCTGAAAATTCCTAATCTGATTTTCTTTTACAATTAAAAATTGAATAATTTCAAGAAAAAAATTATTTAAAAATGAAATGATTAGAGTGATTTTAATTTATTTTTGATATTAAGAATTGAAAAAAAATTGAAAACTAAAATAAATTTAAGCTATGAATGAGATTAATTTAATCTAAAATTGCATTTATGAAACATTTAATAACCAAGTTATTTAAATAAAAATGTATTAAATTATAATTGAAAGGAAAAACTTTAAAATGTAATATATGAAAATAAGTTAATTATTATATTTACTAAGATTGGAGTAATTTTTGGAGACGGACTGATAAGTGATTAAGGGAGGATTGATGAGGTATCAAAGAAGAAGATAATTTACACTATCTTTTATTCATAACACCGACGTTTCGAGGCTATCTCCTTTGAAAAGCCAGCGAAGGAAATCGTGAGGCATTTCGTCTCCCCTTTCATGGTAGTAACAATAATATCTTGTATTTCATTCTCAGCAGAATTATAATGTATATAATTCTGCTGAGAATGAAATACAAGATATTATTGTTACTGCCACTGAAAGAGGAGACAGAGGGGAGTGCCGCATTGGATTTCCTTCACTGACTTTTCAAGGCCCTGAAGAGGGAGGGAATAGCCTCCGAAACGTCGGTTTTATGAATGGGAGGATAGTGTAAATTATCTTCTTCTTTTTTTGGACTGCCTCATCAATATCCACTTAATTATATTTACTGATTGTAGCTAGAGGGAATGCTGAAAAAGAGAAACATCCTAAATCTTTGCCTACTATAATCTAGCTATAAAAAATTCCTTTAAAAGCTTTAACTAAATGCCATGCTAAAAAGATATATACTCATGTTTGGTGCGCTTTTGGCGAGAAAGGCATAAATGTGACGGATCCAATAAAAGACAGCAGCGAAATATCACCAAAGTGAAAGATCCATGAAAAAGAGAAGAAAAATAAAGTTAGAAATTAGATAAATGAATATTAAATGAGATGAAATAAAAATATAAATTGAGTAAAGAAAATTTTGAAAAAAATTTTTAAACAGTTACTAAAAAAATTTTCAAAATTTTCTTTACTTTATTTAAAATGTTTCACCAAGAACCCACACCATTTTCTCTTAACAAAAAAATATATATACATATATTAAAATGAATGAAATTTAATTTATCAATGAGAATTGACTCTATTCTACCATTTATAATAAAAATTTTGAATAAAGATCATTGAAATATCTGAAATAAGGTGGATAGAATTTGTAACTCAAAAAGGTTTGACGGATAATTAAAAATAATGAAATCTTCATGACAATATCTTTTGAAATTATGAAGCAGAAGGTATACATATAGAATAAATACTAACCTCGTCGTTAAAAGAAAAGGCTAAACTCGCAGGCAGCCGATGAACTCGTTGCTCAAGTGATTTTGTCACCTTTAAGAAAATTATTGCAAAATTAGTATATAACATATATATCGAGAGAGGAACTTTTGAAATTAATCAATCTATAAATAAAATAAAATTTTTAATTTGAAAAGAGAACAAAACAGTCTAATGATTAGCATCTAAAAAAATATTATATTCAAGTATTAAGTTTGAAATTATAGAAATAAATATAGGTAATACCTGAGAGACCCTGATGACAGACTGGGGTCATCTCGATGAAACGATGGCTTCTTTCTGTAAAAATAAACAGCTATGAATTTAAAAGTATACATACCTATGTTTATAAATATAATTTCTAAATTACCTGATTTGATCCAGAAGCAAATCCCTCGTTGGGCGACATTATGGTAAATGATAAAGAAGAAATGGGGAACTGAAAATTCCTAATTCTAATTTTCTATTTATCATAAAAATTGAATAATTTCAAGAAAACTATCGAAAATTAAATTATTGAATGATTTTAATCCATTAATTTAATGAAGTGCCAAATATTTAAATTTGAAAATTTATTTAGGCTATAATTGAAATTAATTTGATCTAAAATTAAATTTAATGATTGTTTACTTAAGTTATTTAAATTTTTTGAAAATTGGTTTAGAATAAGTATTGAAAGCAAGAATTTTAAAAATGAATTTGTTTTAATGGAAATAATTTAAATATTAAACTAATAAGTGATTCTAACTAGAGGGGTATGCTGTAAAAAAACACTTAAAATTAATTATATAAAAAAATTGATATACTCAAGTTTGGCGAGCTGTTGATGAGAAAAACAAATTAATCGAAAGGAGGAGAACACCAAGATATCATTGAAGTGGTCCATGAAAAATAAAAAAAATAAAAATTATAAAATAAGAAATTGTATAAATGAATATTGAATGTGATGGTAAAGGAGGTAAAAGAAAAATATATAAATAAAGAATAGATGAAATCAAGTTTACTAATGAGAAATTGATTCTACCAAATCGTTGAACTCCCTAAGGCAAGGGGGAGTTAATTTGTAAATCAAAAACGTTTCATAATTGACATTATTTGATTGATAATTTGAGAAAATATTATATGGAAGATTTTCGAATCCTATATTTTTTTAAATTTTTCTAAGAAATATAGAAATATAATAAATGAGTAAATATACTGACCTCGGCGTTAAAATAGGGGTCTTAATCTCGCAGACAGCCGATGACCTTATCCTTCAAAATGACTTTGTCGTTGGCGATTACTAGAGAGGATTGATTACTGGGAAATAGTTCACAAGAAGTGATGTTCCAATTGCCTTCCCTCTGGATTTAGTGAGATGTTTCGTATTTTCGACATGGATGAAAATTATTCTGGCTGGAGCCAGATTCGATCTCGAGTAAGATCGAAGTCTCTAAGCCACTCCATCTATAAAAAAATAAATTAAAATTAATCAAAGAGCTTGTCTAGATGTATCACTATATAGTAATAAAGAAATATTTTCAATGAAGCAATTTATATATACCTAATGTGAAAAGTGAAGAAGACGAAATTATTTTAAAAATATCCAAAAAATATTAATTTAACTTTTCAAAGCCATTTATTAAAACAAAATATCGTGGCAGCTTTCAGCTCATTAGATACAACCGTAGGAGAGCTTTTTATAAAATTATTCCTGTTTTTTTACTTTATTTTATTGGAAATACAACTATTCTTTCACTAGAGTGATCTTTTTACCATTTTCTATTCTCATGTAGCTATTAGAATTTAAACAGAATAGGCATTCTTCCCAACATCCCACTGCTCGAGAATAGTCTCCTTGGATTATCTCACGTTATATTTATAAAGATCGAAATCATATTATTAATTAAAAAGAAAATAATAGTTAGCAACAAAAATCATTCCTCTCACTGACTTTTTTCAAAACCCCTGAAGAAGGAGGTGGGAATAGCCTCCGAAACGTCGGTTTTTGAATAAAAAATAAAAAGATAGTATCAAATTATATTCTTGTTTTTGACTGCCTCTATCAATATCTATCAATTTAATTATTAATTAAAAAAAATTAAAATTAAATGAATTTGAATAGTACCTATATGTAACTTTTGATTTGTTAAACGATGGTATACTATATATTAGCTCTCATGAACCCGTTAGTAGCCATAAGAGAGAAGCCAACAGAGTATACCCATCGGTCATCGGTCACCAACCCAAAAACTGATATGGCGCTTAACTCACTAAATCCATCTGATCTCGTGCCTTGAATATCCTTAAATCGAGAGCGCATTGATCAGTGGATTCAAGTTCTTTCAGGCTCTTACGAAGCAACAATAATAATTTCCTATATAAATGAATCCTTTTATATTTATCTATTAAAACTTTTAATTCTATCAAAATGACGAAAAAATCAAACCTTCGAAACTATAGTTTCAAACAAATAAATTATATTATATTCATATTAGAAGTACTATTTTAATTTTGGAGAGCTGACTGATAGATTTTCAATGAGAATTGATGGAATGCAGCCCAAGGATTATGAGGAATAAAATTCGAATAAAATTAATTGATTGGAAAGTCATTTTAGATAGAAGGCTGAAAGATCTTCCGAAAAACTGTCCGTTTTTGAGAGGATAAAATGACTTTCCAACAAATTTATTTTACTCGGAATTCTGGCTTTTTGATTATCCTTTGGGGCTGCTCTCGTCAATTCTCCATACATCACCTATTTATATGGTAATATAGGTAGGTTCATGAATTGGTGTTTAGCAGAGAACAACTCCTCATTGATTTCACTTTTATGAATCAAAGCAAACTTCGTACTACTCGGCATAAACAAATTATTTTTTACGAAAACTAGTTTATTTTACACTGATTTAATTTCTGATAGAATATTGAACATTTTAAGAAACATCGTATGCAATATATTAATAAAACAGAAAATTACCTCATTTTGATGCGACGAACAGCAAATCGTTGGTGGTAGCCTGAAGAAATAAATAAATAATTTAGAGTTGGTGAACAAAACAAAATCAGTGAAAGGTCGCTTTTATAACATTTCGTGTTCGCCTGACCCCGGCAACTTGTCTAGACTTGCAGCGAAGCTGATGTTTTATTGAAAAGAAATATTTATAATTATCAAAGGGTGCTTTTATCATAATCGCACGCTGATTGTTGAAGAAAAATAATTAAAATTATACATTTTAGCAGGGCCTTTGGCCTCGAGGAATTTTCAATACTTTATACCCCTAAAATAATATATCGTTTTAAAAATGCATTATTTTAAAAATAAAAATGAAAAATCTCGATTGCTTAACATTCAAAACACTGAAAATGAAGGCTGAAGCCTTCGGAAACTAGCCTCTAATAAAGAAATTATATATATGATATATTCATTATAAATTTATATGTTTATTTAGAACATGTGATGATTTCCATTCATTATTTTAAGCTTATAAAAGTGAGATTTATGTTAGCTAAAGGAGTTATGTCGATGAGATTCCAATGATGGATACGTATAATAAACCATAAGGTCTAAATAATTACTCTTAAGTATAATAAGAAAACAATTTTAAAACTCACCAAAGAGATGAAATCTCGAGATCTTTGCAGATTATTAGCTAATTGAGGAGATCGTACGCAATTTGCTTGGAAGGATCCTGCCCTGTGAAGAAAAATATGAGAATCGATTAAAATCTCATTTATACTGCATCGATTTCAATTCATTTCATATCATATTACGTATTAAGTATAAATATTTATCAATATCAATGAAAACTCACATAATATAAGAAAATTGTTCAGTATTCACAAGTTTTAACTCGAGTTCAAGTCCCTGGGTAATGGCGACTGGGGGGCGGGCTGTCAGCGTCCTCTCAGATTGATATAAACAAGAAGTGGGGAGTCTAAGAGTAATGATAATTTGCGCTATCCCGAGCGGGTCAAAGAGAATAAATTTAAGACACGACAATCAGTTCAAAGTGCTTTAAAAAAATAATTAAACAAAATAAAATAATTTAATTATTTATTTAAAAATTTTGAGTATAAAAAAATGGAAATCATTGTAGAATTTATATAATATTATAATCTAAATTTTATTATAATTTTAATTAATTGCTTTCACATAATAGTAATTTACTCTATATCATGTTATTAAAATCCTTTGTAGCTACTAAAATATTGATCTGAGCTAATTATATATAATGACCATTCTTTTAGGATATTAAATTATCAAAATGATACTTCATGAGAGTTTTTTTATAGGTTGAATATTTAGAGCGATAGAGCAGTGTTTATCTTTCTTACCACGCAAATTTAACCATTACTGCCTAACCCTTTGACGTACACAAATTAGTATGATGACCTTTATTAGAGTTTATTAAATTCCTAACATAAAATGTTATATAGATGAAATCTCTAAAACCAATGGTTTACGAGTTATGGGAATTTAAATATTTTTCAATAAAAAAAATTGAAGCCCATTGAATTGTCCAAATAATTTTTTTAATTCAAAAAATATTGAATTTGGTAGATTACTCGATTCAGATAAAATTTTTCACATTCATAGTGAAGAGTCCCAATTAATATTACAAATAATAATCCAATAAACATGCACGGGAATATTTAGAAAATTGATTTCAAATTAATGGAAAATGTATAATTATTTATTCAAAGGGATAGCTAGAGAAAATAGAATAAAATGGAAACTTACATTGAAAAATTGAGAGATGACTGGAAGAAATCAATTTCACTTTCCCTCAGGCAGAGATAGAGAAAGTATTAACCAATGGATTCTTTCTGACCACTGGCATTTGCATTTGCCTACAGAAAAGAAGAAATTATTATTAAAATTAAAAGAGAACAAGATATAGCATATGTAGAGAAATAAGGAAAGCTAGTATTAAGTTTAGGCTTACACACACACACACACACACACACACTAATAGTTATAACATGGATTAATATCTTGGGAGCTCACCATCGAATTTCCTTCATCATCTGTGTGAATAATTTTATAAAATTTCACTTCACATTTTTAAACAGTTAGGAAAATTCAAAAGCTAAACTTTCAAAGATTATTTATCAAAAAATCTAGTGGAAAATTAATCCAAATTGCATTGAAATGTGGGGGCGGTATTAATGGAGGCGGCTTAGAATATAAAATAATTCAACTCGGACGCCTCGAATTGTTGAATTCAAATTCTAATAATCAAAGCAAGGAATCGCTACAGTTCAAAAAATCGATTGTTTAAACAATGCGAAAATTCAAATTTAAAATATGATTTCGATATCAAAAAAATATATTAAGATTCATTTTATGCATATTACGTATATATAGAGAGAAATTCCTATAACTTGTCCCGAAAAATGTGTACCTGGCCAAAAAAACAACTCTGCCACTGTACATGTATTTTGAATTATTAATTCTGTTGAGGGAGTAATTGCAGATTCTTGGTGGACAATATATTAAATCGGTCAGAAAAATTTCGAAATTTTTTTTGAAACTTTTTGAAATTTAAAAATATAAAATGCTAGGTAGGTTCGCGTACAATGCAGATCGGTAGCATTTTAGCGAAATCATAT
Organism: Forficula auricularia; assembly: GCA_024734495.1. Taxonomy (NCBI): domain Eukaryota; kingdom Metazoa; phylum Arthropoda; class Insecta; order Dermaptera; family Forficulidae; genus Forficula; species Forficula auricularia. Next base: position 6,589 of record JALMQS010000851.1, on the reverse strand, counting down.
ATATTTCGAAGTATAAGCCCATTTTCGGAGATTCACGCAAGGACACTACATGCCTAAAGTAAAGAAAAATTTTTGAAAATTTTTTTAGAAACTTTCGGCAACTGTGTTAAAGTGTCCTTTGTGAACTCACTGAAGATGTGGCTTATATCCCGAATATGGATAGAGTCGTAAACCAAACAAGCCTCTGATTTTTTGGTTTTATGTGAAAACCCACCTGGTGTTTTACGTGTTTCAAATTTTCAAAAAGTTTCTAAAAAATTTCAAAAATTTTCTTTACTTTATTTTGATTATTAGACGATTAGAGAATCAAATTAATTTGAATATTATAATAAATTAAATAAAAACTTGCCAAAATTAGAAATATGTAGAATTATTATAGATGCAGTAGCCTAGTCGACGCTAGCGCAATGGCATCTGTGAAGATTTTTATTTTTTGACCCCCTCCATTCCCCTAGTTTTGGCCTTAGAAAAGAAAATATTTTCGTTATAATGAGGTTCATTTTTTAGTATATTTCATTTTTCTTGTTTTTTTTTAGTTTGAAAATATTATAATTTTAATTTTTAACCCTTATCCCCCCCCCTCCCTTAATTTTGGGTCGATATTCACCAAAATCTAATCGGGTCTTAATCTCAATGCACTAAAACTATGAAATTTGGTTTTGATATTTACACAAGTTTTTGAGCTAGCTCGTCCACAAAAATTTGGTAACGCACGTACTAACTAACAGACTAACAGAATAACTAAGTGACATTTTGATAAATCAATTATTTTTTAAAAAATATAATTTTTTCGATGTTCACTTTACGGCTTTTGTGTAGACTTGTAGACCGAATATGCCATGGTTTCGCCCAATTTTTTTAATCAAAATAGTTTCAGCTCGTTTTTGAGAAGCAAAAAAGAAGCGAAGCAGAAAACGCTTTTTTCAGCGCGATTTGAATGCTTGGACTATACCCTGAATTGGTAAAGTGCAGCGAACTCTCAATAAGTTAAAATTATTTTTGAAATCAGTTATACAGAGGATCTCAGTCAAAATATGAAAAGTATAAAATTATAAGAAAATAACCAAACATGAATGTATGAAACAAAAGTTAGATAGTAGATAACAGTAATAATCAAATTCTCGTTATGGAATAAAAGAATTTAATTGAAAACTTTTTCACTTCGGGTTTTTGAGAAATTATGTTATATGTTAAATTATGACGGCCTAATATAGAAATTGAGGGTTTTTGATTTGAGAGCAATTTGATTATTCCCTTCAAGCTTGAATTGATTTTCATATAATTTTGATTTAGTTAATTTTATTCATGTTAATTGATCCATCATTAAACCCAAAAGCTCATTTTTACCGATTTGGGCAAATTTAAACCGGAATGCCAATCCCTCTAGAAGCTTGGATTGAAACTAGAGAGATAACAAATGAACCCTCTTTAAATGGCAAAAACGTAGACAAATACAAAGACTGAAGCAATTCTGGTCGAAAGTTATCAGGATGACAAAAAGAAATTGAAATGATATCACTGATATATAAAAGATGATCAAATTTTTTAAAGGTTAAAGCGGAACGTTAACATATATTTTTATATAATCTGGAAACAGTAAAAATATTTACGAAAAATTCTCAAATTATGTTACGTAGGTAGATTGATAGACACAATTTAGGCCAAAGACTGTTACCGGGAGAACATTATATAAGTTCAATTATATTTTAGACACAAACATATATTCAATTGTTCAATGAATAATTTAATTTTTTCGATCGAAAAAACATATTACGCTTACCAAGTGTCCTTTGACTTCACTTAAGAATCGGACTTTTTTATTTTTGTCTACCGTATTGTGATTCGATTCACGAGCATATCAATCAGGAACGTAGAAACATTTTCAATCAAAGAGGATAGAAACAACAACTTACGAGGGGTCAAATGCAAGATTAATTCACTTACTCTTTTATTTATTAGTAATTTTTTGTCACATAGCCAATACTTTAGAAAATGAAAATCTGGGTAATGAAAAGTTAAGGAAAGAAAGCTAAAAAGTGTATTTATATTAAATATTATTCTTGTTTGTTGAATTGTTTTCCTGGATTTCTATAACTAATAAAGAATGAATCGCCAGCGAAATTTCGAACATGAAATCATAAGAGCAAAATTTTCAAAAACTACTTGAATCGAACTGCCCCTGTTCCAAAATTGAACTGAATTAGTTACCACATTTCAATTTCTGCTATTTTTATAGGCTTTGACCTTCAGGGTTGAAAATGTTAAATCGAAATGAAAATAAGAGATATATATATATTTATCATCAAATTATTAATTCACCGAAACTTCAAACAGCGCGGCGAATCTTAAAAAGTTTCACTTTTCTTCCAATTTAAAGTGTGATACATAGATAAAGAATACATACAGTCGAACCAGTGGCGGAACCATGGCCCTCACATCAAATTTTGCGGCTGGAGACCCAAATCCGAACCGGGCATCTTATTATGAAATAAGTATGTGTTTTTTATGAAGTGGAAAAAGTTGGTTACCATAAGCATTTTTTTCTAACATACTCCCTTAAAAAAAAACCCTGGGGGGCCTGGGCTCGAAACCCACAGGTGAACTTGGACCCGCCTTGCGGGGGCTATATCTATGATTATTTTAAACCTATTAATCGTTTTTCGACTTATTTGTTTGAAAAGACGGTTTCAGTCAATAAAATCAAAACAGATAAATCTAATGCATATAAATGCAGCGATAGGTCTTTCAGAAATAACGCTGCAGCACAGAAAATCAAATTTTCTAACAAAGAAGCAGCAACAGATGTCGCACTAACTAAAAATTGTATTTTATAGAATACGAGTTGAATAATAACAATCTTCTAGTTTTTTATATTTGACTTAATTGTCAGCCAGTCCATGAAATATTTTTCCTTACTTTATGGTACAGTGCCCAATAGAAAAAAAAATTCAGAAAGATATCAAGTAATTCCTAACAAATGTATGCAAATTGTTTTAAGCTAAATAGACATTGTGATTGGTTATTACTTATTAGTAGGAAATTAAAATTACATTCTCAAGAGAGGGGGGGGAATAATTCCTACCGGGCTCCTATTTTTTAGGACCCCCGGATTTCTGACATTTTCTTTAACATATATATTAAGGCTTAATTAAGTAATAATTTATATGAAAAAAGATGTGCGCGCTCCTCCCGGCAGCTGATTTCTTTCTACAGTAGATTATACTATAAATAAAAATGGGGTTTCTATATGTAGTAATAAAAATATATTTTAATAATGTCTAATTTCTTTCATGTTTTAGGTTCGTGGGAAAGAATGATGATTTATTTATCCTACACACTCCAGAATTTTCCTGATCAATTAAAATCAAAATTTGAAGATATAATCAAAAAATGAAAATAAATTGTAATTGGGGCTTTAGGTAAACCTTAAAAAAAAAGTCAAACTATAAACGAATCAATATTTTGAGAATACACAATGATATAGATTGTCTTGAAGATGAAATTAGCTTGAATAAAAATAAAAAATATAAAAATTTACGAAAAATTATTTTACAATAAAAATTTCTGAAATTAGAAAAATAGTCCATAACTTCTTTTTTATTAATTGAATTTTGGATGTTAAGGTTTCAAATTTTGATCTTTTTTCTAAATTCCGCTCTTTATCGAAAATTTTGAAATTAGAAAAGTCAAAATTGTGTTCCAGGTTAGTGGAAGCTAGTACATTCGGAATTTTCTGTTCTAATCAATTATTTATTTTTTACTTAAATTCTAGATTTTTAATACTGTGTCTTGTCTATCCTATATATAAGGGAGAGTTGGGAGTGATGATCCCTCAGGAGACATGATCCCCATTTAAATTTTCCTCCAAGTGAATATTATTTTTTGTTTTGCTGGTCAAACTGGACGGAGCAGACGACATAAACTCCAAATACAAAAAAAAAAAAATTCAGAATCGACAAACGTTCTCTTGAAAATAAATTTTCAAAATTTTTGTTATGCTTGGAGATAATTTTTGGTGAGTATAACAAGTTTTTTATGAGTTTAGATATTCTTGATAGTTAAAATGTCAATTATGCATTTGTTATTAGTGCCAGTTGGCAAAATAAACGCATCAAAAGATCATCATGAAACCTCATGTCTTGACTGCTATCGGACTTTTTGTAAAAAATGAACAACAATGGAGACCTATGTATAAATCTTACTATGTAACTCAATTTGAAATATTTGTGATAGACTGATGATGAAGGCAATGCCTTCGAAACGAGAAGCTCTACTAGAAATAATTAAAAATTATTTTATTTAAAAAACAGAAGACTCTCTCATTTTATTTTATTTTTAACCTAAAATAAAAAAGAGAGCTTCAATACCAAAAAATGGTTTTAATAATGGTTAATAGCGAAAAATCGCTCTACGAAGGGCGATTTGGCCATGTTACAAAAGTAGAGACTCAATACTTTCCAAGGAGTGCTTTTAATAATGGATAATAGTGAATTAAATTTTTTCGAAATTTTCATAAATCATAAACAAATATTAATTATCATAGGACCACAATCAAACCGGTCTTAAAAAATTTGTAGATTCAATAGATGTTTGAAATTAAAAATAATCAAAAAAATCGAAGAGAACATACAGTTTCAAAACAACGATTATTAGTTTTCCAAACTCCAAAAATCTAATTGAAGACACTTTAAATAACTTTTTTATATTTTTTTTTCTAAATTGTAAGTAAAAAAAAACATAAAAATTTCTCATAAAAACTTCTGAATTTGATCATTTTTGGAGAAGACTCCTCTTTCACAAATGGGAGATTCGGTCCCGGCACTTGGCTCGCCTTCCAAGGTGTAAGTAACCTCATCTGACAAATCATCGCCCTAATAAGAACTTTGCTTATCTCCTATTTTTAGAAAATACAATTTTCTGCCATTAAGCCATCCTTCGATAAATTTGCCTATGTGTTAATAATTATACCGGTTAGTTGTAAAACGTACGAAATATTCCTTTTAACTTGACAAATGTATGTAAAGAAATAACCTTTTCTCCTGTAAAATTTTCTAAAAATAGAAATAGTCTATGTTCTTATTAAGGCGACAAAATATAGCATTTATAAAAAATTTCACTCAAGCATTTTTTTTTTTTTTTTTTTTTTTTTTAATGCAATCGAATGCAAGAAGGGGTGCGCCAGTAAAGATGCAGCTCCTATGGATCTCGAAAGACCCTTGCATTACCGAAGAGAAGGGAAAGTTGATTAAGTGAGAGGGTGTAGACGTAGGTGTCTATGCACCCCGGTTTTGAAGGTTTGAAGATTATAGGTGCTGGGAAAGACGGAGGCTGGGAGAGAGTTCCAGTTCCTTGAAGTCATGGGGATATATGTATTGGCGAATGAAGTGGTCCGGCACTTTTCCAGTTTGACCGCGAAAGAGTGTTGGGAGTCGGCAAAACGCGTGCTACGTGCAAAGCATGCTTTGGGGAGAATTATTGATCTTATCTCATCAGAGCACCTGCCGTGATAGTATCTATAGAAAAGGGAAAGGGCAGAAACATCTCTTCGATGAGCCAGCGAGTCGAGGGAGTCGGTGAGGGTAGAATCGTCAATTAGCCTGACGGCTCGTTTCTGAATTGCATCCAGGGTAGCAAGAGAATATTTTGAGGCTCCTCTCCACAGGTGAGAGCCGTATTCGAGACAGGGGCGGATTTGGGCCTTGTAGATGGTGAGAAGCTGTGGGGGTTTGTAAAATCGCTTGGACCTGAATAAGAAGCCAATCCTCCTTGCTGCAGATTTCGCCACAGAGGAGATGTGTTCATTCCAAGACAGGTCAGATGTGACCAGAGACGCCCAACATGGATAGGCTGTCACACATTTTTAGGGTATTCGAATCGAAGTGAATATCAGGAAAATCTCTATTTTCGCGCCTAGAAATTAGACAACATTGAGTCTTGTTTGAATTACAGTTAACTAAATTTTGAGAGCCCCATTTATTCAGTTTGTCTAGGTCGAGAGTAATTGAGGAGGCAACATTGATTCGATTATTCGGGGAGCGAGGGTTTGCTGTTTAGAGTGCTATCGTCGGCGAAACAATGAGTGGGGCTTGAGTTTAATCATTATTAAGAAATTTCGCAGTCACTTGATTCTAAATCTAACTAACTATACAGTCAAACCATATATTTTGATGTTTTAGATTTTTATGAATTTCAATGAGATGTTTATTTGTATCTAGCAGAGAACAACTTCTCAGATTTCTCTTTATGAACCAACACAATCTGCTATTCTCGGCAAAACAAAATGTTTTCAATTAAATTTTATTAAAAAAAATAAATAGATAAATATTAACAGAATCACTATTTAGGGTCGGATTTTAGTAGATACTATTTTTACATTGCACATTATAGGGCTTACTGAAAGGACGAAGCCCTCTGATGTGACAATATAAAAAAAGCTTCAACAGCTTCATTACTAATATAAAAATAGTTTCTAGTCAAAATTTTATATTCGACCCTAAATAAAGTAAATTCTTTTTAATATAATTATTGTTAAATTACCTGATTATTTTTGGTGAAAATTCCAAATTTTTCAAAAAAGATACCTTTAAGA